>JARQOC010000005.1:523216183-523247438 GCA_033576535.1 Allobates femoralis
GGAAGGGTGCACTATAACCTTGCGTGTGCTTTAGCATAATCATCTTGGGGCTCACCACAGTCTGAAGTAGTGTGAGGGCCGGGGATTTCAGTGGCGACCAGAAGATGCAACAAAGATTGCATAGTTGACAGTGAGGATGAAAGGGCTGGAGAGGTGAGCCGTAAAGTTAGCAAAACAAACTTTTTTAAATAATTGTGTAGAATGTAAGTCCTCTCCCCTCTCTAACCGTCTGTCATTGTTAGTTTGTTTACTGTCTTTTTTATGTGTTTTGTATGTAACCCTTCCTATGTACAGCACCATGGAATCAATGGTGCTCTATAAATAAATAATAATAATTATAATAATAATTTTGTACATCTCACGTTCTGTACAGTATACTATGCTCTGGGATTTGGAGAGACACCAGTGCCTAATGAAGCAACATGAAATTTGAGCAGAATAACCTCTCTGTGAATCACATGCCTTGGAAAAATCAACACAAACAGGTACATTTTATTTTTGAACAATCCGCTCATTTCTAATTGATATCAGATACAGTAACGGTCCCCAACCTGTGGCTCGGTTATGGGCCCCTATGTTTGGCTCACGATTGTCTTCTAACTTGTTGCATTAGCAGCAAGTCAAGCAAATGGCTATAAAGAGAACATCTCCAGATGGAGAATTGTGTGAGTAGCCAAACATAGAAGATCAGTTCTAGATGTCCATATGGCTTTGGGGGTTTGGAGATAATTTGAGTATGGTAAGCATGAGACAGGAGGATACTACCTGTCAGAGGAGATGTTAGAAGTTGGATGAGACTGTGTTGTGGGTGTGCATGGCACAAGAATACTGAATGTGGGTAAGATAGGAATCCCTGAATCTTGGTAAACTGCCTCAGGGTGATTTCTGAGTAAAAGTCTTTGGCTGACATACCGGTAGGGCCTTGGGATGTCACTATTGTGAGGGGCTTCAAATATTTAAAGTAAGACACAAATCAGAGCGCAATGGGTCTTATCGTCCAAGGACAATTGATATTCTCAAGATTGCGTGTAGTCACCGGGGCCAGTTGTGTAAACCCACAACTAGTGTATGCATTCGTACAGCTGCTTCTTGATTCGCACTCCAACATGCAAAGTGGCGTATATACAAATATCCAAGTAATAGTGCTCCTACGATCTGCACTGCTGTTTCAGAAAAAAAAAGGGCCACACGAGGTCTTGATGCAATGGTGTTTATTCCCAATGCGTTTCAGTGCTGTCCCAGCTCCTTCATCAGGGATATGAAAACCTTCCCAATGCGTTTTGGTGCTGTCCCAGTTCCTTCATCAAGGGTACAAAAACCCTTTTTGTACACCTGATGAAGGAGGTGGGACAGCATCGAAATGCGTTGGGAATAAACACCATTGTATCAATACCTTGTGTGGTCCTTTTTTCCTGAAACAGCAGCACGGACGGTAGAACAAGTATTACTTGACTATTGTGAGGGGGTCAGGAACCAGATGTGGCTTGCAACCCTCTCTCAGAAATGAATGAGTCAGAAAGATTGTGGACTACTGATTTGCAGAAAGTGCAACTCTCCCAGTTCATGTCTATGGGAGTTCTTAATAGATAAGAATGCTTAAAATAGATAGATATATAAACAATCAAGTTATGGAAAACCCCACAAACTTCCATGTTTCCTAAACAACCAACCACATATCATATATACAGACAAGGTCTCATAACAGAACCGCAACCAAGTTTAAGTATGTGAGTAAGAGTTTGAGCAAATGGAGAACTTATGCACTTTTAAAGCTTTGATTTCCTTTAAAGGGTTATTCTCATGTTAAAGGATAGGAAGCGAATGGTAGACCATGAGGAATTTATCAAGTTTATAATTCACTTGTATTTTTTAGCTGCCTCTATTCTTCTTTTGTTCCTGCTATTCTCTTTTTTTGTTTATTGCATGTTGTCAAGAGATCCGGCCATCATACACAGAGCTTACAGGCTCTTCTCTAAGCTTGTAAGCACTTACTTGAAGTTGCCCAGGATTGCTGTTTTGCACAATGAGAATCTTAATCCATTATCCCAGCAGGTTCAGCTGCACCTCTCTTCCAATCAGTAGCGTAATATCACCCTTGCGGGCCCCGGTGCAACATTTACACCGGGGCCCCATAGGTAAGGAGCAGGGGGGATGGGTCCTACTGGAACTTTTTGCCCTGAGGCAGAGTTGATGAGCGGGAAGGGAGAGTGTTAGTTGGACTTTTGCCGTCAGGCAGAGTTGATGAGCGGGGGGTTTAGTGTGCTAGTGATGGAGGTGGACTTGTCTTTATCTGTACTCCGTGGTCCCGCGGTCAGCTGCCCCACCATGAAGAGGAGAGGAGGGGCAGACACACGCGATCGTGATCACGGCGGATGGCTGGAAGCACGGGCCCCCCTGCAGGGAGGCGCGGGCCCCCCTACAGGGACGGCACGGTCTCAGCCGCGAATGCTGCGACCACGATCTTTACGCCACTGCTTCCAATGCTGCAGTGCAAAGGCCGAATGGAGGTGCACATAGGATATCTGCTGTCTTGAAAGGTCTATTAATCAGGAGTGGTCCCCCCCAAATCCAAGCATTAAGGAAGTCTTGAGGCTTTGTAATGATTTGCTTCTAAATCAAGATGTTGGGATAACCTCTTTATAACTTTTTGTAATCATGCCTTTTGTGTGGATTTCATGCTACTGTTGTAAAGTCAGAAAGAAACAGCTGTAAAATTTTGATTAAAGCACCATTCCAGCAGTTTTTTTATGGCATTGCTGGAGTGGGGCTTTAAATCTAATCCCCTGGCCCCTGTCTGATATTCTCCTGCAGCTTCACTTTTTTCCATGCGTTACAGTCAGTCTGCAGGATTTGTGATCTGCCCCGAAGCTCCAGGGTTTCATGGAGAGCGACGTAGGTCACAAATAAATACAAGTCTATGGGTACCTCATTCTTGCCTTGATCTGGCTCTCATAAAATGCATTGAGTCCTTGTGATCTAAATTTTGACTTCCAACAGTCAAAAGTTACAAGCACAAGATGCAGCACGGTGGGCCTCAAGTGGTTACACGTGAGCCTTTGCAGGCGGGGGTCTTTGAAGGTCCTGGGTTCAAATTCCCCCAAGGACACTAAGGACAACATTTGCAAAGAGTTTGTATGTTCTCCTTTTGCGTGGTTTCTCAGGGCACTTCCGGGTTTCCTCCCACATTGTAAAAGACATACTGATAGGTGTTTAGATTGTACTCCAATGAGAGAGACAGCATTTACTGATATTAAAGTTGGCTATGGAATTAATAGCGCTAATAAATGTAATTAATAATAACTAAATGATAACACCGCGGGGTCAAGCGGTAGTATAGGTGAAGATACGGAAGGTGAGTATATGACCAGGATCAGGGGGCTTACTTTTAAAGCACCATGTCAGTGGTGAAAAAGAAAAATCACAAGACTGATGCTTTAAGGTGGTGTAAACAATATGTACACATTTGAATACACCCAATGCAATTTACAACAGATTACTTTTCATGAATAGGAGATTTAGCTTTCCTCTAAATAGCCATTGAGGTGAAGAAGACAGATGTGTTTTTGACATACATTAATTTATTTTGGTTGAATCTGATTACTACCTTATATCTACAGTATGGTGGTATAATCACATTTCAATGGTGGTTCATAGATGTTATATTATCATGAGATTTCACCTAAATGTTCTGCATCTACCAACAAACCTCTGAGGTGTATGGTCAGGTCTACAGTCATCTTTAGCTTTGACCATTGGTTTTGGTCATTGTGTTTATGTTGAAAGCCATGGGATGTCTTGTGCATTATTTAAAAGGGATGTCTCGGCCATTTGAGAAGGTTAGCCAGTGGCTTGGAGCAGTATCCAATGCAAGCTTTTCCATGGTCTATACTTATACAGGAAGAGGAGACATCACCATTTAACCTACAGCAAGACTGCAGTGGCCAGGTGACTTCAACAGCACACCAACAGATGATTTATGATGAGGTGCTGCTTAACGTCACCTGTCCACTGCAGCCAGTCAGAGAGCATAGTGGTTTGGCAGCTGGTGAAATGGTGACTTCACCACTACCTGTCTCTGCTCACACCACAGAGTGGTTTATGCTGGATTGAGGCGGGTTCTGGTAAGTATTTCTGATCTAGTTATTTTTTACTTATCCTGTCCCATGGGAAAAGTTTTATTTTTGCCCAGAAAATTCTTTAATGATTAGATTAAAAAAAGAAAATTGCATGCAGGACAGGTTCGAGATCACCAATGAAAATCCCACTAACATGCATCGTGGACTGAGCTCTCACTGCTCATACTCAAAATCCCACGATGATCCTGACGATCTGGCCGAATTAAACACTGGGTTGTTCCTTTTCCACTTTTCTATTTGGGGATTCTTCTGTCTACACACACACATGCAGGCTTGTTTTGTTAGGGGTACTTCACACACAGCGATATCGCTAGCGATATCGCTAAAACCAGCAACCTCGCCAGCAATATCGCTGTGTGTGGAAAGCAGCAGTGACGGGGCCCCTGCTGCGAGGTCGTTGATCGTTACACAACGATCAGGACCATTTTTTACTCATTGGTCTCCCCCTGTGCAGCATGCATCGGCGCGTTTGATGGCGAAAACCAACGAGCACCGGTCCCAAGAATGCAGGAAGCTGGAGCTGGCAGCGGCACCTCCACCAACCGCAGATACAGTGGTGTACACTCGGCCGTGTAGTCATAAGACTAGATGTCCCAGCGTGCACTGAGCGGCTGGGTTCACAGCGTGCCCGATGTGTAACCAGGGTACACATCGGGGTAACTAAGGACAGCGCTGTCCTAGTTACCTGCTGTGTACCTTGGTTACCAGCCTGAAAGCGGGAGAAGGCTGGTAACCAAGGTACACAGCAGGTAACTAGGACAGTGCTGAGCTTAGTTACCCAATGTGTACCTTAGTTACCAGCCTTCTACCACTTACCCAGCGATGTGGAGGTCGGCTCCCTGGTCCCTGGATACTGAGGAGATCTGCCAGTTTGACAGCTCCACAGTGACAAAACAGCGATGTTCCAGCGATCCTGGTTATTGTCGGATGTGTGTAACAGCACCCTTACTGAAACCCCACCCCTGGTGAATGGACTCACTATTTAACTTGATAAGACTTTCACTTCTAGAGAAAACCCATAACTTCACCTTTAAGCGGTGTACTAACTCACTAACTAATTTACACTCGTTTACCCGGGGTTGTAACTCAACTAATATAATGAGGAAAGCTGTATTTTGGCTGCAAAATCAGAGACCAGGATAAGAGTTGGACGGCACACATATGCTTCAATAGATATGCATCATATCTTATCCAGTGGTTTTAAGGTTAGAGAAAATCTATGCCTTTTGCAGCCCCAATGATCTGGAGAGAGCCAACTGAACACACTACCAATCGCTATTTCTGCACGGTGCCCCCCATTATGAAAGGAGTTTCAAGAATGAAGTGGACTTTATAGTATCCAAACATTTCATCTGCAATACACCCAGTATCACATACAGAACTGCTGGTTCCAAAAGCATCAGAAACATTTTCAGTCAAGTCAAGGGAGGAAGAAGAGGGCACTTGGTGTCATTAAGCATCTTCCTCTCATGACCCAGACATATTGTCAGCATCCTCGCCTGAACCACACCTTATAACACAAAATTAACTTAAAAATCTTGTTAAAGATTTGGATCTGCCCAAGAGAAAGACTGAGCACTTAGGTTCCCGGCTACAGCAGTGAAATCTCCTAGCAGGCAATGTTCGGATTTCTTTGTTAGGCCACCGTAATAAAGATTTTATCCAATACTTCTTCATGAAGGGTTATCTTGTGGCATGAAACAGCATCAGCAGTTTAATGGAAGCTCTGAAGATAAGCCATAATCCAGAGGAATGGAGGCTCTTCATCAATTTGTTCAAAACAAGCCTAATAGCCATCTTGCTGCACAATGTGCTACCTTCAATTTCAGTTTGTTATTTAGTCTACATGAAAGAAGCCTATGACAAAATGAAACAGCCATTGATAATCCCTGAACGCTGACCAACATTCGTCGTCCCTCTGTAGTGACTCAAAGGTGGTTGCCCTCTTACTTGGTCTCCATGTACTCTTCTTTCTGTTTGAGTGGAATAGTTTTGCAAGGGAATATCACTAAAATAAAAGAGACTGGCTTCTCCAACATTCACTTCAGCCAGGGAGTAAAAATGTCCGGCATCCAGCACTTGTTGACCCACATAACATTTTGTTACCACCAGTGGATATAAAAATTGGGTCTAATGAAGAATGTGTAAAGGAAAAAGAAAAAATGCAAAAGTATTCAAGTACCTCATTGATAAATTTACGAGGTTGAGTAAAGCAAAGATAAAGGAAGGAGTCTTCATTGGACCTCACATTCATAAGGTACTTCAAAATGAGGAGTTTCTCCTTCTGTTGCAGGGTAAATTAAAGGCTGCATGGGTAGCATTTCCATTAGTGGTGAGTCATTTTAGGAGATACTCAAGAGCAGAAAACTATGAGAAGTTCATGGAAAATATTCTCAAAACATATAAGTAACTGTAATGGTACCTTTACACGCCGCCACAGAGGGCAGCAACAGGCAGGCACCGCACGTGCACACGCGCGTTTTTAAATGGTTGCTAACGGTGCCTGATGCCGCATATACACGCCGCCACAAGGTGCTCCACAGAAGGTATTTTCGTTCCCCGGAAGTGCCGACGGGTGCCACAGGTTACCTTCTGTGGAGCACCTTCCTGATTTACACGCCGCTACCACAAGGGAATATGGGCGTACATATTGTGCGCCATAACTACATAGGCGTGACAGAGTTGTGTATTACGCAACGCTCGTACGGTGATTGGACAATGCAATCACATCATGATTGGCCAGCCAGCGCAGGGAGGCTGGCTAATACATGACGCTATAGCAAATGTGTATTCTGACTGGTCAGCTCGTTAAATATGCCACCCTGTGCAGGGACAGCCCAATGGGTACACAGTAGCCCCCACCAATGATAGCTGATGGGGCGTGGGATACATGACGCTGTGGCACGCCCCAGGGAACTCAAATACCGTACCTGTGCCCCGATTACACGCCGCTACCATAGGGATTATGCCTGCTTGTTTTTGAGCACGGCTGAAACACAGGTATCCAAAGACACAGGAAGGAAAGTCCTGAATTACACGCCGCCACTTCGCGGTGTTTTGAAGGTAAAAGGTACAATTGTGTCCAATGCCTGGCGGTTTCTACCTTTCGGTGGCAGTGTGTAAAGGTACCATTACGGGTCCTTAAGTATTGATTTCTTACATTCGCATCGAAAACATTTTCCACCAAACTGCTGAGAAGTGAGCAACAAGCATGGTGAGAGATTTGACCAAGATATTGTGGCTTTGGACAAAATATATAAGGAAAATGGAATCCATCAATGCTTGCAGATTAGTGTTGTAAGAGATGATCCGATGTAGGAGAACAAGAGAAAAGGAAAAAAGAGTTGTCACTGAATGTTTTGTAAAGCAATTTCTGTAACTGTTTCTAATTCACAAAAGTGTTTAGACATTTTAGCTATTTGAATTGTTGCTAAGTTTCCTCTAAATAAATATAACAAGATTGGCATGAACAAATATTCTGCATATTTGCAAAAATAATAATGTTTCAAATTACTGAAACTTTTATGAATTAATTGTATATAGAAGTAAAAGATAAACTGTTTGATACCACAGAAACAAGGGGCAATATAATAATAAAATATTTATCCATTCATATAGCACTATTCATTCCATAGCACTTTACATACAAGGGGCAACTGAAAATTTTCATGTCAGATTTGAATTCTGGATGCCAAAATCTTTAAGAAATGGCTTGTTTCTTTACTGAACCTGACAACTTTTCAATATATGTAAAACAGTGTTATTGGGGCGATTGATGTCTTATCATCCATTGGAGCAAAATACGTAAAGTATAAGCGCCATTTACATTTTTATTTAATAATAATGTAGAGCAAGTAATTATAATAAACTCTCAAATATACTTCATAAGTGAAATCTGGGAAAAAAAAAACTTTCTAAAAGCTTCCAGAAGATGTCTCCACTAGGCTGTCTCTAAACCTGACATATGTTCTTTATTTGAGAGATCGGTCTTCAGCACCACACACTTAGTATGGCCATATAAGGGGGGGGGGGGGCCTACACAGTGTTCACAATGCAGTTGGTCAGACTCTCAGTTTACCTCAGGCATGGACAGTCCAGAGCTTAGGCAATCAGCACAAAGCTTATGTGAGATTATATCTGATTCCTCTCCTTGCACGTCACATTGCTCTGTGCAATCAGCTGATAACACGGAGCAGAGCCAATGTGAATGGAGAGGAGTCAGATAAAATCACAGGAGCTGTGTGCTGATTGCCTGAGCTCATCACTGTCACTGCCTGAAGTATATGTGAACGCTTGCAGGCCAGGCTCCATACCACCTTTTATGGTGGAGCTGAAGAAGGATATACCTAACATCCAGCATGTGTCAGGTATAGAAACAGTCTAGTGGGGACATCTTCAGGAAGGGTTTTGAAAGGTTTTCTTCCAGATTTCACTGAAGTATACTTGAGAATTTATTATAATCTCTTGCTCTGCATTACTATTAAATAAAAATTTGAACGTCGATTACACTTTAGGTTTTACAGTCTACTAGACACAGCCAGTGGACTGAATACCTATGTATTACCCTACTTATAGTCTAAGATTTTTCTGTGTATCAAAATAGATAAATTTGGGATCCATTGCATTCATTTATGGTGATGTTTCCTCTGTTACGAATCAAAGTACATGGACTGATGGTTCAGTGAAGAGAACATGCATATCTTAGCTTACATTTGCAAAAAGTTAAAAATGTGTTCTTTGTATTCTTCACAAACAGCAAGCTTTCCCATTGTAATGGATCTTGGCAAGCAACTAGCATATGCTTTTGGTTTATCGTGTGTGAACAGCTGAAGAAAGGAAAAATATATTATAAGAAATGCTATCGATTCAATACTGTGAGCACTAAGTGATATTTATCATTACAAAATGATGTGCCGGGCTTCAAGACAGTGCTAAATTGGTCTAGTCATATGATTAACCTAAAGGTTTGCATTTATATAAGCCTTGGAAAAAAATTAATATTGGCAATTTTACAACATCAATAGTTTTTGGAATAGTTTCAACACATTGTTATTTATCAGAGCAAAGAAAATTGTGTTCTGTTTAGGCGTTTTGGCTGAAGAGCTGGAGAGAAGCCTGATCAAGACCAGAACCGTGTTTATCAAAGTCAGATCTTATAAAGAAAGCTAAAACAGTTCAGTGCTTCTCAGTTTATTATTGTAGGCTTAATCGTAAGCAGTCAGCTGCATTAATTACCTAATTTTACCCGAAGCGTGGAATGTTAAGCTTTGTTGAACATGAGCATTGAAATCGAAATAGTTTGGGTTATAGTTTCTTTACGTTTAGTTTATTCTTACCTATTCTAAAACACAACCTGGGAAAACAAGAATAGGTCTTGCTTTAAGGCCGGTTTGACACTAGCGTTTTGGATGCATCCGTCTCTGTGTAGAGACACAGACAGATGCCAGAAGGTATGCTCTGTTGCTATAAGCTGTTGAAGCGCCACTACGAAGCGCGAAACAGTCCGTCGTTGTGAGGACCACCCATCCTCCCCTCGCTCCCTATGGAGTAACCTGTGAGCTGTTGCTATGTTTTAAAGCAAATAAAGTGTCATCCGAAGACTGGTGAGTGCTCCCTCTTCCTTTGTTTCTATGATGCCTGGTCCACACACCCCGTAATCAGAAGTGCACCAGCGTGTCTCGGAAGTATCAGCTTGAGAAGCAGCTGGGTGGCTGAGACAGGATCCCCTGCACTTTGTTTATGACCCCGGAGAAGAGAGGGTTCACAGCAATGCCCGGCCTCTCCAGAAAAGTAAGTGCCAGAATGTATACAGACAGATGTCAGCAATGCTTGTTTTGTGCGGATCTGTATGCGTTAAATTTCTCATAGACATGGTGGTCAGAGAGAGAGTGAGAAGGAGAGCTGCCATCTGGATTTCAATGTGTCACCATTCACATCTATGTATTGTATTCCCGCATCCAGGATGCATCCGTTGCTTTTATGCAGCCTTTGATGTCCAGAAATCGCAGAATGTTGCGTCCCATGGTCACATAGAAAAAATGTGACACGACGCAACCGCATGCAAAGGATGCCTAAGCATGCACCCTGCGTCCTCATGTTAAGGATAGGGATCCATAGGCTGGCACACTGGGACGCAGGCCAACACAATGGACCCAAAAGCCATTGTGAAATCGATCTAAGTAAAACAGCAATCTGCTCCGGAGAACCCAAAATACAGAGCTATCCAGTGGCGTAACTTGAAGCTCATGGGTCCCAATGCAAAGCTCTAAAAGAGCCCCCAATTATTGCAATCTTTAATAGCATTAGTCATTTCATATAGGCCGAAGGGACTTTTGGGGCCTGCTAGGGCTCCAGGGCCGGGTGCGATCGCGACCCCTGCACCTATTGTAGTTACGCCCCTGGAGCTATGCATGGATGAGTGTGTTACGCCCCTGGAGCTATGCATGGATGAGTGTGTCTGGCTAGTCGCATCTTGAAAGTTTGCTCAAATCTGTGTATAAATATGATGAGTGCAATGCGATAAAGTATTGGCTTGAATCTGCACCTGTGTTATTATTATTATTATTTATTTATATAGCGCCATTATATTCCATGGCGCTTTACATGCTAAAAGGGCAGACTAGGACAAGTATCATAGTAACAATACAAGTAACAATAAATGTTGACAATTCGGTTGTACAGACACAAGAGGGGAGAAATCCTGTCCACGAAGGCTCACAGTCTACGAGGGGCAGGGTGGGGATACAGTGGGAGGGGAAATTCCAGTCGTGAGGCGGTGTGGTGGACCGGGTCTTATTGCAGGTGGTAGGCTTGGCGGAAGAGGTCGGTCTTCAGGCTTCTTTTGAAGGTTCCCAGGGTAGGAGAATGTCTGATGTATTGGGGCAGAGAGTTCCAGAGTATAGGTGAAGCACGGGGGAAATCCTGTATGTGGTTGTGCACTTATGCGGTTATTCAATGAGTTAGTACTGATCTGTGTTTTTTTTTCATCAGCTGTATTGGCTTGAGGAAAAATTGCAACATGCTGCGCATGGATGCGTAAAACAGCTGACACCATTAAAAAAAAAAAATCGGATATCACGTGGACCATCCTTATGCTGTCCTACTTTTACGTTTTGTTACCATTCTGTAGCACAGAACACTGTAATGGTCCGGTAAATGAATGTTGATTAATAGCTGCTGAGAAAATATGCATTGCATATAAATGTCATATGAATTTCTGGGCGAGAAAAATATAGCGCACTCGTAAGACATATGGAATACCAAGCGCATTTCACTCACCCTACTCTCTCGGATGAATATTTATTATGCGGAGATGTGAGCAAACCTTAAAGGCCATGATTTTGATTATTATTTAAAGAGAAGATACATAACTTTCAGGTTGGAATAATTTTATTTTTAAAGAAGCACTCCCAATAATATACTCATCGCCGCGCTCTCCGGTGTCCATCACCATTCTCTGCCTCTCGGTGACGTCATCATTCTTAATACTCTCCGGTCACACTCAACGACTCAGAAGAAGCTTTTATAATTCAAGTCTAAGGAGTGCCAAAACGAAGTTCCATAAGCTTACATTGTAAAAATATTACCAGCTCATGCATAGAGTATAGAGGGAGACACATAGTCGGAAGAGCAGTGATGTCACTTAGAAGAGGAGCGGAGTGGCGCTGGATCTTGGTGCGTATATTAGTATACTACAATATATGCACATATGCACACAAAAATATACATGGGAGTGCTCCGTTAAATTGAATCTGTCAGCAGGTTTTTGCTATGCAATCTGAGAGCATCATGATATAGGTCAAGAAAGACTGATTGCAGCAATTATCACTTACTGGGCTTCTAGGTGCCATATTGATGGAATCTTTATTTGTTTGCTGTAGAAGTAGCATAGATAAATTTTCTGGCTGTGTATAACCTCGTCTCCAACACCAACTGGCAGATTCCTGTGTACTGCTAATGAGTGGTGGGGTGGAGTTATACAGATTAGCCTTACTTTTCTGCAGGTGAGATGAGGTCCTGTAGTGATAATCCCCTGCTGATAAAATATTGATTGTACGCAGGTACACGAGTACGCATGTATACGAGTCCAGATGGGTAAGATCGCTCCCTATAGGAGTATACAAGCTGTTTTTTCACTAATGCATGTGGCTGGGTTTACCTATTGGGATTATTTGTTCTGATGACTACATCCTATGGGAAACTCAAAACCGAAAAAAGCAGGCACCTGCCAACGTCCCTAGGGTATTTGGACGGGACCTAGTTTGTCTACCTGTGAACCCTGGTTATCAGAGGGGTTCAGTTTAGCACTACACTGACTTGCACAGTTACGTATGTACACTTTTTTGTTTTGTTTGGTCTAGACAACTATGTCTTTTTAATATAGAGCTAGTAAAAGTTAAGTTTTAACTTCGTAGTTTTTCTATGCTATTGGTTTAACACAGCCGTACCTGACTAGACTTCATAGGTCTTAACGGAGGGCAACTTACCTTGCTGCTTAAACCATATATATATGTGGATTACATCTCACATATATATGTTCAGTTTTGGGGGGGGGCGCCGATACTCAACTTCCGAAGACACTCCCGATCGTTGCCTAGCGACGCCTGTGACTCAGCGTCATGTCCTCCCTCCGCACTGCGCATGTGCGGGCCGGAAATGACACAGTCACTGGCCTCGCGTCATGAAGAGCAGGGGGGAAGATTCAAATGGGCACCCCCGCTCTTCAAATCAACTCCCATTGGGGCATTATGAATGCAGCGAGGCGGGGGGAGCGCGGCCTGGAGACACCGCCCTCCTGACAAGAACGACCCTTTATAAAGGGTTTTATTTAGCTTCTATAAAGCCCTATTAGGTCATGCAGGGATGGTTAGGGAACTAGTTAGAGGCTGTAGGGGCAGGTAGTGATAGTTTAGGGGCCATAGATTAGGTGACATGTTCCCTTTAACACAATGTATTGAAAAATTTCTAACGGGTGAATGGATCGCCCCATCATGGCTAACAGTTGTCCCAACAAAAGAATACGGTTTAGATCAGGGGTAGGGAACTGCAGGCATCAGGGACTGCCAACAGGTCATATTTTCAGGATTTCCTTAGTATTCCAGCACCTGTGCAATGCTAAGGAAATCTTGAAAGCCTGACCCATTGGCCGCTCTCGAGTCCTGGAGTTCCCCACCCCAGGTTTAGATAATATCATCTGATCATGATCAGTCAACATAACCTTTTACTTAATTTGTAGAGATATAGTGTATAATAGAAATATGACCAATCACTTAGTTTCAAGGATTATGAAAGTTTTGTCTTTTTTTTTTATTAATATTATTATTTTTATTTTTGCGACTCTAAATTCTGAGACCTTTTTGAACACTGGAAGTTTACAGCCACAACCCATAAATTATATGTGAACTTTTAACTATAACTCAAAAGCTCCAAACGTCTGACTTTCACAAAGAACAAATATCCAGGGGAAGCCCGGCTAATAATTCACTTCTCATGGCCTCCCTCACTGATAAACGACTATTTGCGGAGAAAATGCTTTTGTTTTTCCAGCTTTGCGAGCAGTAATACCTGAACAGAGCTGTCATTATAGAAGCAGCTGGATGAAAGGGAAAATACAAAGAGAAAATTACTTTGGTTTGTTTTTCTCACCATTAAATATTTCTGGGTTTAAGGAGCATTTTAACAGTTTCTAATCCCATAATATCCTTAAGATGTACTGCAATTTCAATGTCTCTCCTTGAAGTTCCCAAATGGATGTGAGTACTTGTCGGCCTCCTGCTCAGAGCTATTTTTCTCTTGGCAAAACCTACCATTATATGGAAAAGTTGATGCTTTGTATGAGATCTACAGATAATCTTTATTATTACCAAACAGTAGGTCACGCTTATGAAATGCTTGGAGACATTTTCACATGTTTTGTATAAGGTACTTTTTAAGTTTTGTTATTACCAAGTATTTTTTTTGCAAATATTTTAAAGTTTAGCTATCATTTCAGATAAAAACTGTAGAAAAATAAGGCCACGTGCACACACTGAGTATTTGATGAGTTTTTTACCTCAGGATTTGTAGCCAAAACCAGGAGTGGATGATTAAATACAGAAGTGGTGCAGGTGTTTCTATTAGGCCATGTGCACACGTTCAGTATTTGGTGAGTTTTTTACCTCAGGATTTGTAGACAAAACCAGGAGTGGAGCAATCAGAGACAAGTCTAATAGAAACACCTGCACCATTTCTTTATTTAATTATCCACTCCTGCTTTCGTCTACAAATCCTGAGGTAAAAAACTCATCAAATACTCAGCGTGTGCACGTGGCCTAAGACTTTTCCTCTGATTGCTCCACTCCTGGTTTTGTCTACAAATCCTGAGGTAAAAAAGTCATCAAATATTGACCATGTGCACGTGGCCTAAGAGGAAAAGTCTAATAGAAACATCTGCACCACTTCTGTATTTAATCATCCACTCCTGGCTTTGGCTACAAATCCTGAGGTAAAAAACTCATCAAATACTCAATGTGTGCACGTGGCCTAAAGTCTTGGCCAGCGGCGTAACAAGAAGCTCATGGACCCTGATGTGCACACTCCAATGGGGCCCTTTCTCTATATGCTAAAAGGACTTTTGAGGCCCCCTAGGCTTCATGTCCCGGGTGCGATAGCAACCCCTGCCCCTGTTGTAATTACAACCACGATCTTGGTGCCATATAATGAAAACTAGGTAAAACTAACTGCTTTTGGTTTTGATTCTAATGTTTTAACCAGACCTTCTCATTTTTTAAGTGGGTATTCCCTCTTCATCAGCAGTCTGGCAGCACTATATGTACTGGGACCTCCTTCTATCTCTACCTAACTTCCATGCCTGAAATACTCCTGCTATTCAAATAAACTGCCTGTACCAAACTGAAAGCCAACTTCTCTATTATACATGTGTGCAAGTTTAATAGACAGGAGAGAAGGAGCAGAGAGACGAAGACCTGATCTCATTAATGACTTAATGAAGGTTGGTTACACTGGTGGAGAGAAGAAGGGGGTTCGGGATCCAGCTCACCGCTCAGTTTGGCCCGGAGCTCGGAAGACGTCAGACCAGGTGAAAAAAACTGAAGAAAAAAGATGATTTTCCAGCTCCAGTAGTACTCCGTGAAAAAGTCTTTATTAACCCTTAATGACCAATGACAGCTATACCTGTCATGACTTTGAACTGTCACTGTGTGTAAACACTCTCTTTGGTCAAAAAATGCAGAAAATATCAACCTAAATTTACTACCATGTTTCCCCGAAAATAAGACACCATTTTATATTTTTTTTGGTCCCAGAGATGGACCATGTCTTATTTTTTGGGGGGTGTCTTATATACGGTACATCCCACTGCAGCCTCCCATACACACAACACAAACACACACCCATACACATCACACACCCATACACACACATACCCATACACACACACACACATACCCATACACACACACATATAACCATACACACAAACCGATTTTTACCAGTGTCTCCCCGCTCTCTGGTGGCCCCTGCTCTCCTGTGTCCGCACTCTCTCCGCTCCACGGTGGCCTCCGCACTCCGGATTCCCGCTGTAGCTGCAGATCTCCGCCCAGGTCAGGAGCCCTGCGCCAATTACAGTGCAGGAACCGTGAGCCAATCACAGCCCAGGAACCGCGAGCCAATCAGAGGCAATGCACGACGTCAGCTGGCCGCGGATTGGCTTGCGGTTCCTGGGCTGTGATTGGCTCATGGTCCCTGCGCTGTAATTGGCGCAGGGCTCCTGACCTGGGCGGAGATCAGCAGCTACAGCGGGAATCAGGAGAGCGGGGGGACGCCGGAGAGCGGAGGGCCACCAGAGAATGGGGAGAGCGTGGACACCGGAGAGTAGGGGCCACCGCAGTGCACCGAAGGTAAGCCTTATAATCAGGGAGTGCCTTATATTAGGAGGTAGGGCGCCCCCCTCAAGCATGCCTTACTTTCGGGGGGCGCCCTATATTCAGGGAAACACGGTACTAACATAAAGTCCAATATGTCATGAACAATCTTGAAATCACTGGGATATGTTGAAGCGTTCCAGAGTTATAACCTCAAAAAATGACGCTGGTTAGAATTGCAAAATAAAGCTCAGTCCTTAAGGTCTAAATAGGGTTCAAATCACCCATATATAAAGCTACGCGTTTCGAGCAAGCAGGCACACTCATTATCTTTATCATGCTGCATGCTCGAAATGCGTAGTTTTATATATGGGTAATTTTAACCCTATTTAACATAGACTTTTTCACAGACTCTTACTGGAGCTGGAAAATCATCTTTTGATTACATTGTTTTATTTTAGAAGAGTTTCATGGAAAATGTAAAGAAAGACCAATTACATTTTCCCAACTGGAAAAGTTCTAATAATTTCCGTTGAATTAGGACATCACTGCAGTCATGAACTCTCCCTGGCAAGCAGGTGTAGAGAGGACATCAGCTCTACACACTGCCCAATTCAAACAACCCCTTTAAACACTACAACCCCCTGGTGAAGTATATGATTGAGAAAGTCACCAGTTGACACATTGGCTGGCACTTATATTAGGGTGAACAATGCGTTTGGCTGTCTGGAATTGGACATTTTTGTTACATTTTCTCCTGACCATAAACTGGATATCAAGGGGTTTTCAGCGGACCTTTGTTTAATCTGTATGGGGCCCTTAAAGGGACTGTCTGGCTTAAACTACAGTCTGCAGTCACTCAAATAACTGCAGATTTGTGAATCCTACAGAAATTGGACTGTGCGCGCTGTGAGGATTCACCAGTCCAGCGTCGAAGTAGCCAATCATGTGACCGCAAGAGCGAAATATGCTACTCCTAGCCACATTTTGGGGACTAGAGGGGCACTGTTTGGCATGCAAGTGTTTTGAGTGAGAAACAAATACATCTATTCTGATGTACTGGAAATATGCTATCACATACTTGTTTACACATGACTGTCTGCTCCCAGCACTGAGACTGCAGAATCCTCACAGAAAGCAGTGTGTGGTGTCAGGATTCACAAGTCGGCAGACTTGTAGCTTAAGACCGGAAACCCCTTTAATGATAAGAAATAAGTGCACACGGGCTTCCTTCATGCTCGATAGCTTTTTTCCCAGAATGTCTGTTGGGTTTTTTTGTAGGGAATGATCACAGTAATGGAGCCAAAAAGCTTTGATCAATAACTCTGTTACTCTTTGCTTTTGTATACAACAAAGCAAGGTAGATGAGCTCAGGTGTAACAGGACATTAAGAATGGATACAGTCTATAAACAAACACAAGCTAAGCTGAGTTAAAATTTTCATATAGCGCTTTATTCAATAAACCTTCACTTCTGGCATGTCTCGGAGCTATATTAATCCTAGGATAAGGATTAGGCTGGTTAAGGTTGTTTGCAAAGAAAATACAAAATAATTACTGTCTTTACAGAAAGCAATGTTGGAGGCTAAATGAAGTTTCGGGTAAGACTTTATATAATTTTGACACAGTATTGACAAATAAAACTGGGCCAATGCAAATCTTACATTAATTCATTTTATAATATTTATAGTCAAAAAAACATTAGGCATAATGTAACCTAAATTAAAAAAGAACATATTCAAAATAATCTCTTATATTTGGTGTTTTCTCATAATACCTTGGTATCTACATTCGATGATGCTATAAAGCGGGGCGGGGAACCATTTTTCTGGGAGGGCCTTTTGGGAAAATTTACAGTACTACCATCCTTCGGGTCTGCCAAAAATTATCGACTTGAAAATTACCCGCTTTATTTGGTTAAACAATACCTCACCCTACTGTGGCGCTGGGCTGCTTCCTTTGGCGTGGTGATATTGGTCTTGTGCTTCTCAACTGCTTTTCCAGGTTTGCTAGAGCCTAGAATCACAGAAAGAGGCTGGGAGCATATAATCACTCGGGAGCCAAGACTGGGGCATACAGATCACTGGGATCTAATTTAAAGACAGTCGGCAAAATGAGTCTGTCCAGTCTGAGCACTGTTTTCACCGGGAATCTGCCCGGGGGCCGCAAAAAAGTCATCGAGGCTGCATTGGCCTGGGGTTTGGGGTTTTTCCCACCCCTGCTATGAGCACAGGGAAAGGGTTTTGCTCCCAGATTTTGGGGAGCTGCTCTGCCTTGAAAAAGACACCAAAAATATTAATAAAAGCATATTGTTGGGGTACAAAGATTTTTATTGTGGCTTGTACCTATCAGTCTTTTTAAAAACTGCTCTGCAGGATTAAATGTGTTTATTCCTCTGGTGTATTCGGGGTTAATTTTCAGTAGATTAGTTGTATCCATGTTTTTCGCTGTCTGGGCATTCAAAGTGGGAGTGCTACTGCTGTGTCAGATGACGCTGTTAACCCACTCCCCTAGTCTTTAAAGGGTCATGTTCCCAGGTTTTTGCCATCCCATCTGGGAGCACCATAAGTAGAAATAGAGACCCTGATTCCAGCGAGGGTCATTTCTGAGTGTTTTGCTTTCCATTTTGATAAAATTAGTGTTTTCTCAGTTGAGATTTAGCGGTCTGTGAATATGCCAGACTAATTGGCAGCAGGCCAAGTAGATGCTAATGATTTAAATTTTAGATGATTAACAGTGATCTTATCAAAACTACATTGGGGGAGCCAGTAAGTGACAAATCGCTGGATCCCGAATCTCGGGTTTCCCATATTTTGCTATTCTCTGATTAGGTTACAAAATCTGGTGAAAAGGTTCCCTTAAAAAAACCTCAATACACTTCAGGTGATGTCATTGAAGAGTTTTGGTCTCCACTCTGACCTTGTGCTGTTTGGATGAGTTTCTAGTGCAGAAGCTTTCCCGAAGCTAATCTTTGTGTGAGCTATCATGGGGGGAGTTGCTGTTCCTTTCCCTGGGTGGAGGTGAGGGGATGTTAGCCAGGGTTGGTAGGAGCAGGGCAAGGTTTGGGAACCCGACATCTCCACTTTTAAAGGGGTAATTATGGGACCAAAATCGACTAGGGAACCCAGTCTACAGGGTCAGACTAGCTTACTAATTATCTCAGTGCCCTCTCTGCCTTTCTGCTACTTCTCCGCTCATGAACTATTAGCACCCCCTTACATGACCTCAGTAAACTGTCCGGTCTTCAACTCAACCCCCTTGTCCTGAGATACTGTTCACCAAAGAGTGTTCAAATAACAGCTATTTCTCCCAAGACCTTAAAGAGGTTTTCACTCCAAAATTTTATTCCCTTTTTATTTGTCCTAACTTTTCCTAACTAACACTTTCCCAATAAAACTTCTGCTACCTACTCTGCTCCTGTAAGCTGATCTCTCTGAGGATTATCTTTATTGCTGTTGCAGCTTGATCTTCCACGCTGCAGCCAGATTGGGACCAACTAAGCAGAACATGTCAACAATGGGGACTTAGAGGGGGTAAAGTCTGATCTGGGGCTTTCGTGCCATTGACGAGCACTGTTCAGTTGGTCGAATCTAGTCTGAAGCCCGGAAGATCAAAACTAATCAACAATAAAAAATATTTATGAGCTTCTTTAAAAATAATATTACAGGAGGGAGCAAGGTATCAGGGGTTGCTTCAATGTTTTATGGAACCCGGGTCATAATCATACAAGTCTATGTGACATCATTCTTGGGCCCCACAAACTTGTATTGAGAAGTTGTGATGTAAGTTATAACTTCTGGCCCGCAAAATTACAATGACAAGTGGTATCGCGGGAAACCCGGGAAAGATGCAGAAAAAAAAGAGGAAGCGCCCGAGAGTAATTAAGGGTAAATGTAGACTGGGGGCATGGACTTAGATTTAAAACATCACTCCACCATGAAAATCCTGCTGCGATGAACTTTGTGAGTATGGGGTTCTTAACTTTACAACTAGTCACCTGTTCTCATCACTGTTTCCCCTAATGTATTAACAATAACAAATCACTTGATTAGAAAAGACCATGCTAACAAGTTTAACTGAGAGATGGAAATTATAAAAGGATGGGGTTTAGATTAATCTTAATTTCATTATTAGTCTGCCTTAAATAGCACACTTTTGTCTAATTCTCAGTTTTTGATTGACAAACAACAATCAGAACATATTTTATAAAAAATGTTTTTATTTTTCCCGGGAAAACCCTTTTCTGAAACCATCGACATTTCCGATGTGAAAAGTCTGGAGGTCAGCTATTCCCCGATTAAAAGTTGTTACGGTAAGGAGCCTTGTTTCCTATGTAATTGAATTATTTTTTTTCTAGACGGATGGAGTCCCAACTTGTTTTTATGGGGAAACAGCTTTTGACCATATTGCTTAAAGGCATTACATAATTGACACTCAACATGTCCCCCTTGATGCCTCTTCCAAGACTGCTATAAATGTAATTTCCTTTAATCTTTCCTTCATAAGTTGATCCTCCATGCCGCATATCAGATTTGGGTTTCTTTGTATCTTTTTTTGCCCCAGGACATCCTTTCTGTGAATTGGTGCCCAGAAAAGAATTGCATATTCCAGATGATATCACATTAATGATTCATGAGGTCTGTCCCTCTTTAATACATAAAACCCCAATGGCCTTAGAGCCACTGATTGACATTGGTTCTGTTCTTAGTCTTGATTACAAATACATTCAGATCCTATTCTACAAGTGACTTTTCCTACTTTTCCTAACACTAAAATAAAGTGTCCTTAGGTTATTAGTACCCAAATGCATAACTTTACATTTATCCAAATTGAACTTTATCTGACAAGTGGAATCCTAAACATTTAGCTTGTCCAAGTCAGCTTGTAAGTAACAATAAAATGCCCCATAGCCTGCCCCTACAATACGTGTGGAAAAATAGAAACAACCATCTTCTATTCATTAAAGGAGTGAAATAACAGTGAATCACCCACCCCACTAAACCCTGGGGTATGACACCGAATCATTCAGACAATACCCATCAACAAACTCTCTGAGTGGTGGGGGCATGACTTCAATCTAAAGAGGCCAATGTTTAAAAAGGGTATTAGGCCTTTGGGACAAGGTGGATTACAGTTTATGAAATCATGGTGGTAGAAAACCACATTTGGGTTTAGGCACAGGCATGCACAGTAATGCAGGGAAAAAAAAGGGAAACAGACAGACAGGTGTTACAAGTCCATAGAGTGCTGGTTTTGATTTTTGTTTAAAGGGTACCTTTTACACGGTACAAAGTTTTGAAGCGATGTGGGAAGCGATTCCGTGGGTGCACCCCTCGCTTCCGACATTGCTGCCCTAGGTGTCACACGGGGAGATTTTTCCCAGCGACTCTGCTGCAATGTTGCAGCAGCTATTGCTTGCTGGGTTGTGCACAACCCAGGACGATACGCTCAATATTGTTAAAGGCGAAATTGCTGGTAACACCGCTTCCCCTTGTCACCATGGAGCGTGTTTTAAAGATCGCTGGAGCAATTGCCGGTTTACAAACATGTTGGTCAACTGTCAACTGCGATCCACGATTTATCGCAGTTGCATTGTTTCTGTTAACAGTCAACGCACCTGCGAATTTCTGCAACATCGCTGACCCCAGACCTTTCAGCAATGTTCAGGGACATTGGCCAGTGTGACGGTACCTTTTATGCTATCTTAAAAATTGTATGGAATCCATTTGTTTTTAGAGGCATCTTGAAGCTTTGCGTACCATATTGCGAACAAATTTTTTCAGAAGATATAATAAAGAAACATGGTAATACAGCTTTGGCTCGTTCCCCATGCCTTTTTTTTCTAATTTGTCATAGGTTTGGAGTTTTCGACAAGAGTATGCAATTTCAAGTCTTGTCTTTTACAAAGAATATGGGAACAATGACAGAAAAATGAGAGAGCCTGCTATAAGCAATAGGATTTG
Organism: Allobates femoralis; assembly: GCA_033576535.1. Lineage (NCBI taxonomy): Eukaryota > Metazoa > Chordata > Amphibia > Anura > Aromobatidae > Allobates > Allobates femoralis. The sequence goes on from JARQOC010000005.1 coordinate 523,238,143, forward strand.
TCAGAATTAATTGAAATGTTCCTGCACACAGATGTGTCACAATTAAGAAACAGGGGCCTGATGGTGAAGTGAAACTGAGTCTATGGCACTTCAGCCTTGTTAAGGTGGATACAAACTATTTTATAGGTTTTTTGACTTCTGACTTAAGGACTTTGATTAAATTTGTCTTTAAACTTTCTCATGAAAATTTCTGCAGTAGAAACAATTGCTGAACAAAATAGGAAAATCTGTGCTTATTCCCTTTCACAGAAGTGAAATGGTAAAAATCATGAAGCAGGAAAATGTCCATGGCCCAAAACAATTTCTCACAAAATGGAAAACTATTCTGTTTGTCAGAACATTTATTACTGCCATACCCCACACGTTGCAAAGAAATGCTTATTATTGATTCCAAATTATCAACATATGTGTCCAAATTTTTTTTCACTGATGCTTGAGTGTATGTGTGTCGCCCTCAAATTCCCGTTGCTGTTTCCTCTACGATTTATCAATCTTCCGAAACAGCAAGTAGTACTCTCTGTACACCCCAGAGCTAAGGGCAATAACTTTTCTTAGGTTAAACTTGGAAAAACAATTACAAATTTGCTCTGCTGGAGACACGGTTGAAGAAATTCTGTCATCTTCATTCTTCATAGTGTCGGAGGTTCGTTGAAACAAGAAGGGCACAGGCGGCACGTAATTTAATCAGCTTTATTTTCCTCTTTGGACATGGTTTACGCTGCCGGAACAACAACTTTTAGTAAAAATTGAAATGCTTAATATGGTAACAATATCCCTTTTGTTAAAATGGAAAAACAAATTTTAAGCTTGATTTGGGCTTGATTTCAGATGGTATCAAAATGCTTCCCCCGATTTTTGTTTTCACTTTTTCAGATCCAAGAATAAGATTTGAATCCATATCGCCTCATGGACGTAATTTTTCCTGTGGAACTACTTCAAATTGTCCTGTCGCCTACTGCGTCCGGTGTTCCCCTATCACGTGCCTCAGCCATATTTGCACACCCAAGTGATGAGTGTGCAAATGGACCCATGGTTGGGATGGCAAAATTGTGCAGTACCAACAGCGAGCCACGTATTTGGAAGAGCACACAAGGGGGAAACCCGCACAGGGGGGAGTGAGACAGCACACAGGGGGAGGAGAGCACAAGAGGGAGACACTCAAAGGAGAGAGCAAGAGGGGATAAGCCACAGGAGGAGAAAGACAATGAATGGGGAAAAAGGGGTGATAGGGAAAAGAGTGAATAGGGGAAAACATGGCAAAGGGGAAAAGACAGCACATGGGGGGACAGTGCACAAGGGGGCAGAGAGTACATTGGGGAGAGGACCGAGCCCCGGGAGATCTATTTATATATATATATATATATATATATATATATATATATATAAATATATTAGGGAAATAAAAAGCAGCAGAGCTCTGTTTTGGGTGCAAATCGTCCAGTTTCTCTTCCTCCTCACTGGTATACAATAAAAAAAAATGACTGCAGTGCTCCTTATCTTCATCCAACTGCCTTTATTGCCCTTTCCCAGGTGTTTTGGGACTTTTGGGAACATCCCCCTTTCCCTCTTGCCTGGCTAGAGGAAGGGAGATGTTCCCTAGACACCCCAAATACCCCTGAAGGTCAATAAAGGCATTGGATGAGAAGGTAGGAGTGCTGCAGTCATTCTTGTTATATTGATAATATATATATATAATTATGAATTGTGTTACAGGGAACACACTGAGATTTTTTTGCCTGGGACCCACAAGAAACTGGAGCCGGCCCTGTAAATGCCTCCAAATAAAGGACGCTGCATGATTGCCCCATTGGGGCATCGCGCCCTTCCTTTGTCAGCTCAAAGATTGTAATTTCTGTGGGTGTCAGTGCCCAGTCTCCACTATCCTTTATAGCATGAAAGAAACACTTTTGAAAAAACCCTTTACCAGACAAAACCAACAGAGGAGTTTATAGTAATTTTTAGTTTGAAAATAAATAAGATTTTTATTTTGTCCACACACAATTTTGAAAAAAGTTTGTATTTACGCTATCCAGTATAGTTTAAGATAGTTGATTCCTATTTGATCAAAAAACTGTTTAATTTTCTGTGACTTGTTTGAACAGAAATTTTATGCCAAAAAGTGTTACAACACAGAAAATTCCCAGGGGTCAGATCTTAAAAATAATCATAATTCATGAGCATCTTCAGATAGGAAATGTGGTTTTTACAGGCCCCTTCTGATCTTAAAACTCAAACCATGTCTAAAATATTCATGACGCACGGTCAGGGGAGGAAATTTCACACAGATGAAAGAAAACTTTCAATTTCTTTTATTTTTGGGATTAAATTTTTAGCTTGCCATTCACAGTCAACTAGGTTTTATTGTCTGAATTGATATAGAAAACATTTTAGAAACCTAAGATTTTTGTATTTTCGTGAAGAGTCTGATTAAATTTTTTCTCTCAAAGAAACTTTTCAAGGTTATTAAATATTACATTTGTCCTTATGTCTAGCCATACTTTGTGGTTCTTCCACTGGAATTTTACAAAGTCTTATTACCAAAATTCATAGAAATGCAGTTTTACTTTAAGAATTATTGAATAGATCTCTTAGAATTGATTGATACTTACTTTAAGTTCAGACAGAAACTACTTACATAAACGTGATCATCTATTTCAGCATCAGGTTTTTCTTCCTATCCCCGTGTCAAGTGATGGCTGTGCAAATATGCCACCTTTTTGACAGCCTGGCCCATTGCACAGTACGACTGTGATTTCTGATGACTCAGCAACCAATTGCCCGGAAAACCCCACCAAAATCATCGCCCGTAGCCTGCCACACACACCGCTGCCTTTAAAAAACAGCGCATGCGTGTACCAGCATGTGTGGCCAGTTACTATGCTGCCATCTTTGGGCAACTGGATGCCCAAAAATGGCAACAGCATGAGTAACTGTGGTGCACACAAGGGTGAGAGAGAGATCTCACAGAGGGGAGATGAGTGCTTAGGGGAGAGAGAGAGAGTGCACAGTGGGAGAGACGGGGTGGGAGGAGAGCACTTGCATAGTGGGAAGAGAGAGCACACAGAGGAGAAAGTGAGGTGACAGGGTAGAAGCACTATGGGGGCAGAGAGAGAAAGCACAGGAGGAAGAAGAGAGGCATCCAGGAGGACAGTGATAGGGGGTGAATGCAAGGGGGAGAGTCTGGCAGGGTGGGGTAAAGGACACAGGGGGTAGACAGCTAAAGGAGAGCACACACAAAGGAGAAGACACACAAGAGGGAAGAGAGAGAAAATTTGGGATGGAGAGAGCACATGGGGAGTAGCACCCGGGGGAGAGAGAGGTTATGGGGAAGAGACGGCTGATGCCCCGCACCACGTCACCGCCCTCCCCGATGTGACAGCATGGGCACCCATCTAGTGACTGCTTAATACTTCAAATAAAATGAGCTGTTGTAAGTGGGTTCAAAATGCAAATTTTAATATTATTTTCAAATGGATTATTTAGCCAAACCTACACGGATTTAAAGTAAGTACACCATCTCATCAGGGCCAAAAAAATTTATTTATTAATGTATGCAACTGAATTGTAAAATTTGCTGACAGATCCGCATTAAATATTTCCTTTGTATAGCTCCATACCCATGCCCTTTTTAAATGTAAAGCGCCCTGGAATATAAGGCGCTATATAAATTAATAAAAATAATAATAAAATACTGAATTTATATGATTGGACTGTTGAATACTTGTGCAGAAATTCAACCATAAATATTTTTTCCTTATAATGGTCAATTTCTCAACTTTTGTTAGCAATTACAAAGGCATTTTATCATGTATGTCCTTTGTCATCCACAGCAAATGCCAGTAAGAAGATATTAAATTTAAAAACATGAAAATATACTATTTTACCTATGGTAAACATATTAAATCACATCCAAATTGTTATTTTTGAAGTAGAAATTAGAATAAATTTAATCAAATATTGATTGCTGGCTTTACCCATTTCTTTTTGGCTTTTATTTGTCCTCATGAATAAAAGTATTTGTGTATTTATTTTTCCCCACTATAAATTCAAACTCATGATTAGAAGGCATCACATTTGACAGTGAGGACCAATTAACTATTACAGACATGTTTTTGGTACATTTAAAGTTTATGAAGACCAATAAAAGGAAAATCTGCTAAATCCAACTTGGCAAAGGGGTTCAATAAACTAGTCAATATATACAGATAGAGCCAGAAATATTTGACGGTGACACAAGTCTGATGTTTTGGGATGCCCCGGGCTGGGGGCACATGGCGTAAAGTCTTATGCCACCATAGCGCAGCACACCTTTGTCACTTCCAGCACTGCAAACCAAAATTTCAGAAGAAGACACCATGCGAACGTTAGGGTAGCAAGTGAAGGGGAGAAGAATATTTTTTTACTTTTTAATTTGTTAGAGTCAGAAAAGGACTGTATATAACAGAAAAGAGGGCCCAGATGGGGACTATATACTGGATAGGGGACATTTTTTACCAAAGGGGGATCAAAGGATAGGGACATAATTCAGTAAAAGACAAAAGTTTGACACACCTTCTATTCAAAGATTTTCTGATTTTCAAAGACTATGAAAAATTTTTAGATTCACACTGAAGGCATCAAAACTATGAAAAACACATGTGGAATTATATATTACGCCGAGCGTGTATAAGCGACCCCCTACTTTTGCCCAGCACGAGGAGCCCAGTAGTGTAGTATACAGCAGCCCCAGAGTATATACAGCAGACCCAGTGGTAGTATACAGCAGCCCCAGAGGTGTATACAGCAGCCCCAGTGGTAGTATACAGCATCCCTAGTGGTATATACAGCCCCAGTGGTAGTATACAGCAGCCCCAGAGGTATATACAGCCCCAGTGGTAGTATACAGCAGCCCCAGAGGTATATACAGCCCCAGTGGTAGTATACAGAAGCCCCAGTGGTATATACAGCCCCAGTGGTAGTATACAGCAGCCCCAGAGGTATATACAGCCCCAGTGGTATATACAGCCCCAGTGGTAGTATACAGCAGCCCCCAGGGGGTATATAGCAGCCCCCAAATGCTGGCACCGCCCCCCCTTGTAAGGGCCCCCCCCCCGCTGCGTATCTTACCATCCCGGTCTTCTGCACAGCGCCGCTCCTCGGTGCTCCGTTCTCCATGCTCCGTTCTCGCTGCATCCGGGATCCCCAGCCATCGCACGATGACGTCATATACCTGCGACGGCTGGAGATCCCGGATGTTGCAGGACAAGAGCATGAAGAACGGAGCACCGAGGAGCGGCGCTGTGCAGAAGACCGGGATGGTAAGATACGCAGCGGGGGGGGCCCTTACAAGGGGGGAGAGTGCCAGCATTTGGGGGCATATGTGCACTGCTTCCCCCTGCCGCTGATTGACAGGGGGAAGCAGTGCATATATAATGAGCGGCCCCACGTGACGGGGCTGCTCATGCAGCAGCCTCCCCCCACCTCCTCCAGCCTCCACAGCCCCCACCACGCAGATTGACCCGTGTATAAGCCGAGGGGGAGACTTTTCAGCCCAAATTTTGGGCTGAAAAACTCGGCTTATACACGAGTATATACGGTAACAAAAAAGTGTGAAACAACTGAAAAGATGTCTTATATTCTAGGTTTCTTCAAAGTAGCCACCTTTTGCTTTGATTACTGCTTTGCACACTCTTGGCATTCTCTTGATGAGCTTCAAAGCAGCAAAGCACGCCCACACAATCACACCTCCTCCTCCATGCTTCACAGTGGGAACCAGGCATGTAGAGTTCATCCGTTTACCTTTTCTGCATCGCACAAAGACACGGTGGTTGGAACCAAAAATCTCAAATTTGGACTCATCAGACCAAAGCACAGATTTCCACTGGTCTATAGTCCATTCCTTGTGATCTTTAGACAAAAACAAGTCTCTTCTGCTTGTTGCCTGTCCTTAGCAGTGGTTTTCTAGCAGCTATTTTACCATGAAGGCCTGCTGCACAAAGTCTCCTCTTAACTGCTGTTGTAGAGATGTGTCTGCTGCTTGAACTCTGTGTGGCATTGACCTGGTCTCTAATCTGAGGCTGGTGACTTGGATGAACTTATCCTCCGCAGCAGAGGTGACTCTTGGTCTTCCTTTCCTGTGGCGGTCCTCATGCGAGCCAGTTTCTTTGTAGCGCTTGATGGTTTTTGCAACTGCACTTGGGGACACTTTCAAAGTTTTCCAATTTTTCAGACTGACTGATCTTAATTTCTTAAAGTAATGATGGCCACTCTTTTTTCTTTACTTAGCTGCTTTTTTCTTGCCATAATACAAATTCTAACAGTCTATTCAGTACGACTATCAGCTGTGTATCCACAAGACTTCTGCACAACACAATTGATGCTCCCAACCCCATTTATAAGGCAAGAAAATCCCACTTACTAAACCTGACAGGCACACCTGTGAAGTGAAAACCATTTCGGTGACTACCTCTTGAAGCTCATCAAGAGAATGCCAAGAGTGTGCAAAGCAGTAATCAAAGTAAAAGGTGGCTACTTTGAAGAACCTAGAATATAAGACATATTTTCAGTTGTTTCACACTTTTTTGTTAAGTATATAATTCCACATGTGTTAATTCATAGTTTTGATGCCCTCAGTGTGAATCTACAATTTTCATAGTCATGAAAATACAGAAAAATCTTTCAATGAGAAGGTGTGTCCTATCTTTTGGTCTGTACTGTATACCAGGATGGGGAAAAAATAACATGAAACTGCCCATGGTGAGGACATATATAGCAGGAAGGGCATATAACCTAGGATGGGGACATATTTACTTGGAAGGGACCTAGTATGGGAACATAATAACCAAGAAAGGGACCAGGATGGGAGACATATTTACCATTAACGGGTTCAGGATGGGGACATATATACAGGATGGGAGCAAATGGCAGGAAGAAAAAGTTTAAACTTTCACTGTGCAAAAAAAGATATAACAGCACTCTCCTTATTGTGCCTAAAACCAGTCATTTATTAAGAATCTATAAAAATCCAAGCAGGTGTAAAGAAGCGTTAACAGCTCATTCTGATTACAGCTGTTCGTGCTTGTCAGCAATTCAACAGATCATATACCTGAATGTGTCAGTTCCGTTTCCTTTATATTGATCAAACAGGAAATGAAGCAATACATGTGAGCAACATTAAAAATGTGTGCATATTTGAAAAAATTCAAATCCACCAGCTGTAATTAACAATACATGAACTCATAATGACAGCTTATCGAGTCAAACATTCTGATAGATCGTTACGATCTTTCAGATTTAGGTTGCCTTGGTTTATATTTTATAATGCATTTAGCTTCCTCTCTCAAAAGCATATTATCTAAATTTCCTCCTTAAGGAGGAAGTTTTAATTGCATTAAACCTGCAAAGGACAACACCCCTGGGTGTGAATGATGTTCTATCTGATCAAACCAGGGGATCCCTTTCCCGTTCTAATCGAATTACAGTGTTCCTTAAATCTTACAAAAAGAGGGCGGATTGTTTTGCCAATATCATATCGTCTGCACAGACAAAAAAAACCCCGTAAACTACAATTTTCTGTAACTAATAAGTTCTTTAGTACGGTGGATAAAGGACCTATTTTTAAAGGATGAGATGTTATGTGTTTTCTGCAAAAGGAACAATTTCCACATTTGAAATGTCCTTTTGGTTGCAACTTTTCTAACCAGTTATTAGAATTTGTAAATCTATTCTGGACTATTGTATCTTTTACATTGTCTGTATGTTATTAACGTTTTTTTAATCGCAACGTTTTGAATGACATCATCAGATAATAATAGAGGCCAGTGTCTATTAATTACATTTCTTATTTTGTTGTCCATTGAACTGAATCTAAAACTAAAGATGAATCTTTTAGGAGTTAATGTTTTTTTTTCCTTGATATGTCCTAATAGTTTATTGCGGGGAATTATTTTGGCTTTTTCGTAAGATTCTTTTATTAGGGTATCATTTTTTAAAGGATTAGGCTGTATTTAGAATGAGCTGTTAGCGCTTCTTCACACCTGCTTGGACTTTTATGCAACTTGTTTAAGCTAGGAACTAGAAGAACTCTAATGCCACCTAATAAAGGTAGCAATCCTAAAAGTCATAGTTGACTCTTTATGGAGTCTTAATAAAGGACTGGTTTTAGGCACAATAAGGTGAGTGCTGCTATCTCTTTTTTTTGCACTGTAAAAATGCCATATTTCCACTATAGTACTTAGATTAACTTCACTGGAAAGTCCTCTGGGGGGTATGAAAAGAGAAAAAAGTCCTGGCCAACTCTAAGTGCAGTAATTAAATTTCAACATAGAGATGTTATACTTTGATATTGCTCACCTTTTAGGTGTCTTGGTTATATTGCATATAAGATCTCCTTTGGTGTGCAGCTCTCCCACTCCGGATGAAACAGATCTAGGAAACCTGGTTCGTCACATGTAGTAATAAGTATACCGGTCTATTGGTACAGCGCTTCCACAGGAGACCCGGAGTTCAAATAAATTTTCCCTTATTCTTAAAATGTATATCACAGTTGGCAGTACAACGCGTTTCACCCTTTTAATGGGTCTTCCTCAGGTACAGTTGTATAATTTCATAACACTTACATGTGTCTCCTTATACAGCTCATGCAGTGTCTGAGTTCAAGAACTTAGACACTGCATGAGCTGTATAAGGAGACACATGTAAGTGTTATGAAATTATACAACTGTACCTGAGGAAGACCCATTAAAAGGGTAGAAACCGTTGTACTGCCCACTGTGATATGCATTTTAAGAATAAAGGAAAATTTATTTGAACTCCGGGTCTCCTGTGGAAGCGCTGTACCAATAGACCGGTATACTTATTACTATATGTTCCACTATAGCATAGCACCACCTTGTGCCAATATCACGTCTCTATGGGAGAAAAACTGCTCCTCCGTGACCTCAAGAGTCCTGGTGAGGTCAGCACGGTGCGTGTTCCCGGTCACCGACTGTCAGTGTTTAAAACGTACTTACTGTCAAGCAATACCTGGAAGGCTGGTTAAGAGCTCAGTGATAGCGCCTAAGAGCCGCTCCAGAGCCACAACCCAGGATTGATAACAACCAAGATACACACAATTACTTATAGTGGTCATAGTTAAGGAGTGGCTAGGTAGCAAATGAACTCTCATAAAAGAGTATTAATATTACAGACCAGTATTAATCATTAATTAATAAACAACTAACACATTTCGACAACTGGCCCCACCAATGGAAGACAACAGGCATTGTCGTAACGCGTATTGATTATTAATATAATTAAAAACAGTCCTTGTACTAAAT
>JARQOC010000005.1:523247538-523298010 GCA_033576535.1 Allobates femoralis
CTTTGCATTTCAAAGCTTCTCCCTGCTTCTTCATCAGGAAATATACACCGGCATATAGCCCTGATGAAGACACTTCGAAATGCAAATAATAAACCCCCATATGCTGTGATGATTACTTTGGATTCAATTATTTGGCAGCAGCATGGTCCTGATACGACAATTTGCTTGATATCCTGTATAATCGACTAGCCTTGGTACATGTGATTTCTACGGTAGCTGCCTTTTCCTAAAACAGTTTGCAGATTTAATTTACACAGCCTATAAGGGCCAGAACAGCAGAAACCAACTCAAGTGACCACATTTTGAATTGCGCCCCTATGGGAGTTTACCTATGGGTGTAGTGAGAATTTTATCTCTTGATAGCACCCATGGAGTCAAATGGAATGAATGTTGCAGAATTAAAAATTGCAAATAAGCACTTGTAGTGCCCAATACAATGTAGTCCTCGTACATTGTGCCTAGCACATCTTTATGGAGAAACACAAATTAAGAGGGCTTCCTCATTATAATAATAATAATAATAATAATCTAATATATAATTCCCATAACGCACTTCCGTAAGTTTCGGCTCTACTTCCGTCATCGTGGACGTGGCTGCTTAGCGCAGCGGGCATTGCGAGCCATTGCCGGGGCGCGAGCAATGGCCGCAAGCCGGCCATTGTGAGCCGTTGCAGGGGCGCGAGCAATGGCCGTGAAGTGGCCATTGCGAGTCTCCTGCCCCGGCGACGACCGACGAGAGCCGAGCGCCGTGGACGAAAATAGAACCAAGGGCCCGGCCATAAATTCCTCTAAACACCGCTATGTATCTCTATGGGAAGTGATTGCGCAGCACACAGCGACCAATCAGCATAGCGCCTCACTTAAGCGGGAAATTTGAAACTCAAAGTCCTCCATTATATCTCAATGGGAAGTGAGGCGCTATTCTCATTGGTCGCTGTGTGCTGTCGCCGACCAATGAGAATAGCGCCTCACTTTCAGCGGTAAATTTGAAACTCAAAGTCGTCCATTATATCTCTATGAGAAGTGAGGCGCTATTCTCATTGGTCGCTGTGTGCTGCCGGCGACCAATGAGAATAGCGCCTCACTTCCCATAGAGAAAAAACTGCCGCAAGTGCAAAACCGCACTTGCCGCACCTGCCGCAAGTCCCCCTATACTTTCTATGGGAATTACCGCAACCGCGTCGCAAGTGCAGCGGTTATGCGGCAATCGCGGCAGAAGCGGTATTTTCACCGCATCTGCCGCGATTTCAAATAAACGCTGATGTGAAAGGGCCCTTATATAGTTTTTTTTAGATTTGGCTGCTATCACACTAAGGGCCCTTTCACATCAGCGGTTATTTCAAATTGCGGCAGATGCGGTGAAAAAAACACATCTGCCGCGATTACCGCATACCGGCTGCACTTGAGGCACGGTTGCGGCGCGGTTGCGGTAAACGCCATACAAGGTATAGGCGGACTTGCGGCAGGTGCGGCAAGTGCGGTTTTGCACTTGCGGCAGGTGCGGCCGCGAAAAAAAAACGCGACTGACTGCGGTTTTTTTCGCGGCCGCACCTGCCGCAAGTGCCAATTGCGGCAGATGCGGTGAAAAAAACGCATCTGCCGCTAGTTGAAAAAAAACGTTGATGTGAAAGGGCCCTAAAAAACACTTATTTTTACAAATTAATGGTTTTTTGCATCACTAATGGTACCTTTACACGCCGCGACGGCAGGCTGGATACATCGCGCTACTTCACGTGCACGAGCACGCTCAAACGGCTACAAACGGTGAACGCATCTCCTTTACACGCCGCGACAAGGTGCGCTACGCCACGCTACATCTGTAGCTAGCTACATCGCCGGGTGTCTCAAGTAGCCAGCTGTAGCTCATGTACACACCGCTACAACCAGCTACTATGGGAGGACCTGGTGCAGCAGGGACAGCACATAGGCGTGCCACAATCTTGAATTACAAGCCGTCCGTACGATGATAGGACATCGCAATATCATCATGATTGGCCAGGCATCGCAGGAGGCTGAGAAATACAGCACGCTTGAGCGATTGTGTAGTGTGACTGGTCAGCTCCTTAAATATGCCGCCCTAGGCAGCGAATACCAATCGTCATGCAGGAGCTTCCTCCAATGATCGGTGATGGGGCGGGGTATCCCGGTGCCTGGGTCACGCCTTAGCTACATTGCAGCTACAGCGCAGGGTGTCCAGAGTTCCCTTCCGTTGCTTCTTTACACGCCGATACAGCTCGCTACCATCGGCGATATAGCCATCTGTTTTCGAGCAGAGCCCATAAACAGATGTATCTGTCGCCGGCTGTAGCGTCGCGTCTTCAGACGCCGCTACGACGGGCTACATTGACGCTACAAGCTACATTTGTAGCCTGTAGCGGGCTGTATCCAGCCTGCCGTCGCGGCGTGTAAAGGTACCATAAGATATGAAGGATATAGTTTTTTTTAGTTTTCTGCTGACAGTGTCTTGTGAGGACTTGTTTTTTGTGGGATGAATTGGAGCTCGTTATTGGTACTATTTTGGGCTATATAATGTTTTTTCATTGCTTTCTATTCTGCTTTTTGTGAAGAAGGATTAGGAAGAAAATGCAATTCCGTAATTGTTTTCTTTAGTTATCTTTTTACGTCGTTCACCATGTTGTAAAATGGTAAGGCAACTATTTTATCCGAGTCAGTATGGTTACAGCGATATCACATTTATATTTTTTTTATGTTTTGCTGCTTTTACACCATAAATACTATTTTATAGAAAAAACATGTTTTTGCATTGCTGAATTTTAATAGCTATAGCTTTTTAATGTTTAATCTGATAGAGCTGTATGGTAGCTTGTTTTTTGTGGGACAAGGTTACATTTTTACCTGCCATTTTATATACATATGACTTTCTTTGAAAGCTGTATGATGAAAATACATATTTTTTACTAGACATTTTATTTTTCTTTAAGTGTTGGCAGAAAATGTTAACTAGTGTGACAGTTTTATAGAGCGGTTTGTTACCAACGCAGTGATACTAAATATGTGTAATTTTCTTATTTGTTTTTCTTACATAAATATAACATTTTATTGAATTTTGTTTATTTTTTTGTTCTTTATATTCTGTTTTTTTTTGTTATTTCTTTACTTTTTTTTTACCGTTTACTTAGTCCCTTTACGGGAAATAACCTTTAACTGCTCTGATCGCACCTGCACTGTAGTGCAATGCTTGATCATTGCAGTACAGCGTAGCTGGCAGTGTCACAAGCCTCACAGGTCATGCTGCAGGCATGATCCATGAGGCTTGCTGTAGTCAGGTGAATGATGTCGCCATGACCTGGAATTTGACAATGGTGACATCAGGTCAGCATGCCGACGATCGGGCCTTCACGATTACATTGCAGGGGCACCGATCAGAGGTGAAAGGGAGCGCAATCCCTCTCCCAATCTCGTATTTGTCACAATCGATATCACAGCATTTAAGGGGTTAAACTGCCTGGAGCGGCACAGACGGTTGTATTATGCCAACAGTCGGCCCATGTTAGTGGGCCCTTACTCCACCACGTGCCTTCAAGAATCTGGCCACTAATGTCTACTATAGCTGATATTCATTTGTAAATTGGATCAGGCCTGTTATCTGACTTTTTATACACCGAAAGGAGAGTTATACCAATCTTTCTGAAGTTGAGAATATGACCATGATGTTTGCCCATGATTGGTGTACTTGTGCACCAAAAAAAAATGAATGAGTTAAATAGGCAACTAATAAGTGACAATTATTGATTGGGTATTTAAGATTTGAAAGAGTCTGTATTGAAATGCAAACTTAAAGGGACATTGTCAGGTCATTTTTCAGTATGATACTAATATTACCCTTGAATAAGGCCTGGGAAGACCTTTTAAAAACATGTAAAACATTATTGTACAGTTTGTAGTTTCCATGTTATCAGCATTGTCAGACCCTGCAGGGAGCTCCTGGATTATTCCTGTTCATCATAAGCATACAGGAATAGTCCGGCTGCTTCATAAACTGTCATGTAATTATGCACTCCTTCTCAGCAGCTCCCTCCTCCCTTTGCTAACAGTGCAATGTCAGGTTTCAGTAGCTTCTGTTCAGATGAGGACAAGGAGGGAGAGAGCTATTGCTTATCTGACTTATCTAGACTTCATCTGTTTCTGTAAGAAGGAATCCCTGCTGTGGCAAATTCTGTGTTGTATTTCACCTCTTTCTTGGCTGCAGACACAGAGAGCAGAGAGGAGAATACAGCCCCCTCAGTGATCTCCTGTGCAGTGATGTGGTATGTGAGTATGTGACATGCATATTCATGCTTATGGGAAGTGGACCGCAGAGAACTAAGTGGATCACACACTGTGAGTGACAGATGGAATGAATCTCTTTATTTGAAGTTTCCAGAGGATAGAAGGGAAATATAATAAAAGAAATACATAAATAGAAAGAGTTGAGAGCGAGGAATTAGAAAATGATAGCAGTTACATATGGATTTTTGACCTGACAGGTTTCCTTTAATGTATGTTCAGCCAGGGCTCATGTAAGATATTCCTTTATGAGAGCATCGCTCATTTGCTTACAGCTGATCAAGCATTTATAAGATGTACATACTTCCGTAATGCAACTATATTTCTTCATTATTATTTCTGGTACCAATTTTAATTTCTTATTTAAGTGTCTAATATTTAGAGAGATTTATATAATAACAAAATCATTTTGTATTTTTTTATCGCAAGTATAAATGGCTGCACATATATGCTTTTGTATCACCAAACAATGGGCCATCTGCCCACTACTTTCTGCAAAATGATTTTAAATTGCTTAGGTTCTTTTGCTATTTATTTAACAATAGATAAAAAGAGACAGTCAGGGCTCTTTTTATTACTTTACAATAAAAAGTCAGTTAAAAACATGCAGTAGTGTGATGTGTTATAGCTCCATTTTATACCATGATTTGTTTTGCTTTTGTTATCTTCTGTAATAGGTAATAACAAAATTAAATCTATTCAGCAAAAGTGAAATTCATCATCTGTATATATTATCCATCATAACTTTTTAATTCTACCAAGGCCTTGTGTACTCATCTGTATTACTGCTCGGGTCAATCTCTCCATTGTATAAAGCAATAATAGGCATCTGTAGGGCCATACTGTTCATTTAATACACATTTTATTGTGAGGCTACTTGATGCAAACAGCCAATATTGTCTAATACTTATGGACCTTTTTAAGTTACAGTCACCCATCCCTGTGACACATCCTATTGCGCTACATTTTGTTCTCTGACAGCACATTGACCCATATAGCTTCATTGATTCATACACACATCAGTATTAAAAATGGAACTATGGCTAGAGTCAGACTAACGTTAATCAGGGCTTGCATTGAAAACATAGGTTTTGGCAGCATAAACGTGGTGTTACTGCCAGGGTAGTGCTGCATTAACACTGCCAATGTTAACCTATGGAGACACGACCCGTAGCGCAGCACCAACGCAGCCATCTGATTGAAATCTTGCGCATCTTCTTAACGCAAGGAAAGACATTTTCAGCAACGTCTTTTCTCGTGTTAGGAAATAATGCAAGATTTCAATCAGATGCCGGCGTTGGAGCCGTGCTATGGGCCGCGTCTCCATAGGTTAACATTGGCAGTGTTAATGCAGCGCTACCCTGGCAGTAGCACCACGTTTATGCTGCCAAAACCTATGTTTTTAACGCAAGTCCTGATTAACATTAATCTGACCCTAGCCTTATTCTTGAGATTCAAAGCATGTCTACTTCTTACCTGTTTTGTGGATCAAATAATCATTATAAACTATGGGGATGAGAGGATTCAGTCTACCAAATAAATAAGACCGAGGTCCGACCACAGTGATTGGACTGGCCACTTATCTCCCAACCAAAGCAGAACAGATGCATAGTAGAAATATATGAAGCTGTCAACATTGAGATGGGAGAGCTGCGTAAAATCTTAGCATTGCAGTTGGATCTGCTTTATAAGGTTGTGTGAATGTACACGATCTCTGAGATGAAGCCATTCCGGGCTTTGCTGGGTTTGCCATAGGTGAGTGTTGTGATGGGTCCACCCTGGCAAACTGCATTAAACTGAGAGTTCTGGATAAGTGTGTAACCCAGTAACAGCATAGACAGAGGAATTCAGAATAAACAGGGCCAGAAACATAGTCAGGTCAGCTTAGGAACACAGGCTGGTCAGATCCAGGAGGGGCAGTGTTGACATCTAGCAGGGCAGTGCTGACTGCAATCTGCAGACCCCCATATGACCCAAAACAGAAATTAGCATATGGGGCAGCACAGAATAAAACTCTGTTTCTGAAGTATGCAGGGAGATGTCTGAAGATATAATGGGGTTACAGAAACCCCAATTACATCATGGTAAAGGTGGTGGGCAGGACGTAGAACCCTCAAAACTGGTGACAGGTTCACTTTAAGGAAAGTTGAATCCTCTCTATGAACACTGCAATGCAACTACAAGTTCACACTGAAAACTAATGTCTATTGATACAGCAGAGATGTTTACAACTTATGAAGACTTTCCAGATACATTTCCATCTCAGCTTCCTATAGATGAAAGATACACTGTATGAATTGAAGTTAGAAAATATCACAAAAACCTATTTGGGTGGCCATTGGCAAGAAAGTAACTTTCTTCTTTAAAAAATTAAAAGAAAGGCAAAAACAGCTGATACTTTAAGGGGAACTCGTGTTAAATGAATGTTTTATTGGGTGAAGTTTTGTACAACACTTGCCAAGCTATAAAGAATACATTTGGCGATGATCCACATGGAAAAATATGGACATAAGTTGAACATTTTTGGAATCTAATTTCCAAGATATTAAATGTATGTATAAGTTTATTGTGTGATTTAAAGCCAATTTGAATACTTGAACATGTAACAGTAAATGGATAAAACTGTAAAATGAATTATACTTCAGTTAAATGAGAAAAACCTTTCTGAGTCTACTTTATTATTATTCAAGATTCGAATATCTCTTTTCCAGAGCAAATAAGAATTGCTAGGAAATATGATGGATTAACCCTTTCATGATCAAACGTACCTGTATGTCCCTCATCCTGATACGAGCTCACGAGCTGAGGTTGCATCCGTAGACACACATCTCAGCTGATCTCATCAGCTAACACCAGTGATCGGATCAACGATACGATCGGTGGTGTTAACCCTTTGGATCTCGTCGTCGGTGCTTGCTAGCACGATCCAAAGCCCTATCTGTTACCTGGTCCTCTGAGTCCCCGGAAGCTGTTTTGAACTGCTTCCTGCTGGCGATCTCCCAGTGACGTCACCAGCAGAGAGTGATCACTTTCCCTATGTACAGGTGGGCTGTAGCCCATCAGAACACAGGGGAAGCGATCAGATCAGATAGTAAAGTGCTTAGGCCCCCTAGTGGGCCAAGTAAAATAAAGAAAAACTAAAACACTAAGTTTTTAAAAATATGGAAAAACCCAAAAAAGTTAGTCACCCCCCTTTTTCCCAATTGAAAATAAAACTATTAAAAATAAAAAATATACACACACTTGGTATTGCCGCATTCAGAAATGCCTGATCTATCAAAAAAATAAAATAAGATCTATTAACTGCGTAATGGAAAAAAAGTCAAAACTCCAAAATTATGTTTTTTTGGTCATCGCAACATTGCATTAAAATTAGGGATGGGTGAATCTACTCGCTAGGACTCGTTACTCGGCGAGTAGTAAGGGACTCGCAGGACTCGGTAGTCTGCGAGTTTCCCAGTGATTACTCGCACGAGTCCAATGCAAATCAATATCAATCCTAGTTTTGTCAGAAACGCTGACAAAACTAGGATTGCCATTGTTTGCATTAGACTCGGCTACTGTGCCAGTGATAGCAGGGAAACTCGCAGATAACTGCTGTTACATTGCGAGCCGAGTCCAGCTGTCTTCTCTGTGCAGCTCCAGGGTCCTAGAGCCCGCCTGCTCACAGACATGATGTAGCAGTGCTGAGATTGTTCTCAGTCTGCTCATTCCCTGTGCATAGACATCTATATTTATGCACAGGGGATGTAGCAGAGAGGACATCGCGTTTTGGACTACGTCGGACAGAAGAGGATTTTTTTAATTAAAGATGGAGTCCCTAATGGCTTTTTTTTTTATTTCAAATAAAAATTTTTCTCTGTGCTGTGTTTTTTTAACCCTTTATTGGAGATTCTTAGTGGCTGGGTCAAACGTGGCCTGACATTAAGAATCTCGGGCTTAATACCAGCTTGTATAACAAAGCTGGTATTAACCCCTTTATTACCCAGCGTGCCACTGCCACCAGGGCCGCTGGAAGAGCGGGGTTCAGCGCCAGAGGATGGCGCTTCAATGAACGCGCCATCTTCTGGGGCGGCTGCGGGCTGCAATTTGCAGCGGGGGGTGCCCAGAAAGCTTGGGCATCCCTGCGCTGTGGATTCCAGCCCCCAGCTGCTTAGCTGTACCTGGCTAGACATAGAAATTGCGCGGAGCCCCACGCATTTTTTTTATTATTTAATGAATTTCAGAGTCAGAGTCTCAGAGTCAGAGTCTCAGAGTCAGAGTCTCAGAGTCGGAGTCTCAGAGTCGGAGTCTCAGAGTCGGAGTCGCCTCAGAGTCAGAGTCGCCTCAGAGTCGGAGTCGCCTCGGAGTCGGAGTCGCCTCGGAGTCGGAGTCGTCTCGGAGTTGGAGTCTCCTCAGAGTCGGAGTCTCAGAGTCGGAGTCTCCTCAGAGTCGGAGTCTCAGAGTCGGAGTCGCCTCAGAGTCGGAGTCGTCTCGGAGTCGGAGTCGGAGTCGTCTCGGAGTCGGAGTTGTCTCGGAGTTGGAGTCGTCTCGGAGTCGGAGTCGTCTCGGAGTCGAGTCGGAGTCGGAGTCGTCTCGGAGTCGGAGTCGTCTCGGAGTCGTCTCGGAGTCGTCTCGGAGTCGAGTCGGAGTCGGAGTCGTCTCGGAGTCGGAGTCGTCTCGGAGTCGGAGTCGTCTCGGAGTCGAGTCGGAGTCGGAGTCGGGTCTCGAGTCGGTCGTCTCGGAGTCGGAGTCGTCTCGGAGTCGGAGTCGTCTCGGAGTCGGAGTCGTCTCGGAGTCGAGTTCGGAGTCGGGGTCGGAGTCGGAGTCGGATTCGGAGTTTCGGAGTCGGAGTCGGTCGTCGGAGCGTTGAGTCGGAGTGTCGGTAGTCGTCATCGGAGTCGGAGTCGTCTCGGAGTCGGAGTCAAAAAAATGCGTGGGGCTCCGCGCAATTTCTATGTCTAGCCAGGTACAGCTAAGCAGCTGGGGGCTGGAATCCGCAGCGCAGGGATGCCCAAGCTTTCTGGGCACCCCCCGCTGCAAATTGCAGCCCGCAGCCGCCCCAGAAGATGGCGCGTTCATTGAAGCGCCATCCTCTGGCGCTGAACCCCGCTCTTCCAGCGGCCCTGGTGGCGGTGGCACGCTGGGTAATAAAGAGGTTAGGGCCAGCTTTGTATTATCAGCTGGCCCTAAGCCCGAAATTTATGGCGGTCACGCCAATATTAGACATGACCGCCATGAATTTCTATTAAATTGTTTTAAAAAAAACACAACACAGAGAAATTTTTTTATTAGAAAAAAAAAAAAAGCCATTAGAGACTCCATCTTTAATTAAAAAAATCCTCTTCCGTCCGACGCAGTCCAAAACGCGATGTCCTCTCTGCTCATCCCTGTGCATAGATATAGATGTATATGCACAGGGAATGAGCAGACTGAGAACAATCTCAGCTCTGCTACATCATCTCTGTGCACAGACATTCATGTCTGTACACAGGGAATGAGCAGACTGAGAACAATCTCAGCTCTGCTACATCAGGCAGCAGGCAGGCTCTAGGACCCTGGAGCCAGCACACAAAGAAGACAGGACTCTTATCTGTGCGAGTTTCCCAGCCAGCGATTACAGTTGCAAAGTAAACTAGTCCAATGCAAATAAATGACAAAACTAGGATTGCTTCAGGCTGAAGCTTCCGAGACACATCTGCGATTTGTAAATCTCACACTACTGGCTATTACTCGCTTCCCCATTCATTAACATTGGACTCGCTAGACTCGCAACGAGTAGCGAGTCCTGTGCTCGGACTCGCTAGAGTCAAGCGATTCCGAGTAATTTAGGATTCGCCCATCACTAATTAAAATGCAATAATGGGCGATCAAAACATCAAATGTGCCTCAAAATGGTATCATTAGAAACATCAGCTCAAGTCACAACAAATAAACTGTCACACAGCCCCAGATTCCGAAAAATAAGAATACTACAGGTTGTGAAATATGGCGCAAAAGAGCAATTCTTTTTCTTTAAAAAGTTCTGGATTTTTTTCACCACTTAGATAACAGTAAAACTATACATGCTTCATATCTATGAACTCGTACTGACCTGAGGCATCACTCTGATATGTAAGTTTTACTATATAGTAAACATGATGAATAAGAACACAAAAAACCTGTAACTTCACTTTTATTGCAATTTCACTGCACTTGGAAAGTTTTTTCCCATTTTCCTAAATTATGTCATTCAAAAGTACAACTTGTCCCGCAAAAAACAAGCCCTCATATGTCTATATTGACAGAAAAGTTTAAAAGTTTTGGCTCTTATTAGAAGGGGAGGCAAAAACAAAAAACGGAAAATCACCCCAAGGGTGAAGGGGTTAAATATGTTTTTTTTATAATTACAAAGGTTCATAGTGATTTAGAGATTCCAAAACAGCAGTTATGTATTGTTTTGATATATTTTAGACATTTTAAATTATTCTTTGTTTTCTATAATTCATTCAAAATAGTATCTTAAATTTATTTACTCTGTTCAACAACATTAAAAGATCTTTGTATGTATTCAACTACAAGAGGGGACTGTTAATCAGGGAATTTATGTGCCAACTATTGATGCTTAGGGGGCACGGAGGACCTCACAGATTTTCTTTGACTTTAAAAGCTAACAATTTTTCTCATTTATTTCAATTAAGTATTCCCTACTATGCCCTCTCTATTCTAACTTACTGTCTTATTTTTACTTATTTCCTATCAGTAATTACAAATCTATCCTGCATCTTATTAAAAAATAATATCAACTGTTAACTGATGGCCTATAATAAGGTGTCTCATTACCAAAGTGCCACACAAGAAACATCTCATGATCGGTGAAACCAATGAGCTGTCCCAAGACCTTCACAACCTTATTATTGCAAAACATACTGATGGCATTGGTTACAGAAGAATTTCTGAAATACGGAAGGATCCTGCAAGCACTGTTAGGGCCATAATCCTGAAATGGAAAGAACATAATTTCACCATAAACCAGCAACAACCAGATGCTGCTCCACAAGATTTCAGATAAAGGACAGAAAAGAATAATCAGATGAGTTGTCCAAAAGCCAAGGACCACCTGTGCATAGCTACAGAAAGATCTGGAATCAGCAGGTACAATAGTTTCAATGAAACCAATAGTAATACAGTCAACCTCCATGACTTGCATGCAGGATCACCAGGCAAGAGTCCATTGGTGCACAAAAACCATGTTCAAGCACGTTTAAAGTTTTCTCAAAAACATTTATGGTCCCTTTACACGCGGCCACAGGAAGGAAGACACAGGCAGGCATCGGACACAATTGTGCCTGCTGCCTTGAAAAGACCACGATGTGGCTGCGTGTAATTCAGGACTTTCCTTCCTGTGTTTTCCCTGAAGGAAGGAAAGTCCTGAATTACACGCCGCCACATCGTGGTCTTTTCAAGGCAACAGGCACAATGGTATCCGATGCCTGCCTGTTCCTACCTTCCTGTGGCCGCGTGTAAAGGGACCATTAGAGAAGTCTGTGAAATCCTGGGAGAATATGACTTGGTTAGATGAGAGAAAAATAGAACTCTTTAGATGCCATAATACAAACCATGTTTGGAGGCCAAAAGGCACAGCATATCACCTTAAAAATATCATACCAAAAGTGAAGTTTGGTGATGGGAATATAATGGTGTGGGGCTGTTTTTTAGTATACGACACTGGAAAACTTCAAATAACTGAAGGAAGGATGAACAGACAAATGTACCGATACATTCTTGATAAAAACCTGCTGCCATCTACCAGGATGATGAAGATGAACAAGTGTGGACATTTCAGCAAGACAATGATTCCAAACACACCGGGGAACCAATGTTTTCCAATAACGACCTACAAATCCATTGATCTAGAAGGATGCCATCAAGGACGACCTTCATCATTTGAAGAGTTGTTGTGTGCAAGAATGGTCCAAAATCACACCAAAGCAATGCAGGACACTAGTTTCTCCATAGAGGAGGCATCTTTGTCACCAACAAAGGCTTTTTTACGAAGTATTACATACATTTCTGAAAATATGTTCAATACTTTTTCTCTGTGTTATTTACCATTATTTCTCATCACTAAATTTACAGACATATATGGTTTGACTTCTTTGCCTGTATGGATTGAATGGGTGTTACATATTGACTGCCTTGCTGTATGGAAGTGCTGCTGTTGTGGTTTAAATGAAGCCTTTTTTTCCCCTGCTCTCAGTGTGGGAGAGGAACTTAATGAGCGGGAGCTGAGAGTGCAAATGTGTGTGATGAATATGACTCATGTTAGGTAAGCTGAGGGGCGTGCCTGGGCTGGTTGCTCCCCACCCCTCGCCGTAAGTGGGTCAGCTCACATCACTGCTGACGCTGATTCAGTTTATTTCTGGACTGTGACCTGTTGTAAGCAGACGCTGATCTGAAGCTGCTGTTGCTTTCTCCATTGGAAGCTGCTGAGTTTCGTGGGCTATGGGTGGAGGTAGGGGCTCATACCAAGGACTTCTCAGGAGTTTTAGCGTCTTAGGCTGGTGGCTCAGACCTCCTCACCTTCAGAGGTACCTCCGAGTACAGGGCGAGTCAGGGACCCCAGTATCAGGGCCAGAGCAGGCTTCCCTGACTCCCTACTCCCAGTCTGTCCTACTTCTGGGTACCCCGCCCCCCCAGTGTGACATAATCAGCGACCCACTATTTTTTCCCCAAAGCCGCTATGTCAATCCGAGCTTTTGCGCACCTGGTGAAGGAACTCTCCCAGGAGGTTTCTAACTTGCGGAACCAGGTGGTGCATCAGCTTCGAGAAGTGGTTGGAAAATCTGTCTGCGGTTCTCACGCTGGCTGTACCAGAACCCAATATCTCCCTTCCTGATTGATTGTCTGGAGGGAGTGATACATTTTTTGTTTTTAGAGAAGCCTGCAAATTATATTTCAGGCTGCGTCCACGTTCTTCGGTGAGCGAGGAACAGCGCATGGGGAATATACTCTCCCTTCTTAAGGGTGATCCCCAGGCCGGGGCCCCTTTCTCTCTGTCGACTGATTCTCCATCCATGCGGACAGTGGACGAGTTTTTTGCAGCGCTTGCCCTTAATGGCACGTCGTCCATTGCTGAGTCTAAACTACGTAATCTCAGGCAGGGAGCACGACTGGTTGAGGAGTATTGCTCTGAGTTCAGGAGGTGGGCCACGACACTCAATGGAACGTCGTTGTGTGTGACAGGTCGATCTGACTAGCGATAAGTGGTCAGATCGTTAATCACAGATATGAGAACCGGACCCCATATCAGATAAATGTCGATCATGCAATCTGCTGCATGTTCTGTGTGACACCACGATACTGATCTCCTTACCGATTTGCCTATTCACAACATTGACAAGCATCGTCTCTGGTTGTGTGAACGATACCTGCACGTAACATTGTTGCTGTATCCTGAACATTATCTATACATGTGACACCTCACCAATGATGTTGTCCACGAGCGCCACCACTGACATCGTTATTGAGTTCGTCAAAAATCGTAGTGTGTGACGGCCCCCTATCTCATACAGGCTGAAGGACCTTGAGAGTTTACTCCTGAGAAGCGGCCCGCCTTCCCAGGGGATCCTCGATTAAAGCCCATTCCGGGCAAAGGGCCTGACTCCTTGCAACGGCGGCAAATGGGCTGTCCATCCGGCTGATAGTGATTGCTGTGTTGTCCTCTCGTTACTTGATACCTCCTGGGCCTCATCCACTGACATCCTCCTTGCTGGTTGCCAACTCGATCTTGGGTGCAGGTTTGGATCCTTGCAGCTCCTTGATTACTTTAGCCATGGAAATAACAGTGTCTGTCAGGGCATCTAGCTTTTGGTTGAGGGCCTCATTGGAGATAGGCTCTCTGTGTTCAGCAGCAGTCTCTGACATGGCAGGCGTCGCTGATACTCCTGGCTGCTGGGGTGCTGCTGTGGGGCCTTGGGTGAAGTTCAGATCTCGGGGCTCCTCTACCTCCTGGAGATGGATGGCTCTATCTTTTAACTCAGCAAATGTGATTTCAGATTCTGAATAATCATCATACTCAGCTGTCCTCTGTGAGAAGGAGATAGGAGGCCCTCTATAAACTGGTCAATTAGCATTTTGTCAGCTCCCGGGGCTAAAGCAGGTTCTGCTAGTTTAAGTGCTTTGAGTGCTTCCTGCAAGTTTAAGGCATAGTCTCTGGCACTCTCCTTGGCTTTTGTTGACATCCAAAGAACCTCATTTTAGCCCGGGTGTCAGCACTAGATTCAAGTGCTGCTTTTAATCCAGCTACAAGATGCTCTACAGTGTCCTTGTCTGTGTCTGGCCAGGACTCTACTTCCCACCATGCATTGCCAGTTAATTGTCCAATAATCATGCCGACACGCTGGGCTTCAGTTAGGGGTACATCACATAATAAGCTTGTATTTTGGTAATAAAGTCATTAAGGGTATTAGGCTTGCCAGAGATTGGGGCAGCCACATTGCTCCCAGAGTATACGGCATCAGGAGTGGCATGATGGATGCTGCTCCTTGCGCCGCTGCACCACTGGGTGCTCCTCTATCATCCAATGCTGGAATTTCGCCGCTGCTCCGCCGCTGCCCGGCGCCGCTGAATCTCCTTGGTGCGACATCTTGTGCCCCTTAGTTAAGGTCCGCCCTCCTGTCTTCCGCTTCCGTCCGGATGTCTAACAAAGGTTCCACTGTGCACCAGGGATTCTCTTCCCCTCCTGGATTATGTTAGAGCGCTTTGCCGAGTGCCACCCACAATGCCACGCCCCCTTTTCTTCCCGCCGTCGTGCACTCTGTAATGGGGAATTTCAAAAATGAGTCCTTGTGGCGCAGTTCAAATTCAGTTTGCCGTGCACTCAGCAATGGCGGCAGGTTCAAAACAGTCACAGATCACGGCACAAGCTGCCCGGTTTACCGGGCATGGTAGAACCTGTTCGTGATGCCAAGTTGTGGAGCCCACTGGGACAGGGTACTCGGTACCGGACCAGAATACTGCTAGAGATATCACGGCAGTCTTGGTCTTGACCATGTCCCGGGTTCGCAAGTAATGGGGGAATATTTACAGGGGAGTTTGTCATGACGCCACCCACAGGTTGTGGTCAGGGTGATCACAGCTGCTGCAGAACCTCCGGGATGATGTTGGGCAGCTGGGGATGTAATGGCTCTCGCAGGTAGAGCTTGGTTCCCTGGGGCAGTGATAGTAATAGTCTATGAGTGATGCTATGGATGTTGCAGGATAGGGGTAGTAGTAGAGATGATAGCTGCTTGTGAGGGAACGTAGGGGCTGAGCACAAGGATCACACAGACTCACGGTTTTGAAGTTTTCCAAGGCTTTACTGCCGATGATTTGTTAGCAGAGTACTGTCCACGGAGTCTGTACCGGGGCCAGGTTGCTCCCTCCCTGTCCGGGTCTCAGCTTCCCTCTCCTGCGCTGTGTGTATGGCCCTGCTGCCGCTTCAGCTAGGCTGCTGGCCTGTCTCTCCTCACAAGGTACCCCCTTTGCTAGGCAACTTGAGTCTTTCCTCTGTATTTCTGACCCCGCCGTGTTGCTTTGCTGAGGTACAGTGTAGATATATAACCTCCACTAGTCCGGTGTTTACTGTGCTGCATGTGTCAGTCACAGTTTCGGATCCGGTATCTGCTGCTGGGGCGAGTTATGAGGTAACTCAGTCTCCCAGACGTGTTCTCCTGTTTCTCTCACTCCTTCCCTCAGACCTTGGCTAGGCCTGAAAGTGGGAAGCAGGCTGTGGAGAGCCTAAGGCAGCCCCTTTACACAACCAGTCTTTCTTCCTCAGTCCTCCCAGGAACTTAACTAACTCCAACTGACTATCTGTCACTGCCACTCTGAGGTAAACAACATTAGCTCCTCCCACCACTCTGCTCTTCCCCACTTCCTCTCCACACCAGAATATATAGGGAAAGCAGCTTTAGCTCCCCTTCTGGCCTGGAGGTGCTAGTGTAGTGTTTGTTGTGGAGAGTTAACCCTTGGTGATGTTACTGTGGCACATTAACCCCTGGGGTGCCACATTAGGAGCTCTGTGGAGAACCTCTTGCTGTCAAGCCGTCTACTAGCTGGTGAAGTGTCAGCAGAGCTGAAGTAGCTGTCCTGTTGTCCTTTGTCTGTCTTCTCCTTCCCTCATGTTTCTTTATTGTAGTGAATGAGACTAGTGCTCCCGCCGGCCTAGTGAGGGTTAACATTAGAGCAAGTGGAGGGCTTAGGTTTCCTTCTCAGCGACGAGGTGAAAGAACTTGTATAGGGACGGTAGGGGAGATCAGGCCACAGCGCAGGTGAGTGCAGGAGGTGACCTCTCTCCCCTTCCCTATGAGCAGGGTCTTCATTGTATTTATCCCTTTGGTGTTTCCTCATCTGTAGTTTTTTCATTGTTGCGCACCAGACACGTTGGTCTGTGCGCCACTGCCGCTGCACATTTGCTGGACATCTCCTTAGTCCCAAGCATGACAGGAGCTCTCCAAAGAAGGTGAATGCATATTTCTCCAAAGACCAGGTACTGAATCAGCCTCCAACATGGCTGCAGCTTCTCATTCCCCAGCCCCTTCTTCCTGCTTTTCACAATCGGTCACGACACAGCAGCCTCAGAAGGAGGAGGAGAAGCTCAGGCAGATATTCCCATTACAAAGAAAACAATGGAGGCATTGGTCCCTGAGGCAAGAACTCCACGCTAATCTGAAAAGACTGATAGCTGAATTTAATGCAGAATTCAGGGGAGAACTCAAGGACCTCGGAACTGAAATAATCTGAGCAGAAGCTGGCAGAACTTACTAAATCTCATAATGGACTAATGAGGCTTTAGAAAAGGAGGTTTCCCAAATCCACAAAAAAACACTGGATTTTGAGGACAGATCCAGAAGGAACAATATTCGCATTAGAGGGATTGACAAAGATTTGCCAAGTCTTCTGCAAAGCTTCATACACACAGTGATTCCTTCTGTAGACAGCAAGGACTTAATTGTGGATAGAATACACAGGATTCCAAAACCAAAAGGTCTCAACCCAGATTTACCATGAGATGTTATTGCCTCCATTCATTTCTATACAATAAAGGAGACTTTTATGGCTGGCCTCAGGAAAAGACCAAAACTTCCAGATAACTTGGTCCACTTTAAGGTATTCCCTGACTTGACGGCAGGTACTTTAGCTCAGAGCTTGGAGTATACGTCCATACACTCAGCCCTCAGGGAACAAGGAATAAAGTTCCACCAGGGGGTCCCCATGAAAGTCTTAAAGGGACAATTCCATATTTGTCTGCACATCCCCGGAAAAGGCAAGACATTTATTGCGAAAATGGAAGATTCAACTTATATCCGAATGACAAAAGAGCTCCTCATAGGAGACAAAAGATTTGGAGAAGCACCTTTGGAGAAGCACCAGGTGGTCTAGTGGGGGTCAAATTTAGAGGTGTGTTGGGGTCGCCTCTTACCTTATGAGGTTGTGCACGCTTGCGCAACCTCGGTCTGCGACACTGCTGTGTTGGATTGCCCGGTTCGTGCTCCGGTGGCTCCTCGCTGTCTCTCCCAGTCACGTGGGACGCCAGCCAGTTAAGTCACTTGAGCGTCAGAGAATCCACGACATGATTGGTCCTTCAGCTCTCATGCAGTGTGAGGCAGCCTGCAGCTCATCTCACAACCCAGAGGGTTTTTTAAAAGATGCAGAAGATTTATGTTAACAGAGTTTGGGAGCGCTGAAACAGCAAATGTTTAGAAAGGAGTTTGAAGGTTACAAACCTCTTTTTTAAAATTATATACACCACAACGCGATTCCACAGCGAACAGCCAGTCTTCATCAGGTGGATTTACATTATGCTCTTTAGGTGGACAAATTAAATTAATTTCACATCCAATATAGTGTTTAACAATTTAGTGACCTCATTTAACTGTGAACCTACAGAACAATTGTATACAACCAATAAAACTGAGGCAGCGTTTAACCCTAAAGGTGCCTTCTAATATATTATTGGGAAAAAGTTTCGTGGTCATAATATAAAACATAGATGTAAAAATAGTCTCTAAAGACATATGATTAATATAAAATATGAAAAATGATTTAAAATATACCCTATAATTCTTGCACTATCCTCAGAGAGTGATATATAAAATACATAAAAAATGCATAAAATTTCATGAATGAAAGTATTATATAAAAACATGATATAAAAACTAAATGCAAAATGCTAATAACAATGAAATTTCAAGTGCAATTCAATTCCACATGGATCTGTATCTCTCATAAGCTACTGTACTATATGTGATTTTATTATTATTATTATTATTTATTATATAGCGCCATTAGATTCCATGGCGCTTTACATATGAAGAGGGGAGAATGCGGACAAGTACAGTAAATTTGGCCAATTACTTTACAGATACAGGAGGGGAGGGGACCCTTCCACAAGGGCTCCCTGTCTACTGGATTTCACACCAGTGACCTGTGCTTAGTGCTTTTATTTATTTGCACACATTCTCAATGGTCAAATTCAGACCTTCCAGATATAGTGTCCCCAATTTAAATATCCAATAACTTTCTTTTTTAATTAGACTATTAAAATGGTCCTTTACAGTGTCTGGAATTTGATTGATTATCAATAACTGCAGGAGTCTTGGATCTTTCTGATGTATGATGCACATGTTTTCGAAACACTATGTAACATGTACCATTGCGAATATGGGACCGATGTATATTTAATCTGGCGTGCATTTTTTGCACTGTACGTCCCATGTATTGAATTCCACAGACACACTGTAACAAATAAATTACATAAATAGAGTGCCAATCGACTCTACAGTTACTATTAAATTTCTCCCGATAATCAAAATAATATAGGAGAATCGGAATCTCCGGAGTTTGGTCTCACCGAGTGACATTTCAATAAAAATAGCAGATAAAGTTGGACCACAGAGGAAATGTGTATACTTGCAATCATGCTGTCTATGTTGTAGTACTATAGTAGATGGAGCTACAACCTTCAGCTCACAAACAACCAGGGAGAAATTTAATATGAACTGTAGAGTCAATTGCCACTCTGGTTATGTAATTTATTTGTTACAGTGTGTCTGTGGAACTCAATACATGGGACGTACAGTGCAAAAAATACACGCTAGATTAAATAAACATCTGTCCAATGTTTACAATGGATACATGTTACATAGTGTTTCGAAACATATGTGCATGATACATTAGAAAGATCCAAGACTCCTGCGTATGTAATCAAACTATTTTTTCACTTTTTTCCTTTTTCTCTTTGCTTGATTTTGGAACTGTAAGGGGACTCCCTCTTATGATGAAGCAAAAATGTAGGTTAGATAACCCTGAATTTGTTTATACAAGTAAATTTGTTTCCCTGTCCATCCTCCGCCTGTCTGTCCTCCCCATGTTTGTCACTCATTTTGGAGCAATGGTTTCAAATAAAGCAGTATATAGTATTAACAATGGATACTTTGGTTATATCTATAAATGCCAATGGTTTGAACTCGCCAGGTAAAAGATCCATCTACTGGAAGAACATTTGTAAACAAACTGCTGATGTAATTTGTGTTTAAGAATCGCACTTGTTGGCGCAGGACAATGCTCGGCTAAAGAACCCTCGATATCCACATCAGTTTTTTGCAAACAATGAGGCTAAAAGTGCTGGAGTGGCTTTTAATAGACTCCCTATCCTTTAAATTGTATGACACTACTAGTTATCCAGAGGGGCGTTTTATTTTCCTTGCTTGTTCTTTAAACAACACTAGGTACATGATATATGGTCCAAATACGCACCAGTTCTCATTTATCAGACAAACACTTAAGAGAGTTGAGGTGTTCTCCAAAGGGTTTAAAACTTTCTGTGGAGATTCCAACCTCCCATTGTCTGCCGTGTTAGATTACTCAAACAGACGTACCGCTTGTGGAGAGATTAAATCATTGGTTTCAGAATATAACTTACATGACATCTGGAGATATCTCCACAGCTCTGAAAAAATTACTCCCATTTCTCCTAGATTTAATTCCTATAGCAGGATAGAGTATATTTTTGTGGATGTTAGAACTCTAGGTTGTGCGCTTGAGGCAACGATAGGTGTGATCCTATCTCACTCACCATATATGATATGGGACTCTTTGGTCAAAGCTAATAGGTGGCGTTTAAATGATTTTTTTCTGACCAACAAACAAAACACTGAATTATTGGAGACCAAGTTAAAAGACTTCTTTGACATAAATGATAATAATTCCACCTCAGACGAAGTGGTATGGTCAGCCCACAAGGCATTCATGAGAGGTATTTTCATTAAGATGGCAGGCAGTAGAAAAGAAAAGAAGAGTGGTGGCAATGTCATACCTATTAATTCAAATTAATCATCTGGAACAAAGCAACAAGAAAAACCCCACCCCACAGTTGTCCCAAAAAATAACGGAATATAGAATGAGGCTGAATGCTCTTCTTTTATTCCGTTATGAAAAAGCACTTAAAATGGCCAAAACAAAATACATTGTGTGCAGAATTATCAGGCAAATGAGTATTTTGATCACATGATACTCTTTATACATGTTGTCCTACTCCAAGCTGTATAGGCTTGAGAGACAACTACCAATTAAGTAAATCAGGTGATGTGCATCTTTGTAATGAGGAGGGGTGTGGTCTAATGACATCAACACCCTATATAAGTGTGCTTAATCATTAGTCAACTTCCTTTCCTTTGGCAAAATGGGTCAGAAGAGAGATTTGACGCGCTCTGAAAAGTCCAAGATTTTGACATGTCTTGCAGAGGGATGCAGCAGTCTTGAAATTGCCAGTAATAGTTACCTGCTACAAACAGATATCCTCCTAAGATAACCAAATCTTAAAAAAAAAAAAAAAAAACACTCCAACTTCCAAAAATATTAAGCAATGATATTTATGAGTCTTTTGGGTTAATTGAGAACATAGTTGTTGATCAATAATAAAAATAATCCTCTACAATACAACTTGCCTAATAATTCTACAAACAGTGTATTATGCAATGGGAGATAGAGCAGGGAAAATTTTAGCTAGGAGAATCAAAAACAGGGAGATAATAAATACGATTGCATACTTGAATAAACCTGATGGGACTAAAGTCGAAATCCGATCGACATAGCTTAAGAATTTAGGCGATTTTATTATTCACTGTACAACCTAAAAGAGGATCCCCATACAGTCCAGCTTAATCCACAAGAAATTGGTAACTTACTAGAAAAAATCTCACTCCCCAAAGTGTCAGCGCTCGGCTAAATGATCTAAATGCTCCCATATATATGGTTGAAATAGAACAAACAATCCGTTCCACTAAAAAGTCCTCTGCTCCGGGCCCAGACAGTTTTTCTAACAACTATTGTTTCGTCAAAACTTTACTCCTTACCATCTAAAAACTTTAAATTTTTGGAAATGTAGTTCTTTAATAACCATGAAAACCTTGAGACAATAATCATAACCATGCTGAAACCCGAGAAACCCCCGAACACTCCTGGTCATTTTAGGCTTATGACCTATGACCTAAAAATATTCTCTAAAATCCTTGCGGCCAGAATAATGTCTGTCCTTCCGTCTCTGATAGCACCTGACCAGTTTGGGTTCATCCTTGGGAGACAAGCCAAGGACGGCACTAGAAGAGTAATAGATTTGTTGGAAATAATGGAGACTAATAAACTCCCCAGTGTACTGCTGTCTCTTGATGCCGAGAAGGCGTTTGACAGAGTGCACTGGGGTTATTTGTGGGAGATATTAAAAAGGCTATATTGGCACTATACTCTAATCCGAACGCGGTGGTAAGTGCGTCTGGCACCACCTCACACTGGTTTATGCCCTCTCTCGCCAGTTATCTTTGCTTTGCTAATGGAGCCGCTGGCAGAGGCTCTTCGAACTAATCCAAGCATACATGGAGTCCATGTGGGAGATACGGACCATGTGGTGCAATTGTATGCAGATGATGTGATTTTATCTCTCACTGGCGTGGAGGGGTCCCTCGTGGGTGTCATGGACACCCTGGATGAATTCTCCAGAATCTCATATTACAAATTAAATGCCACAAAGTCTATCATATTCTCCATAAATATTACACCTTTGGTAAAGGATAGAATACTAGAGCATTTTCCCTTTAATTGGCAGGAATCTGGATTTACATATTTTGGAATTAAAATTACAAAATTTGTAAATCTAATTAAATTGAACTGCGAATCACTGATTTTGGAAGTTCATGAGGACTTGGAAAGGCAGACCCTTCTCCCATTGTCCTGGATTGCCAGAATGCAAATTGTAAAAATGATGTTGCTGCCTAAGATTACCTACTTGTTCAGATGTCTCCCTCTCAAATTCCCATCTACATGGATAGGGCTCCTACAATCCCTACTTCGAAGTTTATTTGGAAAGACAAAAAAACAAGAGTGGCGGCCAAGGCTCTACATTTCCTATATTCTCGTGGTGGAATGGGTGTACCAAATCTTTGTTTGCACCACAAAGCGGTCTTAATTATAGATGGCTCCAAATAGAAAGATAGTTTTCTCCCCACAGGTCTACTAGACTTTTGCTAGAGATCGAGCTACTGAAGCCCCTGAAAATCCTATTTAAATACATTTCTGTAAAAGCGATCGAGGCACACATCTCTGGCTTGTCTCTAGACCTGTGGGTGAAATCAGGTGTAAGCATGCTTGACAAACTCCTAGATGGCCCTGTATTCCCTTTCTTTGCAGATTTGTCCCAGCTTTACAACACTCCCAAAATGTCCTTTTATCAGTACCTCCAAATTCGTCATTTTATCCAGTGTGCACATTTCCAGCTTGGGGGAGCCATGACCCATCAGACATGATGCTGAAATACTTTAATGTAGAATACCCAAATGAACATGGATTGTCTCTGTTCTATAGGACTCTTAATTTGCCAGCAGAGTCAGTCAAACTCCCTTATATGAATGTTTGTGAGGATGCACTCTCTTTCTCATCCACCCCCGAACACTGGTGGACTGCGACCACATTTACTCAAAGGCACTCCTCCTGCATTAATTGTCTAGAACAACTAAAGAAAATACGTATAAACTGGTATCTGACCCCTTATAAAATTTCCAACTTAATAAATCAAATTCCCCATTATGCTGGAAGGTATGTGGTAAAAAAGGGGATCTGGGTCATGTGTGGTGGTGGTGCCCCAAAATAGGAGAATTCTGGAATCGAGTGGCAGACTTAATCAGGACTCTAGAGGGGCCCCTGGCAGTCCTAAATATTGGGTTAGATCTTCTTCCCCAAACTTAGTTCCAGCAGCAACCTGTTTTGATACAGCCCATCAGAGCTTGGCAAGGCACTGGAGGGAAGCTTCTACCCCCACACAGGAGGAACTTATTGGTAGGATAAATTCCATTATCTACATGAACGTTGTTTGGTTCACCCAATAAAGCAAAAATAACGAGTCAGTCGCCAGTGGGAGATTTGGGAGACTTCTCGATTGGCGATAGCTCATACTGAGGGTGGTTTTAATGTTTTTCCTGGTTGATTCTGGTCTTCTCATAATTAGATTGCTATATAAAAACTATTTAATACAAAGCTTCTAAAGCTTATTCCTCCTCCCCCACCCACACACTTTCCATTAATTTAACTCTTGTGTCCAATCCTCTTCTTCTGTGTGGTCCCTTATTTCCCTCCCCTTCCCTATAGTATCCAGTTTTAAATTGGTTTACACTGGTGGTAATTATCTGGACACGACTGTTATATTGACATAATGGTGTAAACATGTTATATTTGTTTGTATAAGATTTATTTGAATAAAAAATGTATTGTTTTAAAAAGAATGGGACATCATCTGTAGTGAGCTCGGTGTGGGTCACGGCTCACCAGCTGACTCATTGAAGATCCTCTGCTGCTTGTCTGAGGGACATCTTTGGTATGAGGATCCAAAGGATGGTGCTTCTATGATCTGTGCTGCTGCAAAAAATGAGGACCACACATGGTCTGAATGCAATGATGTTTTATTCTGACGTGTTTCGGTGCTGTCCCAGCTCCTTCATTCGGGTACCTTTAGCACTTCCACATGCAAAGTGGCATACATACAAAAATCCAAAGGATGGTGCTTCTACGATCCGCGCTTCTGCCAAAGAATGAGGACCACACAGGTCTGAATGCAATGATGGCTTATGCCGATGCATTTCAGTGCTGTCCCAGCTCCTTCATCAGGGGTAGCATGGAACAGCACCGAAACGCATTGGAATAAACCATCATTAGGTATCCCTGATGAAGGAGCTGGGACCACACCGAAACGCATCGAAATAAACCATCATTTCATTCAGACCTTTGTGGTCCTCATTCTTTGGGAGCGTGGATAGTAGAAGCACAATCCTTTGGATTTTGTATGTATGTACACAACTTTGCATGTGGAAGTGCTGAATCTAACGGTAGCTGTACATGTCATATACTAGTTGTAGGTATTCACAACTAGCCCAGGAGAGCATATACAATCATAAATGCTTGATCATCTCTGACGATAAGACCATTGACTCTTCCTCATTGATCCTTCCACACATAGACTGCCCGTGTTTAAAGGGGAAAACCCCGGCACCGGCCCTCCAGCTCCCAGGCCTATAGCTGCCGCAAGGTCTGCTACAATGAGTGGCAGCAGCAGCGCTGCCACTAGTAATTTCAGGGCCCCTCACAGGCAAAATTTTGGGGCTCCCCTGAGACTTCACCCAGCTCTGCCTCCACCCAGGCTGCACCCCAGCTTCGCCTCTGCCCAGGCTCTGCATCCACCCAAACATACATACACACAATACATTATATATATATATATAATATATATATATATATATATAGTATATATACTGTCTATATATATATACACACCATTGAGACCTCTTTGGGCTGAATACACATTAGTTGTATTCAAAATAGAAAATACATAATAGTGACTGCTACTGGCTGCATACACAATGGAGATTGTTGCTAGCTGTATACGCAATGGAGACTGCTGCTTGCTGTATACACAATGGAGATTGCTGTGGGCGGTATATAATTAGAGATTTCTGACTGTATATCTTCTATACACTGCACTATACTCTATATACAGGTCCACACTTTATACATACAGTAGATAGACACACTAATACATCATGTAATGTGAACCTGTATATACAGTACACTGTTTGCAGAATTATTAGGCAAGTTGTATTTTAGAGGATTATTTTTATTATTGATCAACAACTATGTTCTCAATCCATCCAAAATACTCATAAAATATCAAAGCTTAATATTTTTGGAAGTTGGAGTGTTTTTTTTTAGATTTGGGTATCTTAGGAGGATATCTGTTTGTGCAGGTAACTATTACTGTGCAGAATTATTAGGCAACTTAATAAAATCCAAATATATTCTCATCTCACTTGTTTATTTTCATCAGGCTACTAATATAACTGCACAAAATTTAGAGAAAAACATTTCTGACATGCAAAAACAAAACACAAAAAAATTTAGTGACCAATATAGCCACTTTCTTTATGATGACACTCAACAGCCTTCCATTCATAGATTTGTCAGTTGCTTGATCTGTTTACGATCAACATTGCGTGCAGCAGCCACCACAGCTCCCAGACACTGTTTCCAGAGGTGTACTGTTTTCCCTCCCTGTAGATCTCACATTTTAGGAGGGACCACAGATTCTCTATGGGGTTACAGATCAGGTGAACAAGGGGGCCATGTCATTATTTTTTCTTCTTTTAGACCTTTACTGGCCAGCCACGCTGTGAAGTATTGGATGCATGTGATGGAGCATTTTCCTGCATGAAAATCATGTTTTTCTTGAACGATACCGACTTTTTCCACTGCTTGAAGAAGTTATCTTCCAGAAACTGGCAGTAGGTCCGGGAGTTGAACTTCACTCCATCCTCAACCAGAAAGGTTCCACAAGTTCATCTTTGATGATACCAGCCCATACCAGTACCCCACCTCCAACTTGCTGGTGTCTGAGTCGGAGTGGAGCTCTCTGCCCTTTACTGATCCAGCCTCTGGACCATCCATCTGGCCCATCAAGAGTCACTCTCATTTCATCAGTCCATAAATCCTTTGAAAAATCAGTCTTAAGATATTTCTTGGCCCAGTCTTGACGTTTTATCTTATATTTCTTGTTCAAAGGAGGTATTTTCTGCCTTTCTTACCTTGGCAATGTCCCTGAGTATAGCACACCTTGTGCTTTTTGATACTCCAATAACGTTGCAGCTCTGAAATATGGCAAAACTGGTGGCAAATGGCATCTTGGCAGCTTCACGCTAGATTTTCCTCAATTCATGGGCAGTTATTTTGCGCCTTTTTTGCCCAACACGCTTCTTGCGACCCTGTTGGCTATTTGCCATGAAACACTTGATTGTTCAGTGATCACGCTTTAAACGTTTGGCAATTTCATTCCCTCTGCAAGACATCTCACAATTTTGGACTTTTTAGAGCCCTTCAAATCTCTTTTCTGACCCATTTTGCCTAAGGAAAGGCATTTGCCTAATAATTAAGCAATCTTTTATAGGATATTGATGTCATTACACCACACCACTCCTCATTACAGAGATACACATCACCTGATTTACTTAATTGGTAGTTGGCTCTCAAGCCTATACAGCATGGAGTAGGACAACATGTATAAAAAGTATGTATATCATGTGATCAAAATACTCATTTGCCTAATAACTCTGCAGACAGTGTATAGTGCTGTGTACAGACAGACATTAGACACACAGACACTAGACACACAGACACACATAACTCATACTCACCACCACTGGACCCGTGATGATGTCACATGGAGTGGAGACATCAGGGGTCACATGATCAGCTCTCATGATCAGCTAGGAAGGAATCAGGGACATGGTGAAGTTGGTGGGAGGGCCCAGAATGTGCACCTGTTGATCCTGTTTGGGCTGAGTGGGACCCTGATTTGTGGAAACGGGCCCACCCCCTGCTTGTCTGTGGCCCCTCCCCCACTGCTTGCTGCGGCTTGCTGAGACCCTCTACTTTAGCAGGTCCCTGACAGGAATCAGGCCAGTGAGCCCTTGATGGCAGCCCCGGGCAGCAGTACACCCCTGACTGACATCGAGTGGGCCCTCTTATCTGTCCAGGGCCCCATCACTTGTCTGGGTGCGCCGGGTGATGACGCCAGCCCTGCACTACTATATAGCTATACAGTGGCATAATATGGTGACATCTGTTGCGGTTATGTATTACTTATTAATCTAGGATTTCACTTAATTACCTCAATTAAAATCTTTTTCAGACATCACTATTTCTTCTTAGTAGGTGTCCACGAATCACTATCAAAGTCCTTATATAGCAGAGGGGTTATTTGACTGATAAATGAATCCAGTATGTCAGCAGTAATTCTACTCTTATTTTTCCTTCCCAAGTCAGCAGAGACCCTCCTTTAACTGCTGTAAAATATGGTGATATAAATCTGAGCTGAGGATCCCAGAAGTGCTGTTTTTCAGTACAGCGGATTTATAGTAGCATATTGCTGGCAGATATCAGCATAGGTCAGTGTTATGAGACACGAAGAAGTAAAAAAAATGTATATTTTTATGAATGTCAGCAGGTATATTATATGATATATGTGTACAATATCATCTCACTACAGCGTGGCTGCTAGATACGTGGCATTTTTCAGTTTTCCAAGTCAGATTTTATTTTTCTTAAAAGCTATAGATTAGAATTAGATTTACGCTGTGTTTTGTGTTAATATTTTAGTGTTACTGCATGATGATTATTACTTATGTATCATGAGAATAATGCCATTTTTAGCATGCTGGCTATAATTTGTTTTACACATTTTATTCACCTAGTAAATAAGTCCTCTGTGAAATATAATTATAATGCCAGAGAAATCCAATATCGCATGAAGCCATGTGTTTTTCACTGAGATACATGGAATCCGAGAACAAACCTGTGGCATATTTTTTTGAATATTATTCAGCGAAAGAGGAGGCATTTGGAAGGTGAATGTCTTACAACATATGAATCTCCTTGTCAGGATTCCCGCTTTTCCAGTTTAGCTTCTGTGTCTCCTTGCCCTTATCCAAGATGGCATCTGCTGCCTCATCATAACCATGTTATCCCTGCCTGTCCTGCTTATTTAAGCTCTGTTCCAACATTCAGGCCGCTTTTAAGTATTTTGCTCTGCTCTGGCTGCCTCTGTGCAACACCTGTGATTAGCTCCTATTTCAGCCACTCCGGGTTGGCCATTTGGAAGTCAGCCATTTTGGATCAAACTTTATTTTTTTCAAGCGGTATAGAGAGGAGCGCTCCACTGGCTCTATGGTACTGGAGAAATGGAAAGAGAAGCATCGGGTGTCGCTCCACAGCAGAGATCCGGGGTGCGGAGTGCAGACCTCAGCTTCACAGCACTGGAGCGGCACACACATGCAGCGGGTCTCTGTTGCACTGATGCACTGTGCAGAAAAGCCTTCAAAGCAGCAGATTCGGCACAGTGTATCAGTGCAGTTCTGATCGCTGTGTACAGTGGGGTGGGTGGTTACATTAGGGGCTGGGGCACAGTAAGAGCCTGGGGTGGCTGGCCATATTATACACTGGTGCAGGGGGCATGTTTGTAGGAGACTGGGAGGAAATGACCAGTTTCCATTTACATGCACAAACACGCCATCTAGATGTTCTCCTCCAGATGTAAATATGTGTTATATAGGTAACTCTGCAAAATGTTGACAGCAAGTATATTGCAAATTGTCAACATTTTGCAGCCTAGATACACATGATTTATAGCAAAAGCCCTGACAACCCCTTTAAATGGAAGAAGTTTGGGACCACCAGAAGTCTTCCTAGATCTGGCCGTTCAGCCAAACTGAGAAATCATGGGAGAAAGGCCTTGGTGAGAGAGGTAAAGAAGAGCCCCAAGATCACTGTGGCTGAGCACCAGAGATGCAGTAGGGAGATGGGAGAAAATTCCACAAAGTCAACTATCACTGCAGTTCTCCACCAGTCGGGCCTTTATGGCAGAGTGGCCCAATGGAAACATCTCCTCAGTGCAAGACATATGAAAGCCCGCAGAGAGTTTGCAAAAAAACACATGAAGGACTCCCAGACTATGAGAAATAAGATTCTCTGGTCTGAGGAGACGAACATAGAACTTTTTGGTTATAATTCTAAGTGGTATGTGTGGAGAAAGCCAGGCACTGCTCATCACCTGCCCAATACAATCCCAACAGTGAGACATGGTGGTGGCAGAATCATGCTATGGGGGTGTATTTCAGCTGCAGGGATAAGATGACTGGTTGCAATTGAAGGAAACATAAATGCGGCCAAGTACAGAGATATCCTTGATGAAAACCTCTTCCAGAGTGCTCTGGACCTCAGACTTGGCCGAAGGTTCACCTTCCAACAAGACTATGGGCCTAAGCGCATAGCTAAAATAACAAAGGAGTGGCTCCAGAACCACTCTGTGACCATTTCTGACTGGACCAGTCAGAGCCCTGACCTAAACCCAATTGAGAATCTCTGAAGTGTCCTGAAAATGGCTGTCCACCAATGCTCACCATCCAACTTGACGGAACTGGAGAAGATCTGCAAGGAAGAATGGCAGAGGATCCCCAAATCCAGGTGTGAAAAACGTGCTGCATCATTCCCAAGAAGACTCATGGCTGTACGAGCTCAAAAGGTGCAAATACTCAATACTAAGCGAAGGGTCTGAATACTTATGACCATGTGATATTTCAGTTTTTCTTTTTAAATAAATTTGCCCAAATTCTAAATTTTAGTTTTTTTTCAATCAAGATGGGAAGATGGGGTGCAGAGTGTACAATAATGAGAAAAAAATGAACTTTTATGAATTTACCATATGGCTGCAATGAATCAAAGTGAAAAATTTAAAGGGGTCTGAATACTTTCTGCACCCACTGTATATATATATATATATATATATATATACACCTGTAGGGAGTACTGATCTCTGTATACTAGTATAATCCTACCTTATGTGTACATACGGTATAGATTTATTATCAGATATTCATAGCTGTAGTTTATTTGTTATTTTAAGGTGTCCTTTTGGGATTTATCCCTTCTAGTGACAGGTTACTATTGGATTTTTGATCTTGTAATTTTCTATAAAAATTTCTGTTTCTATATATATTTTGTGTGGTCATTGTGTTACATTCCCCATGTTGCATTTCGATGCACTTATTATTATGCTTTTAGGTTTGTTTGTGTTCAGGTGTGGAATGAATGATGCAAAATAAAAATGATATAGAAGTATTAATAGCAACTTTTATCAGTTAGGCTACGATCACACATAAGCCCTTGGTCCGTTTTTGGCTTCATTTTTGTCATTTTTTTTTTCTAAGTCCAAAAACTGACAGAAAAATGGATTGGATGTAATAAACACCCTGTCCGTTTTTGTCTGGACCTCAAAACATTGCTCTGTCCGTTTTTGAGCCAAAAACATTGCTAGCAACGTTTTTGGCATCAGTTAAAAAACGCATGCGTTTTTTTAACATGGGGCCCTATGGGAAACGCATGCGTTAACGCATGGCACATATAGGCACCTGCGTTAACGCACATGCGTTTTTAATGAAAAAAAATAAAAAAATGACTAAGTCCAAAAACGTTCAGAGGTGCAGGAGGCTCAAAAAGCACCCAAAAAAAAAGGATTGGTCATGGAAATCACTTCCAAAAACGGACTTCTATGTGTGACCCCAGCCTTAGTAGGATGTAAAATAAATGAACCAAAGAGAAATCTAACAACAAAAACAATTTTTGGTGTGCCCACTATTTGCAATAAAACCAGCATGAATAATTTTAGCTTCAATGTAAACTCAGTGCAGAAGTTGTGCTGAGAGATGGACGAGATGGGGGGGAAGCAGTGCATATTATGTGAGCCTGCTCTCACCCCCTCCATATGCTCCCCATGTCCTGCATTACCCCTCCATAAAAATTTTTTGGCAACATTAAATAAACAATTAACAATCAAAATGATGTAAAAGCTAAAAGAGGTAATGCTCAATTTACCAATCTCCCATCACTTCTGGCATGACTGTTGGCGTTGTTGACTTTATCAGCATAGTGAGCAAAAATGTATGATTGGTCAACACCACATTTTCTTATGTGTTGCTGAAAACCATGAATATACAAGGCATCAGTTGTGCAAAGGATAAAACAGAATCCGGATCTGGATGCAGTGAACGCAGTGAACGCAATCCTATATTCAAGTGTGACCCTAGCCTTACTGAAATTAAGTTTTTGATGATATTCTAATTCATTCAGATGCACTAGTATGTTACAAATCCACAGTGAGAAATTCATGTTGCAATTACCGTATATTTTTTGAAGAGACATCTTTACTAACAGACGATCATCATGAAGGAGCAGGAAATTTAATTGAGAGCAAAAGTACCCTATATAGTTGATACATATATGCATCTACTATATAATTTCCTAATTGTGTCTGTCACGGAAATCACACCCCAGCTCGCCAGCGCTCATTGGTCGCCGGCAGCCAGCGAGCCAGCCGGGAGATGACCGGCGTCAGCGGCGACCAATCAGCGGTTCGGGATTCAAATCCCCTGGCAAGCCGCGCTACTTCTCTGATTGGTCACCGCTGCCGGCAGCTACCAATCAGCAGAGCGGCTTGGCGGGAAATATGAATCCCGTGCCGCTGATTGGTCGCCACTCTCAGCGGAGACTAATCAGCGGCGCGGGATTCATATTTCCCACCAAGCCGCACCGCTCCGTTGATTGGTCACCGCCGGCAGCGGCGACCAATCAGAGAAGTAGCACGGCTTGGAGGGGGATTTGATTCCCGTTCAGGGTACTACCACTGCAAGAAGCCGGGAGATGACCGGATGATGCCAGTCATCTTCTGGCTGGCTCGCTATGGACCTTGGTGCGGCAATAGATGAGCCGCAACTGTCTGCCGCACAGAGGTCCACGTCGAGCCAGCCGGGTGGAACCTCGCAAGGGTGGTACCTCGAGCAGGATTCAAATCCCCCGCCAAGCCGCGCTACTTCTCTGATTGGTTGCTACTGCCGGCGGCGACCAATCAGCGGAGCGGCGCAGCTTGTCAGGAAATAGGAATCCCATGCCGCAATCAGAGAAGTAGCGCGGCTTGGAGGGGGATTTCAATCTCGCGCCTCTGATTGGTACATATTCTAGAATACCCGATGCGTTAGAATCGGGCCACCATCTAGTATACAATAAAACTTTTTCTTAATTAGATTTTGTTTCTTATTTAAGCTTCTTAAATCATAAGTCTGGAGATTTACTGCTACAGACAATATATATTTTTTTAAATTTAAAGCTGGAAGCCATGACAATAAAGCCGAAAAAGAAGCTGTACTCACTTCTGCAGTAAACTTTCCACTTCGACTTGAAAGAGAAGCCAAGCACCACTTCACGCCACATCGCTCTGGGAATCCATGGACACCGCTATTATCAGCCTGACCAGCCTTCATACACACAATGGGGTGCAAACTCAAAAACACAGTCCATGCAACATCCAGAATCATTAGAAAGAGTAGCACTCACCAGATGCTGGCTGTAACTCTCTATTCCTTCAGGCTAAAACATGTGAACATCAAGGCAGCAAGGAGGATGGGGGACAGATAACTGTCGTTTCATACTGCACATCAGTGATTCAATGGGCCGAGTTTCCAATAAACTGGACTTGTTGAAGCGCTTGTGAGCAGCATGAAACGAGAGGTGTCCAAGTGACATGCGAGTTACTCACATGAGTCTTGGATCATTCACCTGGCACGACCCCTGCCTCTTTAGATGGGATACTGTCAGTTTTATGATTTTCTATGTAGTTCTACTGCTCCCATCCAGAGAGGGGGAGGCTATCCCGGGTGAATGATCCGAGACTTGTGTGAGTAACGCACATGTCACTCGGGCAGTGTGTTTCCAGCCTTTCTTATGATTCTGAAAACTCTCCACGTCAGTATTGCCGCCCATTGGTCTTTACCATTGGCGGACATGTCATTAGTGCAACCTGTGCAGCCACGCAGACCTTCAAGGGGTAAAGGGTCCAATTTTCACCT
The DNA here is from genome assembly GCA_033576535.1 of Allobates femoralis. Classification (NCBI taxonomy): domain Eukaryota; kingdom Metazoa; phylum Chordata; class Amphibia; order Anura; family Aromobatidae; genus Allobates; species Allobates femoralis. Next base: position 523,280,814 of record JARQOC010000005.1, read on the forward strand.
CTAAAAGAGGTATAATTGGGCATTTTGATGACATATTGGACGGCAAAGGGCTCATATATTGTTCTTGTAGAGAAGCCCTCTCCTGTTTGTGTCTGCCAGTGGTCTATACCAAAATAAATGAGATGACGTTCTGACAATCAGTATTTAGACCCTGCACCCAACCTGTGGCCACTGCAGTCAGGATACTGGTGAGTGGTAACAAAAAATATAACCAGGCACTCCAAAGGTATGCAGAAACACTTTATATCTAACACATAGCCAAATCCTGTATGTGAAGATGTTTTAGTCCAATAATGGACCTTCTGTAGTTCATAGTCTGTAGAGAAGTTGTGGCGCCCCTCTGGCGGATGCCACAGGGAGGTACTACACCCCAAATAGAAAGTGTAATGCCTCCGTAGATGTGGATGAGGAGGAAAATACAGAGTCTGCACCCACAACGCGGTCATAGGACACCTTAGCGCAGGGGACTGGTATTCAGTAGGTTCCAGTGGGTGGAGCCTAGAAGAGCGGGAAGATGTGAGTGACAGTTTCACATGACTCACCGTGGCCGGGACTCCGGTTTAGACAGGCGTTCGCTTCTTCCTCCTTGTCATGGGTGGACCGCGCCTGCCGGTAGTGGGGCCCGGTTGAATGCAGATCAAAAAAGAAGAGACTTCTTGTGGGAACAGATTAAGGGGTTAATTTGTCGTTACGCCACTTATGAGTGTTTCGGTACGTCTTACCGACGCTGCGGGGCCTCCGGGGATGGAATGCAGCAAGATGGAACGCTCCCCACAGGCTGAGCGGTGATCCCCGGAGCCAGAAGCTGCATAAGATGTTGTGAGGCAGCTGGCGTTACCTTAGTATGCGGATGAACAGTTCATAAGAAGGCACGGACACTGTAAGTCTCTGTAACGGGTTCTTTACTGTAACCAGCAGGCAATACATGGTATACAGTTTGTAGGTAGTGGACCGGGTGGACTCAGCAATGACCAGGGTGTTCTCAGAAATCCACGGTGTTCCTCTATTCTATCTAAGTACTGTGCCGCTGTCGCCCAGGAATACCAGATCGGGTACAGGGAGGCTGCTTGAATGCCCTATCCAGGGTATACGTTCCGGATGCTTTGGGGAGCCTTGGGTCCCTTGGTGGGTACACCGTTGGTTAGACGACTGGATTTGGCGATGGTGGGGTGCTCCTGTAAAGCGGTCCCTCCACTCTTCTGGTTCACATAGCAGAGCTGAACTGCTGCTAGCTTCGGTACCAGCAAACCGGCTGTAGATGGGTACGGGATGATTTTGGACCCGCATTTTGACGCCCGTAGTCCGGTTGGTAATGCACCGGGAGTAATGGTGCTCAACCGTGATGACGGTAGGGAGATGGCCGGTAGAAGGTGGCCAGGGGGCCACACGAGACTGTGACACCCCCTCTCCTAAGTTGCAGAGGTCTTCTAGGTTGCTGTTACACCCTCCGACTCTAACTCCAACTCTCAACTCTAAACTTGAACTTCCACTACACACTACGCTTGCACTCCGCCCACCAGGACCTGATTGGCCCTCTATGCTAGGTGATGCATGCAGGGTATGGATCTCTGAGTTAACTGTGTGATCGCTGGGTCAGAGAATATTGCTGCTGCTTTTATGGCTGCAATACCCTCCTGTGACGCACTCGGTGCGGGGCGCCACACACACAAGTCAGTCAAATGGTGACAGAAAAGCAGAAAGGACGGACGCAGGGGATCCTGCGGTCATGACAGGAGGACTCCTCTAAGGAGAGGGTTGACCCAGGCAAAGAAGGGACACTCCAGGACCAGTTGGAGAGTTCAGGCCATTACCGGTATTCTGGAGTCGAGACAGTTTGATAGGTTTACCCCAAACTGCAAACCAGCACATTGTGGGCCCTCATAAGGGAGCCATGACACCCACCAAGAGCCTAATCGCAGACCCATAGCTAGGTCCAAGACACCAAGAGATAATAGAAACTTAAGGTAACAGACCTGAGGACTGGCAACCAGACTTACGTGTGGGAGGACAGTGAGCCATGAGTCCTTGGGAGTAAAGACCAGGACAGACTCTGTAAAAGCCTACAAAATCTGCGGCTACAACCCCCAGTGAATCAGATTGTACCATGTACCTTAACCACATGGTACCAGTAAAGAACTGTTTGAGCTAATCTGGACTCTGCATCAATTATTCGTCACCTGGGAGGCTCCTACAGCACCAGAGAGCCAAGGACTACGACTCCCCTTATCCACCACGCTGCCCTGAGGTAAAGCTCCGCTTGTGGGGAGCTGTACTACCAAAGCTGCTTCACCATCTTCTCAGCGGCCGGCTGCAGCGCTGGTAACCACATTACCAGGTAACACAAGTGGCATCACGTTTCCCTATCCCCAAGTTCCCCAATCATCACCCCCATTAGCCAATTGAGTGCCACAGGCACGGAACCGGGACCCGACCAGCCGTGATCCCCCACCGAAGCCACAGTCCTGGTATCCGAGTAACCCCTTCCCTGCTGGCCTGACTCAGAGTAACTGTATACAATCAGGCGAATGATCTCCACCACTTCCAAAATAGTGCCTATTCCGCTTTTTACTCTTTGCCTGATTGCATGTAGTTTCACCCCTGCAGACTGTGAACTGAGGAAGGTCCATTATTGCAACGAAACGTATTTGCTTACTGGATTTAGCTGCTTCTTAGAAACAAAAGATTTCTACACATTCCTTCAGAGTGCCTGGTTACATTTATTGTTACATCGGTGTTGGATCCTACCAGTGCACTCACGAATGGCCGAAAGAGCCGTGCATTATCTATTATATCACATCAAGTCTGACACAGCTCATCGAGGCCCCAGCGCTGGGACTCGGAGAAAATTTGAGGGATAATTATAGCGTCTTTCTTCTTTTATTAGTGTGACTCGACAGTGTAATTTAAAAAAATGAACCGTAAAACCCCTTTAAAATACTGTAAATTTAGTAACCATTGCATATTCATCAACAACTTATAATGTAGCGTGTGTTGTGCTGGTTAAACATAAATGACCCTAACTACATGGACCTTTTTAGAAGGATCAGTATTTATTTGCAATCTCCAATACAATCTGAGCAATACAAACGTTATCATCATGAGACATATATTCTTCCAAAAAGAGCATACTGTAATTCCCTTACCTCCGTGGGAAATGAAATAAAATTTATGGGAAGAAAGTTTGAGTTTAATTATTTTGGCTCTAGAGAAAATATGTGCTCATCCTTAGTTACAGCTGCATAATCAGTATTAACACCTTTACCTTTTACTTGCAGCGAGCAGAAAATCCCCAATCCATCTTGAAATGTAAATGCAGATTTTCAGACTGAATCCTTTTTATAGTTGTTAATTTATATTCTTTTTAAACATTCCAGAGGGCAGTTTGACATGCCAGCGACCTACTTTACATGCCGAAATAAAGAAGGAGAACTCTGAATATAAAATATGGATTAATCCATTGATTGCATTTTAAATATTAAACAGAAAATCTTAAATATGTTTTAAGTAATGCCATCAGTTCCAAAATATAATCTGTCCCAATGTAGTAGACCAATACACAACCATAATGGTACCTTTACACGTCGCAACAGGATGGTGGCAACAACCGGGTACATGAGAGAAATGTATCTTGCACCGCCAAATCAACCCGAGGTAGCGGCGTGTGAAGACGGTTGTTGCCACCCGCCACTTGAGGCACCTGTTTCAGAGCAGTGCCCTAAAACAGGTTGATTTCAAGGCGATGGTTGCGGCCTGTATCGGCGTGTAAATAAGGAGCAGAAGGGTTGTTTCGACACCAAGCTATGTACTTGGGGCGTGACACAGGCTCTGGGTTACCGCGCCCCATCAGCGATCATTGGTGGAAGCTCCTGCGTTACGATTGGTAGACGCTGCATAGGGCGGCATATTTAAGGAGCTGACCAGTCACACTACACAATTGCTCGAGCATCATGTATTAGTCAGCCTCTTGCGCTGGCTGCCCAATCATGATGTTATTGCTTTGTCCTATCAGCGTACGGAATTCTCGTAATCCACAATTGTGGCACGCCTATGTGTTGTCCCTGCTGCCTTTGTTCTGCCCATATCACCTTGTTATAGCGGCGTGTAAATGAGGTAAGGTGAGCTACAGAAGGTAACTTGTGGCACCCGGCGGTGTATCCAGAGATAGATGTAACCTACCGTCGCGCACCTTGCTGCGGCGTGTAAAGGTGGTGCGATTACCGTTTGCAACCGTTTGCGCGTGCTTGTGCACGTGAAGCACCCGGTTGTTTCTACCATCCTTTTGCGGCGTGTAAAGGTACCATAAGGGTTTCATTCATGGTCCCATGTAGATTTCTCATTGTGGCACACAATTCCTTTATATTAAGTTCCCACAAGATCAAATGTTAACAGGGACATTCTACAATGTTGGACTGGGCTACCAAGGGCCCACTAGTAATATCGATTCTGGTGACCCACACTTCAGATGCATGCAAATACTATTGGGAGAGAGGATATGATGTGGTTTGCAACTGCTCCTTTCATGTGACTTCAACCTTTGCTTTCTTAAAATAATAATATGGGCATTTAGAAAAACAAAACAAGATGATATATGCCATCTGTGTCTGCATATTGTGCATAAAATGTACTTTGTCAGGAATTGCTTGTGTGGTGGTGTAATGCTTGCAGGTGCAAGCAGCAAGTCGACTCATAGGGACACCGCAAACAGAAAACAGAAAGGGGCTTGATTATGGTTTCTCACCAGGTTTTTACCAGGGCCTCTAAAGGTGAGAATGTTGCACTGCAGGAAGAAACTGGGCGCTGCTCAGGAAGACTGAAGCTGAGACAGTTGGCCCCAGGGGTATGAACTTGGACAGTCACTGATATAGTCAGTGCAGCTGGATAGCTGATGCAAGCAGATGCAGACAGGATGGCAGGTGCAGCAGGTACAAGCTGAATAGCGGCATGGCAGGTACTAGCTGGAGCACTGGCAGATGCAGCAGGTTCAGCGGGCTCAGGCAGAGTACTAAAACAGAGATACAGGTTAGCGGGAACAGGAACGAGTAACTGGCACAGGTTCAGGTACAGGTACGCTGGAGGGAGACCTGAGAACTAGCAATGTGTCTTTAGGGTATAGACTGCACTGCTACTGATGGGCAAACTCTAAACACAGCACCCCAAGGGGTGCATCTGCTCCTCTGCGGACCAGTATGAGCCTACATACAGTCATTACCAAAAGTGTTGGCACCTTGTAAATTGTTCCAGTAAATGAAGTATTTGTCACAGAAAATTTTTGCCATTACATGTTTTGTTATACACATGTTATTTCGTTTGTGCATCACAAAACATGCAATTGCAATAAGGCTAGGGTCACACTTGAAGGGTGACCCACATTTCACCGATCTGGTAAATGCATAGTGCAAAGCGTTGCAGACAACGTTTTCTTATGCGCTCAGCTAAAGCACACTTCCTGGGGCTCTGTGTGTGGCCGCATCCAAGGTAAACTTTGGGTTACTATGGAGCAGCATTGCTGGGCAGTGATTGATGTTAACGCTATGCGCTATAGCAGGCTTTGCTATGTGTTTCCCAGATCCGTGAAACATGGGTCACCCTCCAAGTGTGACCCTAGCCTTATTTGAATAAAATCACACGTCAAACCAGATAAAACGGGGAGAAGGTACCTCAAACTTTGCATTGTGTGTCTGCGTGTGCCACACTAACTGTGGAGAACAGAAAGAGAAGAAGAGAACTGTCTGAGGTGTTGAGAACCAAAATTGTTAAAAACTTTCAACATATTTAAAATTACAAGTCCATCTCCAAAGATCTTGATGTTCTTTTGTCCATGGTGCACAACTTAATCAAGAAGTTTACAACCCATGGCACTGTAGTTAATTTCCCTGGACGTGGATGGCAGTGAAAATTTGATGAATAGTTGCAACGCAGGATAGTCCGGATAGTATATTAGAAGCCCAATCAAATTCCAAAGAAATTCAAGGTACTGTATATCAGAGTCAGTGAACTATTCGTCAACATTTGAATGAAATGAAAAGCTATGTCAGGAGACCCGGGAAGATCCCATTGTTGACACAGAAACATACAAAAGCTAGACTGCAGTTTGCCAAAATGTATGTGAGTAAGCCACAATCCTTCTGGAAAAGTATCTTGTGCACAGATGAGACCAAGATAGAGCTTTTTGGTAAAGGACATCATTCTACGTTTTACTGAAAAAACAGAAAGAAGCCTGCAAAGAGGTTTTGGGGATGTATTTCTGCACTGATGATTGTTCTGGTGATGTATTCTTTTGCTGTTATTAGTTCTGAACCTGTGTATATGTAACAATCCATAGCTTGTATGTGGGTTGTAGTTTTCCATAGAACATTCACAGAATTATGAAGAGCAGCTTAACAGCATGTGACTGTAACTGTGCAAATCACATATAAATGAGTGGTCATATCATAAATATTCAAACCAGATGTGATGGGGAGAGGGACACCAAACTATATTCTTGCACCGGGTGCAGGAAAACCTAGATCTACCGCTGGTCCTGGATCAGGAATCTGCTCCTTCTATCCCAGTCCATTGAACTTTCTTCTGCTCAAAATCGGGCTTTGCAAGTAGCCCGGCATACTCTCGTGTAATGAACTTCCCAGGCTTATTGATGGTCTTTCGAGGTACACATCTGAGTCTTGGTATAAAGAACTTTAGTTTGTTTGTGCATAGCAAGCTTTTTGCAGTCTTTTGGCTTTCTCTTGTTTACTTGCAGCTTCTAGTACCTTTATAACCTGTCTGGGCTTCCAGTTCCACAGTTACGTACCTGTCTACAGTTTTCAGGATGTTTTCCTGGCTGTGTCTTCAAGCACAACAGTTACCTATCTTCCTGCGCTGATACCTGAGCTGATTCAATTTATCAGACCTTTTGTAACGTAACGATGACAAAATAATACCCGTCACACAATATCACACCGTCACAGTCTTCCTGAGGGGAGGAGAGAAAAATAACCTTCTGTTCACAACTTGCTATGTTAAAATGTACGCCAGGGATGTTCCCAGCATTTGTGGGAAACATAATCGTAGCATATTACCAACTTTCCCAACTTTGCAAAGGCTGAGCCTAATTTCCAGTAACAGTCCCAGCAAATTCACAATGTGTTGGCTTTCCACAAAAAACCCACTCATGAATGGGTGTTTCCAGTTGGGATTGTGGGTTGATGAAAGGATTCCGAAATGACTAATACCAATGTTGATAACTATGCTTCCAGTGAACCAACATAGGCCGATAGAGTGTCTTGTTGGCCTCCTTAAGTAAGCTGTGCTGGCATATCTGTGTATAGAAAAGTGTATAAGCTTGCCCTGTAATACACAATGGGCCATCTTAAAAGGTATATACTGCGCTGTATACTGCTACCTTTAGGCGCTAATAGCAGTTAGGTCTTGGTTCCACTTGCATTTTTAACGGACAGTCTGATAAAACATCTTATTGCACTCACGCCATTGTTAAACAATGAGGCATTGTCTATCTGTGATTTTTTTTCTCAAGCCAAAACAGCATGAGAAAAAAAATTGTAGCATGCTGTGTCTCAGATGACACACATCCATACAAATATAGGGGTGCGAGAAAAACATCGACCTGAACTCGTATGTAATCCAACTGCGTTGTGATATATGCTGAGACTGGTGATGGAGAGATTAATTTCTCCCTCCCCTTTGTAGCTGTAATCCAATCAAAGGATCGGATCACAGGCGCATGACGCTCGGCTCACGCTCACAGCGGAGACTGAAGTGAGGGTCATTAGCAAATTGCAATTGATGCTCATACGTTACATACGCTAGTGGACCACCGGCCTTTGACCCTTTCTAGATAGGATCAGCCTATTCCTTAAATTTAAATTACCGTATATACTCGTGTATAAGCCGACCCGTGTATAAGCCGACCCCCCTACTTTTGCCCCCAAAACCGGGGAAAACCTATTGACTTGTGTATAAGCCGAGGGTGGACCCCAGCACACGTATACAGGCCCCCCCAGTGGTATACAGCAGCCTCCCCAGTGGTAGTATACAGCAGCCCCAGAGGTATATACAGCAGCCCCAGTGGTAGTATACAGCAGCCTCCCCAGTGGTAGTATACAGCAGTCTCCCCAGTGGTAGTATACAGCAGTCTCCCCCTGTGGTAGTATACAGCAGTCTCCCCCTGTGGTAGTATACAGCAGTCTCCCCCTGTGGTAGTATACAGCAGTCTCCCCCTGTGGTAGTATACAGCAGCCCCCCCCCCCCTGTGGTATATACAGAACCCCCAGTGCTGCCGCACACCTGTAAAAGAATGGCTTTCATACTTATCCTCCTCGCTGTCACCGAGCGCGCATCCTCCCCTCTCCTTCCTGCTTGTACCCGGCGTCCATCCACGTGACCACGAACAAGTAATGACGTCATTATAGGTGCGCACTCACATGGATGGACGCCGGGTACAAGCAGGAAGGAGAGGAGAAGATGCGCGCGCGATGACAGCGAGGAGGATAAGTAAGAAAGCTATTCTTTTACAGGTGTGCGGCAGCAATGGGGGGCCTGTATATACCACAGGGGGGGTGAATGTATATTACCACGGGGGGGGGCAGAGCTGTATATACCACTGGGGGGGAGGGCTGACATAGTGCAGTGTAATATGCACCGCTCCCTGCCGCTGATGGACAGGGGATGCAGTGCACATTGCATTGCACTAATGAGCGGAGGCACGTGACCGCCCCGTCCTATTACAGCCTCGCCCACCATCCTCCAGCCCCCGGACACCAGCCCCCCACACTCTGAGCCGTCACTGACTCGTGTATAAGCTGAGGGGGGCACTTTTCAGCACAATTTTTGTGCTGAAAAACTCGGCTTATACACGAGTATATACGGTAAACTGAAAAGATGTGTCACATACGGTGCTGCTCGCCACTATGTGCAGCCTTATTTTTTTTCATAGACAGTACAATATCTTCAGAAATAAATGGAAATGTACCAAAGTTATAGCCTTAAGCTTTTGTAATTTTTGGTTCAAAGTAGTACAACAATAAAACATTGTTTGTCAACTTACATGTGGCAAAAAGAAAATAAACAGCTTGTGCAGCAATAAAGGCCCCTAATTAATAGTTTGTTGCCTCCCTCTGGCATTGACTACGCCTCCACATGTTTCTTGTAGCCATCTATTAGCTTCTTGCATTTCTCAGCTGGTACTTTCTCTTCCTTTGCAGTTTGTTCAAGCTCTTGAATAGTTACAGGGTCCTTTTTCACAATGGCTAATTTCAATGGGATTGAGGTCATTACTAATTGCTGCCATTTTAAAAGTAAATTTTTCCTTTTACAACTATTCCTGTGTACTTTTCGATGTGTGTTTTGGGTCATTGACTTGCTGGAGGACCCATGATCTTCGACTCAAACCGAGTTTTCTTACACTGGGTAGGACGTTTTGCTCTAAAATCTCTTGATAATTTTATTTTTTCATGATACCTGTGATACGGTCAAGGACTCCAGTACCAGACACAGCAAAGAAACCCCACAGCATAATGGATCCTCCACCATTCTTATCTGTTGGTAGGGTGTTTGTTTCCTTATAAGCTTAATTGTGCCTTCTGAAAACAAACTGTTGCTTTGCATTGCTAAACAGGTCTATTTTTGCTAAATAAGTTCAAAAAACATTTTCCCAAAAGGATTGTGGTTTGTCAAAGAACTCTTTGGCAAAGGTCAGTTGTTTCTTTTTATGTCTTTTCTTCAGCAATGATTTCTTCCTTTGCCTTCCCCATAAAGCTCTTGTTGGTTTAGTGTGCAACATATGGCAATTGTTGAAACCATGACCACAGATGGTTCCAGGTTGGCCTTCAAGGTCGTTGGATGTCTGATGTGTTTTTTTCACCATTCACACCAATCTTCAAAGACATCTTTTGTCAATTGCCCTCTTTTCCCCACATTCAGGGAGGTTCTTGATGGTTCCATGCTTGTCAAACCTCTTAATAACATTGCGCACTATTGAAACTTGGATACCAAGATCTTTGGAAATGGCCTTATACACTTTAGAAGTCCTGAGTTTGTTAATAATAACAGTTCTGATGTCCTCAGGCACCTACTTTGCCTTCACCATTTTGAAAAGCGAACAGGGCCTAACATGTGGTTTTCGAAAACATTCAAATCATCATTCATTGGCTAATTCATGTCTCATGGGCAAAGACAATGAGGTGACTCTCATTTGTGATTTACCACAGGTGAGTCAAAATGTATATCTATACTAATTTAAATTAAAGGTTGCCCATATTAGTGTCACAGCAAGCTTTGGGTTTTTCTTTAATTTGCTCTTTTGTATTTAATACGAGTCTCTATTCACAAAAAACTGTTTCACAGATATTCCACATTATGTACTTAGGCCCCTTTCACATCTCTGCGTCTGCTGCGTTTTGCTTCATTTGCGTTTTTTTCCGCGTTTTTCCCGCAAAAAACGCATGAAAACGCATGCGTTTTTGTCCCCATTGATTTTAATGGGGACGCATGAAAAACGCATGCAAAAACGCATGTCAAAACGCATGTGCGTTTGCAAAAACGCATAACGCATGCGTTTTTGCAAACGCAGCCCAAAACGTTGTTTGCCACGTTTTGAGCTGCGCTTGCAAAAACGCATGCGTTTTGCGTTTTTTCAAACGCACATGCGTTTTGACATGCGTTTTTGCATGCGTCCCCATTAAAATCAATGGGGACAAAAACGCATGCGTTTTCATGCGTTTTTTGCGGGAAAAACACGGAAAAAACGCAAATGAAGCAAAACGCAGCAAAACGCAGCAAACGCAGAGATGTGAAAGGGGTCTTAAACTTCATGGGTGCCAAAACAATGAGCAGGTTCTTCTTTCCCACTTGATTAGTAACCTGACTGAGAAGCATGTCGGGAATGATGGAGGCGGGCGACACATGCTTTATACTTGAATATACCTCTATTTCTTCCTGAGCATGTGTTGTACGTCACGTTCCGTGAAACTGACAGCCTATAGACCAATTATGCTTTATACAGAAAGGAGCAGTGGCATTATTTAACCATAATAAATCCATAAAGGGTAACAAAGTTTGTCTAATTTTATGTAAGAAACGACGAAGCTCTGAGAACACAGCATTTTTATATCTATTTAGGAAATAAAAGCCCTTATTATGTGCAATCCAATTTTATATAATTTTGCTTGGGCTTTTCATGTGCGGTAATGGTTTGTTATAGGAAAATGTGATTCTACCTCCTTGAGTAAAATTTACATCAGTGATTGAGGTTCATCTTAGCTATAAGATTTTCATTTTTTTCCCCTCTGGTTGTCACGGTAACAGGTTATGCAATGGGCCGGATGCTCAGGGGAAGAGAGGCTGCGACTGCAATATTTATTCCTGTTTTACAGCAGGTTTATAGGAATATAAATAGATTCCTACATGGCTGGAAGATGGAATATGATTTTTAGTGGGAAATAATATATTGAGGGGTAAATAGGCTGTTAGGAAAGTTTATAGACAAAAAACAAAAGAAGAGGAGACACTAAGGAGGGATAAGGATATATGATTTGAGTTCCTTTAGGTATGTCTGACTGTCTTTAACCTCAGAGAGTAGCTAATTGTTTTTTCCAATGGAAACTATTGCATACCTTCCAACTTTTAAAGAACATAATGAGAGCCGTTGTGGCAAATTTTAGCCTTAAACAAAAAACAAGGTGTTTAGTTGATACGTTTTTTGCAAAAAATGTATACTAAGCCGCTCTACCACCTCAAGGTAAACCGTATCAGAGCAGTTTTTTTTCAGCAGCACTTGCTTATTACTGTGTTTTTTTTTACAACAGAGTATTTTTACACGTTTGTTTGACTGTTTTTTGTAATTCAGTCCTTTGGTGGTATGAACACTGTCCTCCAAACGTGTTCACTGTGTGCATGGCTCATTTATTTATTGTCAAAATTGTTTCTTGTTTCTGCAAGATTGGGGAGTCTCCCACCCCTTCCCTTGAGCCCTGCACATAAAAAGCCATCATCTGCATTCAGTTCAAGTCAGACATTGGACCTGTCTGGATCTTGCTCATTTAGGTCCCAATACACATGGTCAGGTTTTAAATACTAACGGGTTACCTTGAAGTGGTAGAGCGGCTTAGTATACATTTTTTGCAAAAAACCTATCAACTAAATACCCTGTTTTTTACTACTTTTTCAGCAGCACTTCCTTTTTGCTGTGTTTTTTTTTTACAACAGAGTATTTTTACACGTTTATTTGACTGTTTTTTTTATTCCAATTTTAATCTTAGACACACCCCAGCCACACCCATTTACCATTTCTTACTACCCTGACAGAAGGAGATGTCAGAGGGGCTGTAACATTGATGGATATTCAGCAGATGCCCAAAACATTAGATCCCAAATCTGGAACTGTCCCACTGCATCAATGATAGTAGGTACTAGATATGAGTGGATTGATGCACAAGACTCTGGTCCACCATCCAAGTCAGTGGTCCCCCACGGCTGGGACGTCATAAATCTTTTATATTCTGCCATCTCCCGGCATGGCTTTTGATTATCCAGGGCTGGCACAATGTCATCTGTGCAGCATGTGTCATCTCTAATTGAGTCCCTCCCATCTTGTAAAACAAGCCAAGGTAAAGCCGACAGCTGGGGTCTGGTATAATTAGGGCGGGAAGGGCCATGGTTAAAGAGCATTCTCCACCCTAAAAATAGCAGGTCAAAGACACCCCAGAACTGGTGCCTCCATATGATATGCCAATTCTAGCGCTATCCTCTGGCTCTTCCCACTGCCATGGTCTTAGTGACAGATGAGAATTGACAGATGTCATCAATTCCTGGATTGGTGATGTTCAGGCCGAATCCTGTAAGTAAATAGTTAAAAACACACACACACACACACACACACAGAAAAATCATTTATTTGAAATAAAACACATAGACTCCCTCTTTTACCCATTCATTAACCCCAAACATACCCTGATCTGATGGTAAATCCTCCACATGATGCCCCTCAACGAAGCTTTACTACATCGTAATAATAGGTTACACTTCAGTGAAGGGCCATGGTTAAAGAGCACTCTCCACCATAAAAATAGCAGGTCAAAGACACCCCAGAAGTGGCGCCTCCATATGATATGCCAATCCTGGCGCAATGCCCGGGCTCATCCCTAGTGGGGTTGCAAACAGGGTAATGGAAGGCTTTAGTGACAAATGAGAATTGACAGATTTAATCAATCCCTGGATTGGTAATGTTCAGGCCCAATCCTGTAAGTAAATAGTTAAAAACACACACACACAGAAAAATTGTTTATTTGAAATAAAACACACTGACTCCATCTTTTACCTATTTATTAACCCCAAACATACCCAGCTCTGATGGTAAATCCTCCATATGATGCCCCTCAACGAAGCTTTACTACATAGAAATAAGAGGTTGCACTTCAGTGATTGCTCATCGCAAGCAAGCGCTCTCACAATGGATGAATCTGACAGCAGCGGCTAAGAGTGGCGACATCAGGGAGTTCATCTGAGGTCACATCTAGTATGCTTCTCATGCTACCCAGGCTCTGACTTCAGATGACGCTCTGATGTCGACGCTTTTTATAAATACAAGGCCAAACACTCATTAGTACCACATGAAAGGCACCAAAGAGTGCAAGCTTAAAATATATGAGGGGGTCATTATCTATCTGTTTAACATCTATCTCTTTCAGCTTTTTAGAACATGTAAAAGACCATGTTAAAAATGCATTGCATGTACTGTCCGTGTTCTGTCTGTGTGCTGTCTGTTTTTTTCTTGCACCCATAGAATTGCATTAACAAATCGAGTCTGAGACTTTCTGACAATCACAACATGCTGTGATTGTGCCCTCAGTCTGATTGGAGCTGATATGACATCACTCATTTATTAACATTGGTCCAGGTGCAAAGCAACTTTTTATCACACCTTAGGGTACGGACACACTGGCGTCAAAATCGGATAAGCCTTTGACAGGGTGCATTGGGGATATGTCAAGGGGGTTCTTCAAAAGTTTGGGTTGATGGGTCCAATTTTGTCTCGATACTAGCAATATACTCCAGGCCAGCGGCTAGAGTATGGATAGTGGGGGTCCTATCTAGACCTTTTGATATAACAAATGGGACACGTCAAGGTTGCCCCCTGTCCCCAATATTTTTGCTCTATAGTATGGAGCCATTGGCGGAAAGGATTAGGAATTCTTCATTAATCTCAGGGGTGAAGGTAGGGACAGCTGCTCATAAAATCAGTCTTTATGCAGATGATGTTATTATTTCTTTGTGAACATTGAGCAGTCCTTCTCCGCAGTTTTATCTGAATTAGGGGAATTTAGCAGAATATCATATTATAGATTAAATACGAATAAATCAGTGATTCTCCCTATAGCGGTACCATTAACCTCCCAGGAACATTTAAAGTGGCTTTTTCCTTTCCAGTGGATGGACGAAGGTATTCCATACCTGGGCTATAACTCTGACTACGTCAGACCGGATAATTAAAGTCAACTTTACAAATCTTCATACAAAAATGAAAGTATTATTAGAGGGGATGCACCAAATTACATCATCTTGGATAGCTCGTATAAATATTTTTAAATGATGGGCCCTCCCTAAAATTTTGTATTATTTCAGGACTCTTCCTCTGGATATCCCAAAAAAATTTATTTATGGTTTGCAACGCCTAGCTAGTAAGTACGTCTGGGCCCATAAAAAACCACGTATAGCTAAAACAATACTATACCTTCCACTAGAGGCATGCGGGATGGGGTTTCCAGACTTAATGTTGTATCATAAGGCCTCGGTCTTGGTTGGTTTACGTGAATGGTGGCAGATGACTGGTGATCAGAAATGGTTACAGATTGAAAACTTTTATTCAAGACGAGGTTCCACCAGATTAGCATTGGAATCAGAGGTAATTCAGACAAGCACATACTTTCCCTTATTGCCAACAATGCGTGCGGCAGTGAGGTTATGGAGGACAATGGTTCCGTCCCTTATTAGGATACCTCGAGCGTCAATATCGGTATATGCTATCGAGTCCCATATCCCATATTTAAACCTTCAATTATGGTGGGATGCGGGAATCCAAACTTTGGGGAGATGGAGGGAAATATGGGCTCCTCCCGTTTGACCAACTATCCAATAAATATACTGGGATACGCAGACACTTCTACAATATCTACAAATTAGACACTTATTTGATAATATTTCATATCTAGGACGTGCTGACTCTGGGGGGGGAGAATAAGTAAATGCTTTATGGCCTCGGATTTAAATACAAGGGGAATTTCAGCGTTTTATAAGTCTTTAATAGTCCCAGTTGAAAGAATCAAAGCCCCTTACATGGAGAAATGGAAACAGGAGCTGGGAGAATCAATAGATTTAGAAGCCTGGGGGAATAGTATAAAGGAGATCAAAAGAGTGTTTTCATGTATAAATCACATGGAACAATTGACGAAAACACAACTGAGATGGTATTGGTGCCCAAATAGAATTGCTAAGTTTAGCCCGCACCTCCCATGCTTATGCTGTCGAGGTTGCGGACAGGTAGGCTCTCAGAAACATGTTTGGTTTGCGTGTCCGGCTCTGGCCTCTCTTTGGGCAGTAATAGCGCAGGTGATCTTGGAAATCACGGGAGTTGCAGCACTAATTAATCCCTGTATGGCGATTCTTCATATTGGCTTGGAAAATATTCCAAGTCAAATAAGAGGGTTAGTTTCGCACATATTGATAGCAACCCGTATATTGTTGGCAACGAAATGGAAAGAAGTCCCTCCTCCAAATATAAAAGAGATAATAGAAAGAGTAAATTTACACTGTAAATATGAATTAATGTTGGTTCAATCTAACTCAAGGAAAGAGAAAGGTAACAATGATGTGGCAGCCCTGGGTAGTTAGTAAATATTATATAGCCTAGAAAAAGGGTATGGATACTGTGATGTCGTTATGAGGTTGATTTGATTTGATTACGATGCAAATAAGCTAGTTTTGATTTATTATATCATAATACTAAATTATTTATAACAATTTGCTCTTTACCTGGAAGTGTTTGGTGCAACATCGACTGATATGATCCTCTTTTCTCTTTCCCCTTCTGTGTTTTTTTTTCTTTTTTTGTTTTTTTTTTTTTTTTTTCTCTCCTCCTTTACTGTTATTATTGTTACATGTGATTTGGCTTTTATTGTTTGTTGTCATGTTGTAAAATTATGTGGAAAGAAATTGAAAATAAAATATTTTAAAAAAAATTGAATAAGTGTAATGCGAGAAAATCTCGCATTGCACTCGGACCAATGTTATTCAATGCCTGAGAGCGTGTGACGGAAAAAAGTTGCAACATGCTGCGACAGTATGCGATTCACGAGCGAGACTCGCCAATGCAAGTCTGTGGGTCCGACAAAATCACGGACCGCACATGGACCATCCGAGTGTGAAGCCTTTTGTTTTTACAGCTCAAACCCACAACCCCGCATCACATGACTAATCAGGAAGAACAGGCAGCAGAAGTCGGACAACTCCTGGAGCAAGCCTCCACGGATCCCAGACATGTTGCACCACATAAATGTAGAGATGCTGATCATCCTGGTCCAGGAGAGGCGAGAGTTGTGGGACCCCAGATACCAAGGATATGAAAACAGTAGGAAGAAAGATGAGTCCTGGACTTACATTACCAGGCAATTGTTTCCTTGTTATGAGAACAATTCCCATGAACGGGAGATTAACCTTGGTAATGTACACATTTTAAATTTCACTAAACTTGGTTGATAGGAATAGTGGTGTCAGTGTATAATCCATGTGATGTATACAATTCCATATCAATGTTAATTGTTTTTAATCCAGTGGACATGATAGCTAAGCAATGGAGAAGTTGCTGGGACCAATACCCAGAATTAAAGAATATGCCACCAAGTGGCTCTGATGTGCCTGAGGAAGCGGCAGTATATATATTTCCAGCTGCTCTCTTTCCTTGCACTGTGATAGACCTGAGTTCATATGTATTTGGCCTAACATTCTGTGTCCATGAAATGTCACCGTTTTTAGACTACTATAGTCATAGTTGTAATTTGTTGATTTGTAGAACTGACAGCACCTTGAGAAACCCTTCTGCCTCAGAGCAGAGTACCACACAGATCGACCTGGTGATTCCGGTGGTGAGGCTTGGGCCCTTCTGTGTCTCAAGAAGATCATTTAGCGCAACAGTCCCTGAGTCCCGGTC
>JARQOC010000005.1:523298110-523525610 GCA_033576535.1 Allobates femoralis
ACATGCCACAAACCACCAATTGGATCCGGGTTTGTAATGATTAAATCACAAATCCACAAGGGGTTAATTTCCCCCAAGACAGCAGTAAGGGGTACTGTAAACAACAGTAGGGGCCCTGCTTTTTCAACATCAAAGGCAGGAAAGCCGGGGGGTGCACTTATTGGTCTTCAGGGGCTGATTTTGTGCAAATGCCAAAACTGCAATACGGCCCACAAAATTTTTTTTCAACCCAAAAAAACCCCCCACGATCCCCATAAAACACACTTTTCCCTCAAAATACGCAAACAAACCATCAAACATGGCCCTACATGAAAAACTACAGCAGTCACAAGAAAATCCTTAATGTGCATGGTAGCCAGAGTAGTGGGCAGACCCAACCCAGAAAAAAAGGACCAAACCCAAACCCTACACCAACATGTAAAGGTGATGTGTGTGAGTATAGGCATTGTTTAATGTACAAAAGCCCCTTCTTGTGGCTAGGGCCCTTTTGGTTGGAAATTTTTTTAAAAAAGGGATAAAATATGAGACAAAAATGGGCCCGTTGTAATGTATATTTTTTTTTACATGAACATTTTTTTTAGATCCCCTCCAAAAAATGCTTTTCTTGCATTATTTAACAACCAAATTAACAAAATATCAATATTGTTAAGGGTGATTATGTCTCAAATGAGTCTCAGAATGCATTCTATAGCATTTACCCAGGGCACATCATGAAAGGTATATTATTGATGCGCTGCCAACAAACATATATAAGGCATATTGACATATTGACTTGCCACGGCCAAATAACCGATACTACTGGAGGGTAGTGATTGTTTTGAGGAGGGTCAAATGTGGATTCTTCATTAGGGCGGTCATGCATGCAAGTAAAATTATGTTAAGGATGACACAGGCTTTAATGACAGAATCCACATGTTTTCACTCACTCAGTTGAATTGGGTTGATATCAGTATGCGGCTATTTGGCAGTTAGAATCTCAAATGTGAAACTCCACACATTCGTTCCTAACACGTGTTAACCTAAAAGTTAAAGACATGTTGCCGGTAGTCTAAACCACGTCTAGGGTATGGGTGCGTAACTTCCAGCCTCAATTGAAACGCCTCATCACTTACAAGCACAAATAGGAGAGGTTATCCTAAGGAGCCTTGGAGATGTGTGGATGGAGGGACATTGAGATCTTTATTAATGAGGTGTCTACCCAATACTGAGTTCTTTAATATGTTGGAGTGACCTGTTTGACCATACGAACCAACATCCACCGCAATAAACTGATAGGTGCTGTCAACCAAAACCAGAATGACAATGAAAAAATAATGTTTATAATTGAAAAAAAGGGTTCCAGAATTGGGTGGCTTCTTGATAAGGATATGTTTCCCGTCAAGCGCACCAATGCAGTTAGGGAAAGGTTTGATGGAATCCATTTGCTATCCGGTACCAATCGGCTTCTGTAGGTTCAGGAAATATAATTGGCTGCAATCTCCTAACAGGTGCTGTGCACAATTTGGACGATCGTTGACTTGCCCAGTAGGAATTCAACATGTAAGCCAGCAAAGGAGGCACCAGTTGACAGGAACCTAAAAATATACAAATAGAAATTAGAATCAAAACAAAAACAACAGACCAAACACCAAAAAAAAACAAAAAGCATAAATATCCATACTGGCCCACATAAGGGACACACTCACAAAATCGGGAGATGGGAAAGGTCTATTATACATGTATGCAGGCATGTGTCAAAATCATATCTAAATAACACCCCATAAATCAAACATTAAACAACTGACCTCAGTGTCAACAGAAGCCGTTCTTCCTCAGTAATACTTGGCCCATTTGGGTATTCTGGAATGTGATTCATGGCCGCAGTAGGTCAAATGTGGGTATGGTCATCCTGGTACAGGCATAGAAATTATTGGGATGACAGCGTAACTGAGCATACAGCCTCTGAAAATGGCCACGAAAGCTACGCTGAGGGAGGAGCGGATGGATCCATATTTGTTGACGCCTCCTCGGATCTGGAATGTTTGGGTATGGTGTACCCAATGGAATAACACCCGCTCTGTGGTGTTTAGGGTCAGGTTTTCCTCCATTCTGTAAGCGGCTGGGCACGTATAGAAGAATGCTTAATGAGGGGATATATGGTCAGCTCAGTCAACACATATGTCCATGGGAAACTGCCTCCAAAGAGGCCTGATTGCCACTCATCATTTAAAAACCAATTGCCACACGTTGCAGCCAATTTTAAGACAAATATATCATTACTATCACATGAGTTAAGCGGATTGCACACAGACAACACACGGATTACACACAGATACCACTCTGATGTGATCTGAGAATATTTCGGACAGTCGCATAGCAGTTCCATGCCACATGGATCAAGAAATGCATGACACTCTGACTCTCCTGGATGAAAAACGGACCGATTTTAAAAATGCCAGTGTATTTCCACCCTTAAATGCACAGTAGGTAAAGTTTTCATGAAATACCACCCACTGTGCTTGGACAGTTAAACACAGCAGAATTTGTGTGCAGAAAAAATAAAGCATGTACGCTACATGTGAACACGGCCTAAATGACATTATTGCAATTTTTTTATAATTTTTTATCTAATTTATAGAAACAAAAAAATCTTACTTTTTCTTCACCTCTAGAATGTAGGAGCATAGAAATACACTGCTGTGTACAATCTGCTTCTAGGTTCTCTGTCTGCAATACAGCTCAAGTATACCAAATTCTCCCAGTTTCATCTATGTGGGCTGTGACCCGTAGCTAGAGCTGCTACCTGTGACAATAGAGAATTCAAGTCTCACGGAGATCAGAGATGAAGAGACATGCTTATTTAGTATATGCAGAGAGGTTCCAGCCCTGCCACCAAGGTGGAGAAGCTAAGGAGAGGGTGAAAAAAGTGAGAGGAAGTCTGGATAAAATCCTTGACGTGTTGCTCATCATAAGGTAAAAATACAAAAGAGATGCTTACATCTTCTATTCTGCCATTAACTGATTGGCTGCAGTGGTGACATAACATAATAAAGTTAAGTGACTGCCAGGAGACACACCGCTGACTTCAGAGGAACTATAGTGGGCCAGGAGGTAAGTTTATGTTTTTTTTATATTATGATGGACAATTTAGCTCTTAAGAAGGTGAGATCCACTTTAACATGATCATAGAACAAGTGCAAGTGATTCTGAGTTACCAGGAGTGCAGAGGTAAGAAGAGACTGCTCACACTGTTGTTACAATGTCTTTATTATCTTAGTGATCAGCGAGTAGCAAAATATTCGTAATCTCTATACTCGTAACAAGTACTTTGTAATACTCGCGTACTCATCCGAATAGCGAGTCCAATGTTAATCAATTAATCACCCACACACATCCGGCAATAAAACGAGCATTTCCGGGACATGTTGGAAGGTGGGCTTTTTGAGTTACCTCTGCATACAACACCTTGCTGTGCCCCTGAGAAAGAGCCTACCATTCAATCTGCTCTGACTGGGGTGCCGACTCCCTTTGAGTACTGAAGGGAGCTAGGAATATGTGTCAGATTGCTCAAGATCGATACATCACTCACGAGCATCAACGTTACTCACTGAGTAGAGAGCATTGTGAATACTGTACTATCAGTGCCAGTAATGAATAGTAACGATTACATTCGCTCATCACTAGTGTTGATGTAAGAAGAGGATGCTCACACTGATCTTATACTGGAAATACCAGGTGTGCTGAGGTAAGAATAGGCTGTTCACCGTGCATTCTATTTTGTCTATCTGAAATAATGCTAGAGATACCAAAAATGCCAAGGTAAGAAGAGGCTGCTAACACTGCTGTCCACACAATCTTTCTGCTCTAATACTGGAGATACCAGGGGTGCTGAGCTAAAAAGAGGCTGCTCATACTTCTGTCCACCCTGTCTATATGATCTAAAGGTGCTGAGCTAAAAAGAATTAAAAAGAGGCTGCTAACACTAGTCTTATGCAATCTCTGACAATGGCATTTCCAGTGTGCTGGCGGGGGGTTGTTATTCCATGCGAAAATCAGTGTCACTGTGACATAATCGCGAGGTGCCAATGAGTTGCCATGATGACCAGGAGGTATTCATATAGCACAAGATGATTGCAGGTTCAAATCCCTAAAGGAGGCTAACAAGTTCAGTGAAAGGTAGAAAAAAATTATTTATAATTATGAAAAAAATATGAAAGTTCAAATCAACCCCCCTTTCCCCCTTCACGACAAAGAAATTTATAACACAAAAAAGAAATATGCATATTTGATATACCGTATATACTCGTGTATAAGCCGAGTTTTTCAGCCCAAAAATTGGGCTGAAAAGTCCCCCCCTCGGCTTATACACGAGTCACTATACGGGGTGAGTGGGGTGGGGGCTCTGTCCGGGTGCTGGGGAGGCAGGAGGAGGCGGGGGGAGGCTGCTGTATGAGCGGCCCCGTCACGTGGGGCCGCTCATTACATATGCACTGCATCCCCCTGTCAATCAGCGCCAGGGGGAGCAGTGCATATAGGTAGATAATGCCCCACAAATGCTGGCACACGTCCCCCCTGTTGTAAGGCCCCCCCTGCTGAATACTTACCATCCCTGGTCTTCAGCAGCACCCCGGCGCCGGTCCTCTGTGCTCCGGTCCTCCGCGATCCCGTCCTCTGTGCTCCGCTCCACGGCTGCATCCGGGTTCCCCGCGCGTCGCCGACGCGATGACGTCATTGCTTATGCGACGCGCGGGGAACCCGGATGCAGCCGTGGAGCGGAGCACAGAGGACGGGATCGCGGAGGACCGGAGCACAGAGGACCGGCGCCGGGGTGCTGCTGAAGACCAGGGATGGTAAGTAATCAGCAGGGGGGGCCTTACAACAGGGGGGACGTGTGCCAGCATTTGTGTGGGGCTGCAATACCACTGGGGCTGCAATACCACTGGGGCTGCTGTATACTGGGGCTGCAATACCACTGGGGCTGCTGTATATAGGGGCTGTATACTGGGGCTGCAATACCACTGGGGCTGCTGTATATAGGGGCTGTATACACCACTGGGGCTGCAATACCACTGGGGCTGCTGTATATAGGGGCTGTATACTGGGGCTGCAATACCACTGGGGCTGCTGTATATAGGGGCTGTATACACCACTGGGGCTGCAATACCACTGGGGCTGCTGTATATAGGGGCTGTATACACCACTGGGGCTGCAATACCACTGGGGCTGCTGTATATAGGGGCTGTATACTGGGGCTGCAATACCACTGGGGCTGCTGTATATAGGGGCTGTATACACCACTGGGGCTGCAATACCACTGGGGCTGCTGTATATAGGGGCTGTATAGTGGGGCTGCAATACCACTGGGGCTGCTGTATATAGGGGCTGTATACACCACTGGGGCTGCAATACCACTGGGGCTGCTGTATATAGGGGCTGTATACACCACTGGGGCTGCAATACCACTGGGGCTGCTGTATACACCACTGGGGCTGCAATACCACTGGGGCTGCTGTATATAGGGGCTGCTGTATACACCACTGGGGCTGCAATACCACTGGGGCTGCTGTATATAGGGGCTGCTGTATACACCACTGGGGCTGCAATACCACTGGGGCTGCTGTATATAGGGGCTGCTGTATACACCACTGGGGCTGCAATACCACTGGGGCTGCTGTATATAGGGGCTGCTGTATACACCACTGGGGCTGCAATACCACTGGGGCTGCTGTATATAGGGGCTGCAATACCACTGGGGCTGCAATACCACTGGGGCTGCTGTATATAGGGGCTGCTGTATACACCACTGGGGCTGCAATACCACTGGGGCTGCTGTATATAGGGAGTGCAATACCACTAGGGCTGCTGTATATACCACTGGGGGCTGCTGTATATACCACTGGGGGCTGCTGTATATCATACTGCTGGGGCCTGTATACCACTGCTGGGGGCTGCATACCTGTGCTGGGGTCCACCCTCGGCTTATACGCGAGTCAATAGATTTTCCCAGGTTTTGGGGGCAAAAGTAGGGGGGTCGGCTTATACACGGGTCGGCTTATACACGAGTATATACGGTAGTTACAATAGTAAAAGTTTGATTTATCAAAATATGAAATTGATTAACCCGATTGATAATCAGTGTGAAAACAAAATCTCAACACCAGATTTACAGTATTTGGATGGGACAATGCTGCTTAAAAATGCAATAAGAGATGATCTAAACATCATATATAGCCTAAAATTATAACAATAAAGATGTAATCTCAAGCCCTTATATAGCCATGTCGCACATGGCACTTTGTTCATGCAGTCCAGAACATCACTTGAATGATGTCAATCAAAAATACAACTTGTCCGCAAAAAAAACAAGCCTTCATATGGCTATATCAAAGGATAAAATAAAAAGTTATGGCTCTTAGAAGAAGAAAAGGAAAAAACAAAAACGCAAAGATGGAAAAAAAGCCATGAATGGGTTAAGAATGTTCCCTAAAAGTAAAGTCATATGTAGTAGACCTGAATACGTCATTTAGCGTATCAATAAAAATAACTTTATAAAGTCCTGTAAGTATACATGAAATATTATCCTAAATCACAAATCACAATGTACAATATCTGCCCACCTATAGTATTACTGCTCCTCCACTACATCTGTAAATGTTAAATGTAATATCACATATTTTCAAGTGTCAAAACCGATCAACGTAACGTGACATTCAAAAGTATTGATCTAACCTGTGATCTACAAACAACATTCAAGGTAACATTTGATCACACTTCTCAGAACTGAAATGTCATATATACTGGAAGTCTAATTTTGGCCACTATGTATCTGCCCCCAATTATCCAGCATTTGTATTCACTTTCTGTGGTTTCCATTAGTTTAGGTATACAATTGTACTAAGTCATTTGAATACAATTTTGTTTTAGACAGCTTTCTTTTATATGTGTGTTCATCCACCAATAGGCAATTGTGTGGGCATCCTAATAGGAATATGAATAATGAAGTAGTACTGTCACTATTCCTCCGACCAATGTATCTTGATGTAGTGAGTGACAGTTAAGCCATCCAATCCTGGGGAGGGGTGTGCTGAGCTGTCAGTATGCTTAAGGACAGTTCAGTCGCCGTCCAATCAGATACAGAGTCATGCTGTTCTGTTAGTTCAGCAATGGAAGGTTCAGCCATCCAATAAGAGGCAGAGACATGCTGAGCTGTCAGTATGATGATAGACAGCTCAGCCACCCAAGCAGGGTTGGTGTGTGCAAGGTTACCACCATATATGTCCTGTTTGAAGTGATTACCTTGCTATTTAGCTGTCTCTCTGATTTTAATTACTGCCAGTTGTAGCTTCAGCTCAGTGGTGTCTGTATGCCTCTTGTTCCTGTGCTCAGTCTGATCTATTGTTTACCTGACCTTGCTTTTGACTATCCATTTGCCTATTAGGAAAAGTCACAATGAGCATCTTCTTCAGGACTAATATTGCTATATGATTTGTCCTAAAGAATAAACTTGTTGTGGCTTCGAAATGTGTAGACTAAAAAACATGATTCATGATCTATATGGACTGATCAGAGACTATTCCTTGGTTGAACAGCAGCGTGGTTTATACCTAATTCATCACCTTATACTGGTACAGCTCCACATGGGTCTGCCGCGGCTGTTACATGCGCTTATAATGGTTGTGTCTCACACAACCACCGAAGGTGAGACTTCTACTATGAACAATTAGATTCAATTTGATTAAAAAATTCATAATCTATATGGACTGATCTGAGACTATTCCTTGGTTGAACAGCAGCACGAATTTATACCCAATTCATCACCTTATACCGGTATTCATGGGACATATGGGACACACAGGAGACTTTGGAAACCTTTGGTGATTAGTAAAGCTCCCAGTAGTCAGACCTCCTGTGATTATACATCATTTATCACTAGAAGTAATCAAAAGATTCATGGTACCCTAGACTGGTATTCACTCCGGTCCTCTGTTGCATTTGGTCAAGGGAAGTCAACACTTCTGAGGCCAGTATCCTCAGCCGGCAGCCAGGGTGCCTATGGTGTTTACTAGGCCTCACAATGTTGCGGCACATAATAAACGCAGGAGTATCCCAGGCTGAGGATATCGCCTCTGAGTTAAAGACTACCCCAGTCTAGCTGCCACAAAGGACTGGACTGTACACCAGACTAAAGGACCTTGAATCTTTCCTGCTTAACTCTATTTATCACCTATCTTGCGAATAATTGATATATGTTGTTTATGAGACAACTGAAAAACAACCTTATTTATACCTTTGCATTTTCATAGAATTATGCCTTATTAAATACAATTTTTATTAAGACGACTAGATCTTATTTTTCCTTAATACGCTCCAGACACTCGAGTTAAGACTAATAATAGCTCTTCTGAGGGAAAACACTGCTTAAAGAAAAGCTAATGTATTCTATTGTGATATTTAGCATCCCACTAGATTCTTAGAAATGATTCTTAACTTATGTAAACTTATTCTCGATTCACTCAATGTGATATTTCTCCAAGAGAGCGCACAATGGCTGACATTCATGGCTGCTGTTTATTTTAATGCATTGACATTCGATTGCATTTCTTATCTCCATTCTCTACCAGTAATTTTCTAAACCTAATGGGACAACAGTAAAGGCTGGTTGCATATATGCTTATATCATGTTCTGTTTTTACTTTATTGTATGTTATTTTAGGTGCGGTATTGAGTGTTGTGTCATCTCAAACAGAACAAAGAGAGCACACAAAAAACTCCAAATGTAGATCTGACTCATGTTTGTTTTATGGCATATCCCCCTTTCTGTAGACTTGTTACATTGTTTGCTTAAATATTGTGAGCATCATGAGTTCTTTTAGTTCTTCATGGATAATGTAATTTACACATAAGTAATATTTTCCATATAGTAGTGTTTATTGATTTTTCTTGTATGAGGCATCATATGGGAAAATGATGGGGATATCATAGAATCATAGAAAAGTCTAGTTGGAAGGGACCTCCTGGGTCATTGTGTCCAACTCCTGCTCAAAGACAGATTCACTAAATCATCCCAGACAGATGTCTGTCCAGCCTCTGTTTGAAGACTTCCTTTGAAAGAGACTCACCACCTCTCGTGGCCGCCTGTTCCACTCGTTGATCACCCTCACTGTCAAATAGTTTTTTTCTGGTACTAATCTGTGTCTCTCCTATTAGTTTCATCCCATTGCTTCTAAGGTTTTCTTGTGCAAATGAGAATAAAGCTGAGCCCTCTATGGTGAGACAGACCTTGAGATATTTGTAGACAGCTTTTAAGTCTCTATATTTAAACTGTTTATAGCAGTGTAATACAGTCTTTTGGAGTTCATGTGGATCTCCACACCAAGGCCTGGATCAGCTAAAGTCACAATATTTTTGGGCATAATACATTTTGTTTTACTTTTTTTTGTATGCTTTAATATTTCGGACCTTTGCTTTTTAGTATCTCATTCATTGACTTTTCTTAAATCTTGAGAGATCGTGACAAATGGATTGATAAAAAATTGAATAAACCAGTATAATAATCTCGAATTCGCAAAACCATGACAAGAAAACTTACTAATTAAAAGAAATCTGTCAGGCCAAGTGTAACGCTATCATTTTCTAAATCCTCTCTCTAAGCTCTCTCTATTCATGTATTTCTATTATTTATATTTCCCTCCTAATCTTCCATAAACTTCAAAATAAAACATTCCGTCTGTCAATCACAGTGATTTCTCTGCTGCCCACTCCCCAAGGAATGAATATTCATGCTTTATTACACTGTTCTACCTCCTCTCTGAGCTGTCTGTTGTGTGACTCATTCACAGCAGACAGAGAAGGGAGGGGGGGGAGGGGGGGAGTTTAGCTGCAGCTTTGAGCTCTTCATTTAATTGTGTGTATGAGACATATGTGTAGTGTGTGCAGTCTGAGATATTTCTATGTGATTTTAAGAACATTTGATCATTTGCGCAGCAGATACACACATTACATTTCTGCAGGAAAACCAAAGTTTATATATACACATAGAAATCTTACAGGCTGTAGCACAAAATACCTCCCCCCTCCAGCCCAGAGCACAGAGGGGAGGGAGTGAACACAAGCCTGAATGGGTGTGGATATTTAAATAACATGTATGCAACAACTGGACTAATCGGTTGGAAATATAATGGAGAGAACTAATACACCAGCTCCTTACAGGGTATAAAAGATGCTGATAACATGGAAACTAGAAAGTGTACAATAATGGTCCAGGCCCTATTCAAGGGTATTGTTAGTATCATACTGAAAAGTAACCTGACAGTGTCCTTAAATCCTTCCTTATGTATTCTAAAATGCTTTACAGACATCATCACTGTGCTCATTGGGGCTCACAGTCTAAATTCTATATCAGTATGTCTTTGGAGTGTGGGAGGAAGCGTAATGTAATAAACACAGAAGAACATGCAAACTCCTTCTCAACTTTCATATGGTGGATTTAATACATATAATATATAATAATAATATTATATATAGTATTCATTTATATAGTGGTATAATTCCATAAGAGTATTGCAGTGCTACTAAAATATCATCCACCATGCTGCCCATAATATAAAAGAAAATAAATAACACTCCTTTCACATCAGCGTTTCTGTCAAGATCTGCCAGAAAAACGAATCTGCTTGCATCTGCCGCATAATGGCTGCACTTGCGGTACACTTACAGCAAGCCCCATGCATTCTCTATGGGTTTACGCAAGCAAGGGGGTATTGGTGCGATCCGCTCTTTTGGCAGTTCAGCCCAAAAAAATGCAAGTGCTGGATCACGGCAAATACCAGCACTTGCCGCAAGCCCAAAGAAAATGCATAGGGCTTGCTGCAAGTGTACCGCAAGTGCGGCCATTAGGAGACAGATGTGGGTTTCTGTCCGGATCTGCCGGTCCGGACAGAGACGCTGATGTAATAGGGGTCGAAGATATATATATTTGTCTAATCCTATTTATACTTGATTAATATGATTAAATATATGGTAAGAATGAATTTCCCAAATTGAAATATTCAATCCTCCCTGGGTCCTAATAAATCTAAATTATCCAGCAAACTTGACAAAAAAGCAGGGGTATCATATGTACTAACGAGATAAAGTGCAAATGCAGGATGAAATAAAGTTAATAACAGTGAATAAAGTGATATACTAATAGTTATTCAATATTCTCTTGGGTCTTTAGTCTGTGATTTTGGCAGATAGAGTACTTATAATTCCTTCATGGTACGCGGAGTCACAGCAGTTCCATTCCACTACTTAGATTCAAAAATGCAAAAAATCTGAAGAAAATCTTTGTGAAGCGGATACCATAAGGATTAAAGGTCAGCGTGAAAAGGCAGTTGAGCTCTGCACAGGGGCATTTGTTATAAGGTTATACGTAATGGGATCTAAGGGATAAAGTTTCTCCTTAGGAGAGTGACATTCCAGGTTCCATGCCAGTATGAGGAGACTTAAATGCCTAGTAGTATTAGCAGGGCATAGGGCTTACTACACCAATAGTGTGAAGCAATGGCCCATCAATATAGTGTAATTAAAGGGTGAAAGGTTGAAGGGGTTAAAACTTAACCTTTATTTGTCATCTGATAAAATGACTATAGAGTCAAATAAAATTATAAAACTACAATAGTGCAAGATAGCACTGTGACTGTCACCAGTGTCAGTGATATAAAACTATCCCTGTATAGTCACAGTGTCATAGTGTATAGGGTTACCAACCTCGCACCTTTTATTTAACAGTACCAGAAGTATACCCCTATATCTCTCACTACCTTGATCAAGGTCCCACTATCTCTTGTGGTCCTCAGGTGAAAGAGATATATGTAACAAGAGCACAGCAAACCCACACTTCCCAAATTAGAAAGGTTTCACCGGGTTGTCTCTTATCGTTACCACTTGAGTCTTCCCAACTCCATATGGTCCTATGGCTTTTTGACCAACAGGTTGCCGACTCAATAGTTGTTCAATTACATATGCCATCACGTCCTTCCTCCCGACGCGTTTCGTGTCAAACTCTCATCAGGGGAGTCATGGTTTTCTGGAAGCAGGGACCGCTACACCGCTGCAGATCCCCCTTGTGGTCTATGGCAAAGTTTTGATGCCCAGCCTAACTGTGCATGTTCAAACCACAGATGCCATGCACAGTTAGGCTGGGCATCAAAACTTTGATTATACAGGGATAGTTTTATATCACTGTCACTGGTGACAGTCACAGTGCTATCTTGCACTATTGTAGTTTTATAATTTTATTTGACTCTATAGTCATTTTATCAGATGACAAATGAAGGTTAAGTTTTAACCCCTTCAACCTTTCACCCTTTAATGAGACTTAAATGCCTGCAGTGCTCCTCTGGGAAATAAATGTGGCTATATGTACATGTAACCTAAAATGTATTATGTACTAGTTTTCATATTATCTTATTATACACAATATCACATTGGCCAATTCATCTGAACCTGTATGATGCAGCCCATCTACAATGTCATCCATGTACTACAACATTAACACATTAAAAGAGTTGATCCCTTCTTGCCCAAATGTCTTCAATGCTCTAAACTTTTTTTAGGAAATATAAATACCGCCACTATTGCAGTGTTTACACTGCTGATTTTTGGGCAGTGGTAAGTTATGAGTATTTATAATTGCTTACGTTAGTCCTGGACAGTTTAGGGAGGCTGCGAAGACGGCTATACAGAAGAGATAGCTGTTGACCAAACATTGGTTCAGCTGACAAATATCTTTCACCCTCGCATACTCGTGAGCTTTGGCTCAACTAAGCATTGATGTTTTTTCAAAGAGGAGAGGACAAAAGAGATGGCCATTGCCAGGGACAACTGGAAGGGGTTCATCTTGCCTGAAAACAAAAGCATTAGGAGAAGAAATCTAATTTTCTGATCCTTTTCCCCTAGACATCATCTGTCATGTAGAGAGTTGGCCATCACCCATCCACATCAGATGTTCGTCTGGTCTGGCAAAAATTGGTAGATTTGAGCCGACTCTCATCTACTGTGTATTAAAGCCTTAAAGCAAACTATGGTGTAGCTCCATGCATACAAAATGATGACTGGGGGAGTACTACATAACATATTTCTAATGGATCCATCAGAGAATATTTCAGTATACCTTGTATGAGGTAAAAATCAAATGGAGGTAGAATAGGGCCCTAAAGTTTTCTATAGGAATAGAAAAAATATTTCAGCTCACCCACTCTGTAGTAACTTCAGCAAGACCACATGTGCTGTCCAGTGGATCGATATGGTAGGCTAGGGAATGTCATGCATATATGTAGATAATGGAATTTAAGTATCCCCACATGGACTGACTAAGGAGCTGTAGAGCTGTAGAAATCACGGCTGGAGAAACAGCTGCAGTACTGATACCTTATTGAGTCAGTTATTCACCGACCAATGCTCCAGGCACAGTGGTATAACAAATTGTAGAGAAAATCCAATGGTACCTATATTGAGGGTCTATAGCTAGTATTGCTTGTCAAATGTTGTAATCCCTTATAGTGTGGAGCCATCCACACTTGTTTGAAGATACAGGGAGGATCCAAGTCCAGCTCACGGAGCTTTCTAGGTCCAGACAGGAAGAAGACTATAGCAAAAGGAGGATTATTCAGTTTCCGGGAAGGAGCCAGGAGGGTAAAACTCTTCACATTTTACATTTTTATTCCATGATTAGGGCATTTTGCTGAAAAGTGTTGAATCGTAACCAACCATGAAGTCTACTTGGATGCTACTCATCCCCATGACTTTGCTGTCTTTTGTCTTTTAAATAATTTTCTTAATAAAAATTTGAAGACTCATATCCTTCTGTCTCTTAGCGGATGCTGGATCCTCCTTCCTTTGCTAAAGTTTTCTATAGGTGCACCATAATGGCTATGTACAGGTTGTGGAGAGTTCTGCGATTATACATACAATGTCTAAACAAGAAGAAAGGAAATGCAGATAAAAGTTAAAAAAACAACAAAAAAACAAAATAAAATGAACAAACATTGCAAACAATTTATATTTGCCCTTTACAGAATGACCACTAAATAGTCTAGACATAAAGGGTAAATGCAAGTTGTTTGCAATCTTTAGTACCAACCTGATCATTGACCTGTGTGATTGTTGAAACCAGCCTTGCTAGCTAGACGATTAAAAGGATTTACAATGGCCATGAAACATATGTTGCAGAAACTTATAGCAGAGTTTAGTAGAATAGTTTGGTTTTTATGTCAGGCTGAATTTTTTCTGAGATTATGAATGAGGAAATGCTTTCAGGATAGAAAAGCCAGATAATATTCATAGCGTGATCTGTATTATAAATTAATCTACAGTATGATCTTGGTGCAAAGGGGACAAACATTAGATGGAGTGGAGAGTTCAATTCATAACTAAATCTCCTGAGATCCCATTAGTTAGATCTCCATATAAATAAAAATGTTTAGTAAGACCTCTTCCAAGACGAAAATGCATACGGAAATATACTGGGAACGGAGCCGACAGATGTTGCTGTGACCTATTGTACTTAAATTTGATTGACAGTTTGGCTTGTGTCTCAAAACTGCTGGTAGGAATCACATGAGAAGTGAACTTATTCCCAAGACCGTTTAAACCACCTGCAACACCAATGGATTGCTCCTAATATAAGTATTAACCCACCAATAGCCTGTAACCTACGGCTGAGAAAGCTCCTATTAGCTGGGGATGCCTAACACATCCATAAACGGCATACTGTAGATTACTAGCAGTACTTATATACTGTATATTAACACTGACTCATGGGCAAGTCTGGAGGCAGACTAGTCGGATGACTCGGGCTCAGATATTAGGAGAGCATGTCATGGGTAAAAGAGGGAAACTGAGACGTAGTCAGGTAATGGTTCAGTGTCAGGATACCAGAAGGACACTGTCATTGATACATGGAGTAAACCGATGAGTAGTTAGGTCACAGTCCGGGGTATGAATACTAGGAGAACATGCCATGGGTTCAGGGAACAAACAAACATTCAAGTAGTCAGGTACATAGCCCAACAAAACCTAGGCCCTTAAGCCAGACCCATTTGTTCCACAGAAGGAAAGTAGAGATCCCATAGTAGACAGTACTAGGAAAAAGGTGCTCCGTGTCAGATGGTCACTAAGGTGCATAATGCATTAAGTTACACAGTTAAAGGACCCCAGGCAGACCCTACCCTATTGATTTAAGGGCCTAAGGTATTGTTGGGCTATACAGGATACATTATTGATTGCAAGGTTCTTGGGACTACTACCCATTATATACCAATTGACAATGCTTTATTTTTGCTTTACCTGTTTGCACAACTTTTAGTGATTGTTAAAAGTGCTCAAATTACTTGATGGAGGAGGGTACCTTATACAATTCCTAAATTATTATTGGATTGTTGTGAAAATTGCTATAAAGGGTGCTTCTCTTGTATTATGATAATTGTTGCCATTCGTTATGGAAATATTTATATACTTGTGCCCTTCTCTACTAACCGCTTTATATATCCCCCCTGTTTGGATGCCCGAAGTGCTTGATATTATTACTTGACAACTGTATCACATAATGAACTAGTGTGAGGTTCCCCATTTATGTATATTTTAATTTGATTTTAACCTGTTTTTGTCCGCATATGTGTTGAATAAAGCATTTGTAAATTCTTTTATATTTACTGGTGTGCTCCCAATTTATGAATACGCCATGTCTGTTCCTTGTATAGTACTTATGGCTCTTGGCATGGTGAGCACCCGACTTTGTTATATTGGTTATAACTAGTGGTGCTTCTCTTTCTCCTTATATCATAACCATTTGTTACTATTATTTTGATAATTATTATTTTTTTCAGTCTAATAAGATTTTAACATAATAATAAACAACACTCTCACAAATGAATAAATTAATGAAGCTGTTTATCAGTCTATATAACTTTTTATATGTTTTTGATAACTTTTTATATATTTTTGTACACACTTTTCTATCTAGTCCATTCACTGTTCTACACACATTCTGCCATTTAGATTGTCTCTAATAGTAATTACTATTCCACCCTTCTCTGCTGTACCCTCCAATCACAAACAACAGTCTGCTATAAATACACATGAAGTTCTGAGCCAGGGTATAATGCTTTTAGTGGATACCTTAGGAATCTGGTACAGTGGAACTGGACAAAAGACCAAGACAAGTTTTGAGTTCAAGTCTATATTAAACACACGTGCACTAAAGTAAAAGACAAGGTGCAATGATGGTGAAGGCAAACAGTGGTGCGGACAAAGTTCAGAAAGTCTTGCATCGAACAATCTATACAGACATTGTGGCTGACATCTTGAAGTAGTCTGCAAAAATACAGTCCAAAATTTAGCACAATGCAGTGTGGTTTATCACACAACTCCAGAACAGTCCTGAGAGCTGCACTGCAGTATAAAACACTAGTGGGACAGCTTACTCATTTATATGATCATATCTATTTCACTAAGTACCCTAATTATGTTTTTGCACTATAGCATTTTTACTTTTTTCATTTTTAGGGTATTTGCTCATTTGTTGCTTTGCAGTGGTTTCTATTTTGAGGCCAGTGTGAACTCGTGCCACTGCAAGTTTCACTTGTTTCAGCCTGGTTTTATTTAATATAAACATAGACCAAAATATCAGCAATCAGCTTACATGTAGTAGAGAAGAATGTGAGTATCAGGCACAATGAAGCAGTCCTTCTCAGAGCAAGGATTGTTGGAGGAAACCAAAGTGTAAGTGAAGCCCAGCCTAGCAGATCACTGGAAACAGATGAAATGAAGAGCAGATCTGAAATAACTGGAAAACTGGAGCAAGTCTCAGGTGAAGCACTGAAGCAACCAAGGTTAGGCGCAAAATACTCAGGCAGAGTCTGAATGTAGGAGTAGAGCTTAAATAGGCAGGACAGGCAGAGAACACATGGCCATGATGAAACAGAAGATGCCATTTTGAATCAAGGCAAGGAGACACAGAAGAGAAGGATACATGGAAAAGCTGGAATTTTATAGGGTAATTCCCTGAGGAATAAGGCATTTTTAACCTGTAGAAACGTGATTTTTTTGCCTAGTGTGAGTCACTGTAGCTGTGCAATAGTGAGCAGTGTGACGTCACACGCTCATCCTTACTCAGTCGCTTTCCAGGTATCCATAGACGCTTCCAAATGGGGTGCTTGGATACCAGCATGGCGCTAGCTGCAGTGTGGCTTGGCAGACACTCATCAGTCTGTGCCTTTAATATAGACAGGAATCCGGACTCACAGAGATATATTGGCAAATCCGCTGCACAGAGATTAAATGTAACCAATCTTACACATCTACATATATATTACTTTGTAATCAGTGGATGATGTTTCTCTGTAAGGAAGGCTAACACACCCATCCTATTTATTTTTAGTGAAGTATCCATTAGATTCCTCATGTACCCATTAGAGGCTTCCAGCTAAGGGACAGCTGTTTTCAAGCACCAGCACATCCAACCAGTAGAATAGATTACCTCGTCCTATACCCTCCTCCTGTAATCCATGCAATGTCACCATCCAGTCATTATTGGCTTTGAAACACAATTGACTGTGTTCATATATATTAATTACCATAGACCTTGGGTTTGTGTGTGCAGATTGATAGTAAACACATTTCCTGGGATTTTCAACCAATTTTATCACTTCACCTCTGGTTCCCCACTACCAGCTCAGGTAAATACAGGGGTCCTATCAACTATGTATTCGGACTGTGTTTTTTAAAAAAGCATTACTTTGATGTTGATTTTTTTCTTATTTCCCTAAACAGATCCTATGGTGAAAGCGCAGTAGTTCATGAAACTGATTCCACAATCACACCCAGACAGTCACTCATTGCAGAGCTGAGGAATCGTGACACTAACCCAGTAGTTATATTGTCTACATGGTTGTGTATGACCTATCCACTTATCAAATGTTCACAACCTTGACTATTCAAAAGATGTTTGAAATTAGTGATGAGCAGATCAAGAAAAAGTAGAATTTTCATGCTCATGAGAATTTTATGGGGAAAAGTTATTCTCCGCTAATTTAATGTCCTTAATTATGCTCAGAGGTCTTTCTAGACCCCACTGCATAATAAACATAATATGTAAAAGAATTAAAAAAATCTTCACACTCACCTCACTGCTCACCTCTCCGACTATTCAATCGTCTTGTCCTTGATGCATCTTCTAATCCCAGTCGTTAGTGCTGAAATCCATTGGCCTCGTACAATGAGGACTTCCAGCTCTGATGTGGTCTGTAACAATATTGTACATGCGTGAGCGCGGTCTCAGTGCATGTCGTGACATCTTGATGTTGTGGCCTTCTGTGCTCTTGCCCAGTAGGGTTGCAGTGGGGAGCGGAGAGGCCAGAGAGGTGAGTGCTGAGGTGAGTATAGGTCTTTTTTTAACCATTTGGTGGACCTTTACGATTCAGAAAAATAATGGACACTGGAAGCCATTGTCGAATGCACAGAAGCAAATGATAGAAAATCAAAATTTTTCTAAATACAGATTCTTGTAATAGAAAGTCAATATCACTTGAATTTATCTGCTCCTCTCTATTTAAAGTTCCTATTAAAAGACGTTCATTTGTTACTAAATAGTTTCATAGAAAATTCCTAGATTTCCTCTATAATAAGTCTGATCGTTTTGAGGTTTACACAAAGGACGTCTTGCTCATTCTCTCCTGTACTGTCCTCTACAGTAGGTACAATTAAAAGGCTCAAATTTATACATGACATTGTGCCAGAAGAGCCTTGTACATGAGCATCCGCATGTGTAGATTGAATTAAATGACTATTTCCCAATGAATGAAATATTGAAATATATGCATAAACCGCTTCAACCTGTTGGGAAATTTAATCCAGAAGGTAAAATGGTTGTAAATGATTTTTGAATAATTTCTTCATTACACATAATAATATATTAATATATCAGTAAATTCAACCATGATCACTGGTGCAAAGTTTATTTTTACCTCTAAAAGTTTCTTTATTTAGAACTTCAAAAAGTTGCAATACAATTTTACAGTGTGAACACAATATATTTCACTACGATGAAAGTCATGATTAAAGTGTATGATACATGGTGTACAGAGTGCTGTGTCAGCCAAATTTGGAAAGACGCTGCATAAGGGACAAGACATCCACATGCAGCAATGTTTCAGGGGAATCTTTCCTGTCCTAAAGGGGTTTTCCCATGAACAAATTTAATTTTAATCAATAGATCTTGGAATAATAATAATTTCCACAATTGAATGTTTTATATAAAAAATGTTCATGTGCTGAGATAGGCCAGGATCACACTTGCGTTTGCAATCCAGTTACTGGATCCAATTTTTCATCTTGAAAACCTGATCAGGTACCTGACCCAAAGACTCCAATGTTAACAATTGTTTGCCAAAGTGCAATCTGTCTACTGGATCCAGTTTTTGAGAAGTCAGGTTTTAATAAGGTCTGCAACATTTGTTGGCCTTTTAGCAAAACATGATCAGTTTTTTAACATGGGACCCTATGGGAACCTGATCCAGTACCTGATGGTACATATAGGTACCATCAGGTACCTGATCAGGTACCCGATTCGGTAAAAATGCCTCCAAACAGACAAGGGGAAAAACTGGATCCAGTAATGCATCCAGTTACTGGATGCAGGCTCCCAAGTGTGACCCTAGCCATAATCTTATATATCTGTCCCTGCTATGGACTGTGTAATGGATGTGTCTGACCGTACTGGGACATGGTCTGATCATACCACATCTCCTGTGCTGAGATATCTTATATATGTGTCCCTGCTATGTACTGTGTAATGGATGTATCTGACCATACAGGGACATGGCCTGATCATACCACATCTCCTGTGCTGAGATAACCTTATATATGTGTCCCTGCTATATACCGTCTAATGGATGTGTCTGACTGTACAGAGACATGGTCTGATCATACCACATCTCCTGTGCTGAGATAATCTTATATATGTGTCTCTGCTATGTACCGTGTAATAGATGTGTCTGACCGTACAGGGACATCGTCTGATCATACTACATCTCCTGTGCTGAAATAATCTTATATATGTGTCCCTGCTATGTACTGTGTAATGGATGTGTCTGACCGTTCAGGGACATCGTCTGATCATACCACATCTCCTGTGCTGAGATAATTTTATTTATGTGTCCCTGCTATATACTGTGTAATAGATGTGTCTGACCGTACAGGGACATCGTCTGATCATACTACATCTCCTGTGCTGAAATAATCTTATATATGTGTCCCTGCTATGTACTGTGTAATGGCCATGTCTGACCGTTCAGGGACATGGTCTGATCATACCACATCTCCTGGGCAGGGGAGAACACAAATGAGTATACAGACATTACAGCATGGGATCACAGTTGATTCTTTCTTTGTGGGAAAACATTTTAAAGACAGGCAGGGAAATGTTTAACCTCAACAAGAATCAGCTGTGATCCCGTGCTGTAATGTCTGTTTACTCATTTGTGGAAATTATTATTATTCCAAGATCTATTGATTATTTATTTTAAAGTTAACTTTGTTCATGGGGAAACGCCTTTCATCAAACTTTCTGCTTTATGGAATATCGATAATGATTAGATTTACAATCCCTCTCAGATGGATGCAACTGTGTGGCCCGTGGTGGAAATCTGACATTTTTTACTCCCCGCTCATCTACCTTTTGATTTATACAAACATGTTTAAAAAGGTAATAACATATATTGCACCATCATAGCCTTAGTTTAAAGAGAACCTGCCGGTCTCGAAAAGGCTATTAATCTACCGATAATCTTTAGACAGGTGCCCTTATGCAGGTGGCCGGCCTCTGTACTGAAGGAGATACTAACTTTATTCCTGCCAGAGCCAACGCTATCAGCCATGCAGGCGTCCTGATGCAGCATTGGCCAGCGCTAACTATACTGTAAGCAGCGGCTATAAACACTGCAGACTTGTTCATTAAGGTGCCAGGCTGTGCTTAAAGCTCCCGCCAAGAAGCAACATTCATTTTCTCCTGGGCGCTACACCTTCAGTACAGGCTACAGCTGAAGAGCACCTTCATAACATTATTAAATTGCAGAATAACCCTACTTCTGAAGAATAATAGCATTATCCAGCCTCACATCTTTCCTTTAATAGACATATTGCTTATGACAGGTTGTTAGAGATGAACTATCTGCTCCTGTCCGGCATCTATGCGGGTCTCAGTATATCTGGCCCATTGTCCTACAAGTATCCTTGAAGTCTCTGGTATTACAAGGTCCCATGACATAATGAAGACTAGTCTTTCAACATTTCAGGTTACCTTTTAACTTTTACAACCCCGACGAGTTCTTGGATGTGTCCTACCATGACTCCTGTTGACTTACACTTTCCTATGCATCCCAACAACTCTTTAGCCCATGGGAGGGGAACTCCAGTCCTAAGGGCCGCCTTTCATGCTTTCAGTATTTCTTTAGCATTGCAGAGGTGGTGGAATCATCACTAGTTGGATGATTATATTATCAACTGTGCAATTCTAAGGAAATCCTGAAAACCTGCACTGTTTGGGGCCCTTGAGGACTAGAGTTCCCGACCCCTGCTTTAGTCGTTTACCTCCGTTTGTCCTTTTATAAATTGATACTGTGGCGCCCCGCACCGAGTGCGTCACAGGAGGCTATTGCAGACACAAATGCAGCAGCAATATTCTCTGACCCGGCAATCACACAGTTAACTCAGAGATCCATACCCTACATGCATCACCTAGCATAGAGGGCCAATCAGGTCCTGGTGGGCAGAGTGTAAGGGTAGTGTGTAGTGGAAAACTTAGCACAATTCATAGTCTGAGAGAACTCTCCGAGCAACGTAGGAGAAGGAGCAAAAAGAGCAAGCTCTACAACCTAAGAGAGGGGGTTGCACAGTTCCGTGCGGCCCCCTGGCCACCTTCTACCGGCCATCTCCCTACCGTCACCCGGTTGAGCACCATTACTCTCGGTGCATTACCAACCGAACTGCGGGCGTCAACATGCGGGTCCAAAATCATCCCGTGCCCATCTACAGCCGGTTTTGCTGGTACCAAAGCTAGCAGCAGTTCAGCTCTGCTATGCGAACCAGAGGAGTGGAGGGATCGCTTTACAGGAGCACCCCACCATCGCCAAATCCAGTCGTCTAACCAGCGGTGTACCCACCAAGGGACCCAAGGCTCCCCAAAGCATCCGGAACGTATACCCCGGATAGGGCATTCAAGCAGCCTCCCTGTACCCGATCTGGTATTCCTGAGCGACAACGGCACAGTACTTAGTTAGAATGGAGGAACACCGCGGATCTCTGAGAACACACTGGTCATTGCTGAGTCCACCCGGTCCACTACCCGTCACTGTATACCATGTACTGCCTGCTGGTTACAGTAAAGAACCCGTTACAGAGACTTACAGCGTCCGTGCCTTCTTATGAACTGTTTATCCGCATATTAAGGTAACCGCAGCTGCCTCACAACATCTTGTGCAGCTCCAGGCTCCGGGGATCATCGCTTAGCCTGTGGGGAGCGTTCCATCTTGCTGTATTCCATCCCCCGGAGGCCCCACAGTTACCGGAACACTCATAGGTGGCGTCACGAAACAATTAACCCCTTAATCTGTTCCCACAAGATGTCTCATCATTTTTGATCTGTACCACCGGGCCCCACTACCGGCAGGCGGGGCACCCCGTGACAAGGAGGAAGAAGCAAACGCCTGTCTAAACCGGAGTCCCAGTCACGGTGAGTCAATACCTGTCCCATGCCTTTTCTTCAGGCATGCCATTTTCCACCAAAAAGGACAGAATATTTCCGTTACTTTTTCCAATCTACAGTGCATCGTACACCATATTTGACTTGCATCAAATAACCACTAGTGCTAAAGATCTGTTATTGGGCATGAGTCCAGCCATGTAAATGCTGACAATTCAGAAACTTTCAAGTTTTGCATTATTCTCAACTTCCATTTGTTGTTCTAAATACAGTATATCATACATCATAGATATTTCAAGTGTTTTCTGTTTAATCTGCGTAGACATTTTCAAGCAGTTCTGCACTATTAATCTGTCCTCAAATAAACTAAAACAGATTCACTTCATTGATCGTGGCATATCTACTATATTTAGGCTTCTTCTGTGAGATGTGAAGGAGAAAACACTTCATTTCTGTGAGAAATGTGCACAAAACTTCTGGGATTTTTAGGAAATCCCTTAAGAGATATTTGGACATAGGAATATATCTCAGTGCAGTGCCATAAGCAAAATTAAGCTGTTCTAAATACTGTAGATCTCTTCAGAAACCATGGAGTTATTATCTTAATAAATGTCAGTCAGTAGAAATCCAATTTATTTTAGTGTGGAGAAGAAAAAAACAAAGAAATCTGAAGGGAGATATAAAATAGGAACTGGACCGATCCTAAGGGAAACTCAGAAAAAGGAAAGAAGCTTTTCAAAAGCAAATTTCCCATTAAGAAAGTTGCATTATGTACGGTTGATTACATTCCGCACATAGTAAGTCACATTGCAAATCATATTACAGGAAAACACTAAAGTATATGTGTAAGGAAATAAACAAAACCAGTAAGTCTACTCGACTCTGCTAAAAGACAGGAACTTGGCCTTAAAGTTTAACCAACGTTTATATTTTTATTTAATAATAATGAAGACAAGTGATAATGATCAACTTTCATATATACTTCTTAAGTGAAATCTGGAAGAAAACCTTTTAAAAACAAAAACCTTCAACAAGACGTCCCCACTAGGCTGTTTCTGAACCTGACATATGTATGCTCATTCTCAGTGAGATCCATCTGCAGCTTCTCACACACTGATTACTGCCATATAATCATATAATGGGGGGGCGGGCCTACACGTTCTCAGTATTCTCAGCTGATCAGTTTACCACAGGCAAAGATAGCTCAGACTGTAACTTGCTAGATCCCGCTAGCTTCATTGCCGATGCTGCATATGTAAAGTTGTCAAGCCGAAGGTCAATATTTAGAAAACTCTGAAAAAGTTGTAAGATTCAATTCATCAGATTACCCACTACTGGACAATCCCTTTCGATATTTCTAATGTGCCTAGTAAATAATAAAAAGCACACTTATCTCTAAGGCCTCATTCAGACAGAACGTTTGTGCTCCGTTTTTTGTTGATCCATTTTGGTGCAGTTTCTGCACCAAAAACGGATATCTTTTTTTGCAAAGATAAGCATCACAACACATCATTGTTTGTGTTGTTTTTTTGCTCCATTTTTGGGGGACACAGACAGACACACAGAGAGACACACACTTACTTACCCTCCCCAAGTGATACCATGGTGAGCCCCGGAGATGTCTTCCTTCCGGGCACCAGCAGAACCTGTGGGTAGTGTGCTTTGTATTAGTACTTACAGGACCTGTGCCCCATGTGACTCTCAGCCTGATTCACATGGGCCAAGGTCCTGAAGTACCATGCCCGCAGCCCATAGATTCCTGGCAATGCCCTGGTTGAAGACCGAAGTCACTGGTGAGGGTAAGTAATTGGATGTTACTAGTGCAGAAAGCGCAGCATAAAAACAAACCACTAATTGACATGCTCGTTATTTTCTGGATGCACATTCTGCACCACAAACGCCAGCAATCACATCTACACAGAAAATAGAAAATCACAATCACTTTGCTGACATACATTTTGACTGATCTGTTTTTGGTGCAGTTTTGAAAAGAAAAAGTGGCACCAAAAAGTGGATCAAAAGCATTCAGTGTGAACATAATCTTAGACTGGTGGCGCTCCTCTGTTTTGAGCGCTGTGTTCCTTGGCAATAGTTTACAAACTTGAGCGCTGCAGGCAATCATCAACGGCCTATCAGCTGCAGAGCTCATGTGACATAAACAAAGTTGTAAGATCATTGGGAGACTCGGTGATCAAAACTGAAGACCAGTAAGTGGTAAATATACTTTATTATATTTTACTAAGTACATTAGGGACATAAAAAAGAGTAACAATTCAAAAGAGAAAGCACACTCACCTCTGAATTATAATCCCCTCCAGGAGGTCCAGGTAAGCCATCAGCTCTGGGTTATAACAATCCATATTGAAGAGAAAAAAAGAAACTGGTTCCTCCAATAAAATTGATTACTTTATTTCAATCCATAAACAGATCATCATATAGGGTACAAATGTTGGCACTTTTAAACTCTTAAGGCCCCGTTACACAGTAAATGTCCCAGTGATCCGACCAACTATCAGGTCGTTGGGACATCGCTATCTGATCGCTGGTGAGCTGTCAAACAGGCAGACTCACCAGCGATCAGGACCAGCAAGAACGCTAGTAACTAGTGTAAAC
The DNA here is from genome assembly GCA_033576535.1 of Allobates femoralis. Taxonomy (NCBI): domain Eukaryota; kingdom Metazoa; phylum Chordata; class Amphibia; order Anura; family Aromobatidae; genus Allobates; species Allobates femoralis. Next base: position 523,323,444 of record JARQOC010000005.1, read on the forward strand.
ATCGGGTAAGTAAGCAGAGCGCTGCACTTAGTTACCTGATGTTTACCCTGGTTACCTGCTCCCAGCGCTTGCTGTGCGGCCCTGAGAGGTCATTCATCATTGGTCTCCCACTGTCACACATGCAGATGCTGGCCGGCCAGCGGGACACCAATATAAATTTATGGTCCAGTCCATTCTTGCAAGATCAAAGAACTTATCGTTGGTCGTTGATACGTGTCACACGCTACGCTGTCGTTTCGACATCGATGCAACGTCACCAAACCTTACCAATGTTACCGATATTGTAGCGTGTAACAGGGCCTTAAGTCGTAACTGAAAAGTAGGGTTACCCAGTAGTGGACAACCCCTTTAATTCTATTTTAAGAAGAATTTTCTGTGCTTTATTTTTTTTCTATTTACTTGGCAGTGTCTAACGTTTTTCTTAGTAGTAGATAACTGTACAAAGGTATTCCAATTTTTATGTACGCTAGATTCATAAAATCTATGTCTCCACAAAGTCCATAAACACAGTGGTGACTTAATTGGATTTTTCCTGAAACTGCCCCTAGTGTGTGAGTATATGTCAGCAGTCGAGAAATTAGATTGTAAGTTTCACTGAACAGAATAATTAAAATGAAAAATGAATAATTAACCCGTAGAGCGCTATCTTGGCTTTATATAAAAATAGTTTACTTTTTATGTGACGTTTTCTCACCTGGTGACACTGTAACAGAATACGTGAACTTTTCTCCTTATTATGTTATATTGAGTGTGTAGCGCATTTCTATAGAGGTTTTACTTTTTTTTTTATAAGGATCCCTTTACAAGAAAAGTGCATCTTGAGCTAAAAGCCATATAACAGTGATCTCATCCTTGGAGAAATGTTATATGCCTGCAAGGTCATCCAGAATGTCAATGTGTCAAATTTTATCATGATCATGATTTTCCCAAAAAATATTAAGCAAGGTGATACATTATAAAGGTACATAGATAATATTTGAATATGATCAAGCCATGTCCTGTGTTGAACTGCTAAGGCAATCTTAGCTCCAAAGTTGTCATAGTAGACACAGTGTACTATTGTATCCTAAACAATGATGGGGCTTTGAATCAGGAGCTCTATGGGGGAATTCATTTAAAGGGTTGTCCACTATTAGGACAACCCCTTTTGATTCCACTTGTTTCTCCAAGTGAAAGAAAAAAGCCTATAGATACCTCCTGTGCTGGTGCCATTTCACAAGTATCACCGGACATTGTGACATCACGCGACCCCCATGTCCAATCACCGCCATCTTTTGTCTTCTGCCTTAGAACAAATGAGTTCATCAACAGGAAGGGAGCCTGTGGCTGCCACTCACTTCCTGTTGAGTGATTCTGTGTACAATGATGTGGAAAAGAAAGCGGTGATTGGATGTGGAGCTCACGTGACATCACAATGTTACATAAGCCCTGGGAAAATGATGACTGACACTGCTGAAATGGCACCCCCATCGGAGATGAGTATTAACTTGTTTATTTTACCTTTGGGAAACAAAAGGAATCAGAAATGGTAGTTTTAGTAGTGGACAACCCCATTGACTGATCTAACCTCTACTTTATACACAGTGCCCATGTCTCAATTATGTGTAGCTGTATAGCCAGATTTGGACAGGCCCACAAGCAACAGGTGAATCCCACAGCTGGCGCCCTACATGACCTGTAGTTGGCACAATACATATGATGCACTATGTAAAGACAAAGGCAGCATCTCATCAGTATTTTAACAAACTACCCAGTGTATTATTACATAGAAGCATAGGAACATTTGGGGATCAGGGTAATGTAATACCAGCATCAACCTGAACAGGGGGCCCCCAGAGTCGAAGGTACCAGCGAGCACTTGGAACCCTAGTCGTACACGTGCATAGCAAAATGTAGAGGCCATTAAAATCCAGATAATAACGGAAGTATAAATTCTATATAGCAACTTCTGATCACTGTTACTCTTTTTAGTGACTAATTTTGAATTTAAAATCTATGTGTTATTTCAGGTCACTTTTCAGTAAAACTTGTAATGTGTCTTATTTTTGGTAATTATATGACATATATCCTGCATATTTCACTAGCTTTCCCCTCTGCAGGCTTTAGCTTTAATTTTCAGTTGTCTCTGAGGTAGTGGGTGGAGACTATCTGCTATGATGCGATGTCTCCCATACACAGTGCACATCCACATTAGGGATTACTGCTCTCGTACTACATATTTATACAGTAGTAATGAGCACTATAACTATGAATCCAGCACTAGAGTGAAAAAATACATAAAATCTACTTCATGGGTCGGTGTGTACCTGTGGTCTCTCTTCACTTTGTGTCTAACTTTGCTCTTCCCTTCTCTTCATCCACTACATAGATTTTAACATGGTGCGGTAACCACATACCTCGGCAGTCTGTTATGTTTTAAGAAGAATATTTTGGAAGAAAAAATGGCTCATAAGTGTAGATAGAAGCACATTTTTCTGAGATATTACAAAGTTTCTTATATTCACTTAAGCGGTTGATTTATATTAAATTTGTTAACGCAAAAGTGAGCAATTAATCAATCTGAAAAGGAACATCACATTTTAAAATAACAATTTCTTTCCTTTTCTTCTTCTTCATCTTCTTGATCTTCTTCATCATCTTCTTCTTCATTCCTCTTCAACTTCTTCATCATCTCCTTCATCTTCTTCTTCATGTTGTTAGTGATACTCATTATATTATTATTAATAAAATGAGTCCTTTGCCATCAAGAAGGAAACTATCTATAAAATTACGTTTTACTGAATTCTGTAATATCTTAATTCTTCTTTTAGTAAAACGAAAATGATTCTTAATGAACTGTTTACAGGTCAACTTAAAAATTACATTAAGATTTACCAGCTTCTGTACGTCATATGTTATCGCACAGAGACACCGCGCAACAAATGTTCACACAACATCCCTTATCTAATTATACCAATAGTGAAATGTAATGAGAATTCTTGTTATGAATGTGTTAGGATGTCAAAGTGCCCTCTTAACTCTTGCACAATGGATTTACAACCATGATTACATACTGCAACTATGGGGGAAAAAAAAGCAAAAATTGTTTCAAAAGCATTAAGGAAAAATTACCAGAATGTTTATTTTCCACCTTCTTATTTAGACTTAGAAAACAGAAATGAGCTGCTTGTTTCAGCAGTGAAGTTTGTTATACCCAGTCATTTTTTATAATGGAGCATCGACAGTTGTTTCGTTTTCAGCCTTATGGTAGAAATCGACTTAGATGTTGTGCCTGGAAAATGACAAGCATTTTTTTTCTCTTTGCATTTGGCCTACATGGCTCTAAAGATTGTATCGATCTTCCCAAGATACGTGCACAGCAAGAGTTATAAAACTTCCCAGTGATACTTCAGAAAGTAAAACAGTGTTGTTTCAGCACCTAGGCTTTTTATTTAATTTTGTTATTAAGGTTTTTCATTGATTTCCCAGCAGACAGTAGTATATCAATACCGCTATTCTCATTCAAGAGAAAAAAAAAGTATGTCTTTAGAGATAAACCCACAAAAGTTGGAGATGAGAGAAAGTGTGATACATGTTTATAGAGTTGAGCTTTTGCAGAATATGAATAACTGGAGACTAGATTCTGTTGGGTAATAGAAGAATAGCTATTGGCAAATCGACAATGGAGTTACTGGACAAGGCCTTCAAATCAAGGAATATTTCACTGGTGATGAAGACAGGGCTCATACATAGTCTGGTCTTTTATGTGGTACCTGTGGAGACACGGGGGTCAGTGGGTGCTCTCGTCCGCTGGTCCAGCAGCCTTTGGAAAGACAGAATGGACCAAGGCTCAACCGAAACTGAACGCCCGAGCTCCTTAACCATGGGCGGAACACTACTCAGACAACACGGGGTGAGGGAGCCCAATATTAAGGCTTTATTGGATCCCCAAACAGTTAACAGCATATAACACATAACCAGCAAAACACACAATGTAACAGGCAGCAGAGTCTCACCCTTCCGCTGGATCACCAGGGTTTAGAATATTCGTGCCTCAGATCTTTCAGGGCTACTTACTCCAAACCAGCAGCACCCTGCTTTTGGCAGGCACCTACCGAGAAAGGAATAATGCCAAATTCAGGAAGCTGAGCTAGCACAACAAAGTCTGTAGCCAGGTGACTGGATTGTCCCAACCTGTGTTGCTTCCTTATGCAGTCTTTTGATATCCCAGCCGAATCTGAACATTCAATGCTGAAGTCCTTGTAATATTATAATCCAGGTTCTGATCCCTTGGTCGGCACCAAAGTGCCTAGACCTGGGGTTATGGTCTGCCAATCGGATCTGTAGATCCTAGATTAGCTGCCTGTATCAAGTTTGCTGGTCAAATGAACAGTCCTCCTTATATACCCTGAGCCCTTATTGCAGGATATTGGTGGAATAAGACTGTGCTCTCATTGGCTCGATCTCAAGCTGCATATAAAATATCTCTAGCAGAGTTGGATTGCTGGCAAGGAAGAGTCACAGATTGATTATTACATAGCACCACAGATAGTTGACATAGTATCAGCAATACACATACTAATACAATGGATGGTCAGCATAATTAAGTTTTCTGTGTGTCATGACATTCTCTGACAAGGAGTGAGATAATTACATGACGAACCACAAACATTTGAACAATAGAGGAACGCCTGGGAGTCTGTGACAAACAATGAGTGTCTTATCCCAATGTAACAAACAAAATACAATATTGTCTGGCTTACATAAGAAACCATCCTATGTTATACACTAATGGAGTCCATGTTAAACTTCATGGGGTCCATTTCAACACAGTACCAATATGAAGTGAAATATGGACAATAAAGCAACAAGACAGAAGAAGAATCAGTGCCTCTGAAATGTGGAGCTGGAGAAGGAGGTTATCAATACGTGGATGCAAGAAGAACAAACAAATCAATTTTGGAACAAATCAAGCCAGACATGTCACTTGATGCAAGGATCACCAAGCCGCAACTTGCCTATTTGGACACATCATAAAAAGAGAGAAATTACTGGAGAAGGACATCATGGCCAGAAGATTAGAAGTAATAAGGGGAAGAGGAAGACCAGCAACCCAATGCTTGATAGTATCAAGAAACATGGCAGAGAAGGCTCTGATTGACCTGTCTGTAATGGCACATCAATCTTCCTACAAAATATTAATTCTTCAAATTACCATGTCAAGATCAAGCTGAAGGCTGGTAACTAAATAATAAAATAATTCTACAATGAAGGAGTGCCTTTTTATGCAATGGCAAAGGAAACTTCCGATATTCACCAACCCTCTCAAACCATCACCCATTATCTTATGTTTTCCTTTTAAAAGCCAGTGAATAAGTGTGCAAAGACGTTTATTCTGGATGTTCGGCATATGTTAATGACTTAGTTCTAGTCTCTAGTCCAATGGAGCAATGCTTCATCAGTTCTACTTCAGACATTGTATCACTCCTCCAATGAAGTGATTGATATCCCTTCCCCTTGATGAAGTGATCCTGGCAGTGCTTGATATAAGGAAACCATGAATCTTTTACATGGGGGCTGTATTACAACATCTGTGCCTGGACTGTTCTGGGCTGTTGTGATGCCCCACCACCCAGAGCTTATATACATATATTTTTTACACAATTATCCACACTTGACTGGAACATCAATTACATTGTAGAAATCATGGAATAGAGCTTTGTTATTACTGATGTATTGGGATGGTTTGTGAGGATTCAAAGATATTACTAGTTTTCCCACTAGTCACATAGGTCTCAATTCTGAAGAATATGTCATATATATAGAATGTCCCTAAATAGCCTTCCCCTGTTGAAACAAGTCTTCAATCTGATCTTGAAGCTCTGTTTTTAGAAAGAAGTCTAATGGCCAAAGTCAAAGACTTCTATAAGATGAGTGTAAAGCCCCCCATCACACTAATCGCTAGCGAATCACTGCTTAGTCACAAGTTTGGTGACGCAACAGCGACCCGCCAGCGATCTCGCTATATTTTACACTTAGCAGCGACCAGGCCCTGCTGTGAGATCGCTGGTCTTGTCAGAGTCGCCTGGACCATTTTTTGATTGTTGGGGTCCCGCTGGGCAGCATGCATCGATGTGTTTGACAGGGACAAGACCAACGACCTCAATACTACAGGTCTGAGAAACTGGGTCCCAACGACCTCCGTATCATTCCGGATCGTTGTTGCATGCTGGTGAGATCTGACTATTTGACATCCCAGCGATCCGACATAAGCACCAGCGATCCTACCAGGTCGTATCGTTGTCGGGATCGCTGGTGCGTCGCCAAGTGTGACGGCACCCTAATGCAGGATCAATAGCAGAGGTCAAACCTTGTATGGAATAAAATGGTGACGTTAGGTACATGCGTACTCCACCAAATGAGCATAGCCTTAAAACTCCCTGCACGCTAAATCTTTTCATGGAGTCTTGGGACTTTGTTCATACAGGATCTCCCAGCAAAGGGGGAAATCTACTCTGCTCTGATGATGAACAAAAACAGTGCTGTCTACAAATGATGTCTCTGGTTTGGCTGAAAACATGCTTTGATCCTGAAGGACACAGGTATTTGATACTTGAGGTCATGGCAATTATTTTCTTTTTTTTTTTATCCCTTTGCTCCAAGAGACATAGCTGTGTAATTGTTTACAAAAAAAAAAATAACGTTTTTTTTGGCAGAGGGAAGTGGGTTGAAAAAACCAGCACTTCTGTGTTGTTCTTATTTTTTCTTGCATAGAGTCTATTGTACAGAATAAGAAGCAGAGAAAACATTGTTGATACCCTCCTGTTAAGGTAAAAAAAAGCACCATGGTCATTGAAATAGCTTGAAACTGGCAAAAATAATTTTCAACTTACGGTAAATTTACTGAATAACAACAAATAAAAACACTGGTCTACATTGGAAAAAAATACATTTTTGCTGATTTTACCCAAATGAAATGTGCTGATTCCAAATATGGAGTAAAAAATATGCAATACTTAAAATGTTTTTTACATTCTTACAAATGAGAAATGTTTGATTAAAAATTTTAAAGCCGAATATCAGGGGTAAGAAGAAACTGAAGAAGCGACATCATGTAATATATTTGTTTCATGCAAAAAAAAAAAATAGTTTAACCAAGAGAGCATTAGTTGTGTAAATTTTAATGAAGAAGAAATGTTCTCTTTTTGGATGCTCTGGAATAGTTATGATCAGGGTTGCCACGCTGTAAACATCAGTAGTGGTCGGCCATCATGTTTGCTTTACATCTTTCTTGATATCTACTGTAGCCAGCAAATGACACGTCCACTCCAGGGCCATGGGGTACTCGGAATCGGGACGGATCTTTCAGTTCTTTTTAAAGGGGGATATCACAGTGGCAACCCAGCTCTGTGACCCTGGCGGTGTCAATTAATAGTTCAGGGTTCTTGGGGATGGATAATGGGTAAAAGGGGTTTGTCGTGATGCCACCTGCGGTGTGCAGCTATAGTCAGCCGCTGCTGCAGAACTTCCGGGGATGATGACCGGCAACTGAGATGGTTTCACTCCCCGCGGGTGGAGCAGAGGGTCCCCGGGGCAGAAGTGTGAAAAGGGGGCCTAGTTCATGCTTCAGGTGGTGCTCGCTCTGGCCTCAGCACCGAAATAGGCTACTACTGGCCTGTGCAACTGGTAGTCGCCGCTAAGAAAAGTCTCACACACAAAAGCCGGAGTTCCGTACCTTTACTTTCATAGTCCAAACCATGCCGCCTGGTACTTTCCTCTGCCAAACGCCAATTCAGCTCTTCTCAAAGAATGAGAACAGTGGACTTGAGACCTTCTCTCATACTCTAGTGTTCCTTTCTCTCTCTTTAACGTTCCTTTCTTTCTGTCTGGTGTTCCTCTCTTTCTTTCTCTGGTGGGTGCCCTAAGCGCCTTTTACTCGCCTCACCTGTCAGCACCTTTGCATGCAAAGCTTAGACCCAGCAGCGACAGGTCTCCTCAATGACACTGCTTTCTAGTGTCCAGCCTTAGTATTGCTTGCCTTTTCTGACTTGTGTCAGGTAGTGAGCTACAGCTCACAGAAACCTGTGACCTTTCAACGTTTTTTCCGGTCCAGCGGTTCGGTCTTACAGCTGCGGCATCATGCTCAGGGCCGGCCCCTGTTTCTCCCTCCAGCCCCTCTATACCTCCAACAGATGCATTGGTGATCTCCGTCTTCTGCCGTACCCCAAGGGCTCCTTCCATTCTGTTCTTGGCGCAAGCCTTCTCTCTGCTCAAGACCCTGCTGTCTTGCTCTCAAACTCGTGCTCTCTCTGACTGCAGAGCCACACTGCTCTCCCCTCTATCTCTTCGGGCAAGCTCTCTGCAGCTTCAATTCCTTCTCCCCCCCCCGGGACGAGAGTGATCGTGCTCAAGTCCATTGGGCCAGTTCCTCACACCAGACCTCCTTCCTCCTTGGCTCTCTCTCTGACTCTCTTGTCCTCTGACCACTTCCTTATTCCTTTCTACTGACCCCACCCCTGTTCCCCCTCCCCTAAGACTGGGCCCACCCTCCTGGGTCTGCCCATGGTCCCTGTCTGGTGTTCTAAGTATGTGGTGCAGCTGAGGGTCTCAGATCCACTATCCCACCTCCAAGAGAAGAGGGGCACTACACTCCTGGTGAAGAGGGTGCAGTACTCCTGGTGGCGGCTAAACCAGTGGGGCGCCACACAAACATGTAAAAAAGGTAAATGCTATAAGACCATCCTCAAACAGTTTGATATTTCTATTACTACAGTTGCACATATTATTAGAAATATATAATAATGGTGATCAAAGAGCTCAGAACAACATCCAAAGAAATTAGAGGTGAATTCCAAGGTGAAGGTACATCATTTTAAATCACACCATCCATAGCTGTCTTGGTCCAAGTGGACTTCTTGTAAGATGAACAAGGTGGAAACTACAGTTAAAAGCAAATCATAAACAAGCAAGACTGGAATTTGCCAAAATGCATAGTGACAAGCCACAGAGTTTCTGGGAGAATGTTCTTTGTAAAGATGATACAAAACGGAAGTGTTTTGGCAAATCACACCAAATCACAAGGAAAAGAACATTGTACTTACTAAACATGAAGGAGGCTCGGTTATGTTTTGGGTCTGTTTGCTGCATCTGACACAGGGTGTCTTGAATCTGTGCAGGGTATAGTAAAGTCTCAAGATTATCAAAACATTCTGTAGGTAAATGTGCTGTCCAGCGCCAGAAAACTTAATCTGAGTCACAGGTCATGGATCCTACAAGGTAATGACTAGTGATGAGCGAACGCGAACTGTAAAGTTTGGGGTCCATAGAGAACCCCTAGTGTTCATGTAGCGACCACGATCAAAGCCTTCCCTAAGACGCCCTTGTTACTGATAGGGCTCAAACTCAGCCAGAGGGTTGCAAAATGAAGCAAAATGGCAATTAAAGCAGGAGAACCATACTTAACGAGGACTGTGCGCCTGTAACACTACTTCCGGGTCCTCTCTTTAAGCCTCATGTTTATTCACTGCTTGCCCACCTATTCTCTGTGACAGCATCTGTGATTGACTGTTGCAGTCAAACACCTACCCTTTGTGCCGGCATCGTTAATTGGTTGTTATACATGTAAGTGTGTGGCAATGATGCTGCCATCATAGTAGTGTAAAAATAAATTATTGAAAAAAATGGAATGGGGTTCCCCGTATAGTGATTTGTGTTGCCTGGGTATCAAAATATGTGGGACCGCACAGAGGTTATTTTTAATTATTTAAATAAAAAAATGCCTTCACACACTTAATAACACTTTATCTGTACTTGTATCGTTGCTTGTGACCAGTTCATGCAGCGTTATGTGAATTCCCTATTTATTATACTGATGACTGATGACAAGCACTTTTTACCACGTACCTTTTTTGGCTCCTTTATTTACTCAGAGATTCTAGCTTGTGAACATAAACCTCACTCCTCTTTGTATCTGTTGAATGTTTGTTATTCTATATTGTCTAAAATTGCCTGTTCATGTCCCCTTTGAATTGTTAAGTGCTGCAGAATATGTTTGGCACTATATGAATAAAAATACTATTATTAATAATATATTTAAAAAAACAGTGTAGAGTCCCTCCCAATTTTGTTACTCAGCCGAGACAAAAATACCAGCCTGCAGCTGCCCTAACAATGGCATATCCATTATATGTGCCATATCCTGGTGCTTTACCTAGCTCTTCCTGATTGCCCTGGTGCGGTGGCAATTGGGGTAATGAAAGGGGTTAATGACAGCTGTGAATTGACATCTGCCATCAAGCCCTGGAATGTTGATATACAAATAGGTACAAATAGGCACCTGGGGGTTGGGGGCAGCCCGTCGCTGCCTGCTGGATCCGGCTGGTTACAGAAATACGGCGAAGCCCATGTATTTTTTTTTTCTGAAAAATCAATAAAACAATCCTAAAAAGGGACTGCATCTTTATTAACCCCTCGCCCATGGTCCAGGGGTTAATAAATATGCAGTCCCTTTTATTTACATTGTTTTATGGATTTGTCAGAAAAAAATTTCATGTGGGCTTCGCCGTATTTCTGGAACCAGCCGGATCCAGCAGGCAGCGACGGGCTGCCCCCAACCCCCAGGTGCCTATTTGTACCTGGCCGGACACAAGAATATAGGGGAGCCCTTTTTTTTAATTATTTCATGAATTTCATGAAATAATAAAAAAAAAATGCGTGGGGCTCCGCGCAATTTCTATGTCTAGCCAGGTACAGCTAAGCAGCTGGGGGCTGGAATCCGCAGCGCAGGGATGCCCAAGCTTTCTGGGCACCCCCCGCTGCAAATTGCAGCCCGCAGCCGCCCCAGAAGATGGCACATTCATTGAAGCGCCATCCTCTGGCGCTGAACCCCGCTCTTCCAGCGGCCCTGGTGGCGGTGGCACGCTGGGTAATAAAGGGGTTAATACCAGCTTTGTTATACAAGCTGGTATTAAGCCCGAGATTCTTAATGTCAGGCCACGTTTGACCCGGCCACTAAGAATCTCCAATAAAGGGTTAAAAAAACACAACACAGAGAAAATTTTTTATTAGAAATAAAAAAAAAAATCCATTAGGGACTCCATCTTTAATTAAAAAAATCCTATTCCGTCCGACGTAGTCCAAAACGCGATGTCCTCTCTGCTACATCCCCTGTACATAGATATGGATGTCTATGCACAGGGAATGAGCAGACTGAGAACAATCGCAGCTCTGCTACATCATCTCTGTGAGCAGGCGGGCTCTAGGACCCTGGAGCTGTGGAAGCCTGCACAGAGCAGACAGCCGGACTCAGCTCGCAAAGTAACAGCAGTTACTTTGCGAGTTTCCCTGCGATTACTTGCACAGTAATGAGACCAATGCAAGTCAATGGCAATCCTAGTTTTGTCAGAGTCTCTGACAAAACTAGGATTGCCATTGATTTGCATTGGACTCGTTGCTGTGTGAGTAATCGCTGGGAAACACGCAGAGTACCGAGTCCCGCGAGTCCCTTACTACTCGCCGAGTAACGAGTCCTAGTGAGTAGATTCGCCCATCCCTATCCGTGCATCATTCCTGGGTTAATACTCAGCATTACCCGAGCTGCCGTATTCCATCTAGTGCAGCTCCTGGCCCCGGGGACTCCTGCTGATCCTGTGGGGAGCATTCCATCAAGCTGCCGCACATTCCCGGAGGCCCAAGCAGCGCCAGTGCCATCACCGGACTCCCACAGGTGGCGTCACGACAAATAAGAAACATCTCCATCCTTTCATCCCCTTTGATCTGACTACCGGGCCCCACAGCCTCAGGCTCGGAACCGTGACAAGTGCTGCATCGGCAACGGTGAGTCATCAGCATAACATAGCAATGCTAGAGAGTGTCATCAAAGGACTGTCACATGCTCACATTGCACTGACATCACTGATGCTGCAGTGTGTTTTTGTGTTTGCATTTCATCAGAACCTGCATGAGGTACGGATGGGAAGGTCTCGTGCTCAGCTTCTGGTGATATAGGTATAGATGTAAAGGTCTTGTACTCAATTGCTGGTTGATGTGAGGCTGGGTATGGCTCACCTTGTGTTCCCTCCCCCTGGACTTTAAGTAGCCTTCCCTTTCCTTTGTCAGACCACCGTTGATAGTTATTTAGTTTTGGTCACTGTGCTGTGAAGACACCTTGCTACTGAGCTGAAGTCGCTCCTGGAGTTCTATTGCCTTGGGAGTAGCTGTGATTTCTGGCCTGTGGGTCTAAGTAGGGGCCTTCAGCCTATGGCTCATTAGGAGCTTAGGGAAAAGGGTTGTGGCTCGGACCTCCTCACCATCAGAGGTACCTTCGAGAACAGCGCGAGCCAGGGACCCCAACATCAGGGTCAGATTAGGCTCCCCTGATCCCCTTCGCCCATCACATGATCTAGTTACCTGATTTCCTCTCCACCTAAGCATAACAAGGACCTTGTAGATTAATGTTGGAGCTGTGAGGGTATGTTTGAGGTTAATAAACGGGTAAAAGAGAGTGTCTTTGTGTTTTATTATTATTATTATTATTATTATTATTATTTATTTATATAGCGCCATCAAATTCCATGGCGCTTTACATGCTAAAAGGGCAGACAAGGACAAGTATAATAAATGTGGACAATTTGGTCGTACAGATACAAGAGGGGAGAAGATCCTGTCAGCAAAGGGCTCACAATCTAAATAAAGTATTTTTCTCTGCTTTTTGTTTGTTATTTCAAATAAAGGACTTTTCTCTGTCTGTGTTTTATAACTATTTAGTTAAAGGATTGGTAATGTGATGGTCTCATAGAGACCTGTACATCACCAATCATGGGCTTGATGTCAGTTGTCAACTTATAGCTGTTGACCATGGAATAAAGGACGCCTTGATTTTTCACCATCGAAGGTCTGTGACGCTGTCTTTTTTAGACTTTAATGGTCAACTTATAGCTGTCATTATCTTCTTCTATTCCCCCGATTGCCCCTGCACCAGGGCAATCGAGAAAAGCAGGGTAAAGTGCCGGGATTTGGCACGTCTAATGGCTGAAGACTGGTATTTTTAGCCTGGGGAGGCGCAATAAGCATGGGCCTCCCCAGTTGAGTATACTAACCAGCAGATGTTTACTAAATTTTGGCTGAGTATCAAAATTGGGGGAGAACCCATGCCGTTTTTTGAAAAAGGAGCTGTGGTATGACTATATCCCTGTTCGGTCAGACACATCCATTACACAGTACATAGCAGGGACACATATATAAGATTATCTCAGCACAGGAGATGTGGTATGATCAGACCAAGCCCCTGATTGGTCAGACATGACCATTACACTGTACATAGCAGGGACACATATATAAGAGTATCTCAGCATAGGAAATGGGGTATGATCAGAACATGTCCCTGTACGGTCAGACACATCCATTACACAGTACATAGCAGGGACCCATTTATAAGATTATCTCAGCACAGGATATGTGGTATGATCAGACCATGTCCCTGTTTGTTCAGACATGACCATTATACAGTACATAGCAGGGACACATATCTGAAATAATTTCAGCACAGGAACATTTTAATCCCATCTAATAGTGGAGATTATTATATTATTCGAAGATCTTTGTTCACTTTAATCAATAATAAATAAATGTACTTTGTTAATGAGGCAACCCCTTTAACAGCAGTGTGATAAACTAAGCCATAATATTTAATATACTGATTATAATATTTGTAATATTTGTAAATGTCCAAGATTTGGTTTGTATTTATCTTTTGCACTAATAGTCACTATGCAGACCCACGTTTGACGTGTTTACTCCTAATGGACTGAATTTACATGAATACTAAATGTTTGCCTCTGAAGCTTGCATTAACCATTCTCAAATGATTTGGAAATTTAATAACCATGAATTTCAGTGTAATCTATGTCAACACAATCCTATTACTTTTTATAACACTGAGCACTTTATACAAAGTGGCATAATCTGCATTTATAGAGATTGAGTTAAATGCTGCAGAATCAATCTACTTCCCTTTAATTTACTGCAGTACACTACATTTAATAGGGTTGATTATATTATTCAGACGCTCAGCCATCTCTCCTGCCTAGGGTCCATAGCTGACATGGTGAAATTAACTGTGAACACTTTCTTTTATTGATACTATAATATAAAGCAGTGTTTTTAACCAAGGCTCCCCTGAAGATATAGGGGGAAGTCTAACATCTAATTTTAGGATGACCAAGCCGACCATGGGAAAAATACACATTCATTAAGATTAGGGATGAGCAATTATATTCGCTACTATTCGGAACTCGCCGAATAGTAGTAGTATTCGGGTACTCGCTACTCTCCGAGTATCTTATGATTACTCGGGAGTAGCAAGTAGTCCATTCACTTTCGCAGTGTATCCGCTAGCGATCACGTGGTTGTGATGTCTCGCCATCTGATTGGCTAGATCGCTACCGGCCATCTGATTGGCTGGAAGTCACAGGTCCTTGTCGTCCGGTGATCGAAGGTCTTCTGGGACGGTCCCAGGGTATTCTTTGCCGATCCCGGTGCATGCATCGGACAGGTGAGTATGTAATTTTATATTTTTAACAACTTTTATTCACTTTTAGGGTACTTTCGCAGTGTATCTATAGATACACTGCGAAAGTAATCGGACTCACTATACTGGCAACGAGTACCGAGTACGGGACCTACTCGTTGCGAGTATAGAGTCCGATATTGCGGTACTCGCTCATCCCTAATTAAAATCCATTATGTCATCTCACTGGAAATAAGCAAAGTAAACAGTGAACGCTCATTACACACTACCCACGAGACCCAATAGTTGTTAAGAACTTGGGAATATTGCGGGATTGTATGTGTGAAAAAGCATACTGAAATTTCTTACTGATCTCCACGAAATAAAAAATGTTAGTACCGTGTTAGCCTGTAGATAGAAAAAATACCAAAATCTGAGAGTCCTCAATGGTTGATACCTTATAATGGCCAACTGAGAAGATGGTGACTAATAGCAGCTTTCAAGACTTATGGCCTCTTCATCAGGCTTATAATAATACTAATTCTGAAGACACATATTTGTACACATAGCATAGTGCAGTAAATAACACAAGGGACGTGAAGCAGACTGATCAGTGTTGGGAGGGGAAGAGCAACTTAGGCAGTGAATTTTAGTGTTAAAAGATAAGAAGTGTGAGAGTTTTATTGTCCTTTGATTGGTGGTCTGGTCCTGGATTGATAGAAAAAATATTAAAATGTGAGAGTCCTCAGTGGTTGATACCTTTTAATGGAATGTATTAATTCTGGACCAGACCACAATCAAAGGACAATAAGACTATCACACTTCTTATCTCTGAATGCTGATATTTACTGCCCCAGCTGCTCTTCCCCCTACCAAGACTAACCATTCTATGTTCTGCTTCACATCACATGTGCATTTACTGCACTATTCTATGTTCTGTTATGTATAAATATGTGTCTTCATTAGCCTAATGATTATTATTAGCCTTAGAGTCTGGAAAGCTTGCTATTGATATCATCTATTTAGTTAGCTATTAAAAGTAATCAACCACTGAGGGCTCTCAGTTTCTAATATTTTTTCTTATTGATCTCCATGAATTTATTACATTTATGATATAAATATATAAAAATTATTTTTGAGCCCATATGAACATTTTTTGTGCTTTCATACTGTACTAATTTAAATCTTTTATGTCTGTCCTCATGATGATTCTTTAGCAAATATCTGGAGGAGGAGAACTTTAGGACACTATTTTATAGACTGCCTGCAATAGGAGATAAGCATTAATCATATAGGGAGATGTCTAATTGTACCCTGGTCCTCATGACTAAACCATGTAAATCCTGAAGAATGTCAGTCTGTGCTTAATGTTTTTCTTGGAAAGAACAGGTTTACTTGAGGCCCTTCTTGACACCAGGTCAAACTCCAAAAGACCCACAGTCACTGTTCATGCAGGTGCCCTGACACCAGCCTGCTATCATTTTTTAGCAAACTCTGCACTGTTATTGAACTGATCTTGTACCTGAATATGCTTTGGCACTTGTTCGACTTTCTTAAGTGACCTTCTACACAGCAATTGAACCTTTCTCTTATAATTCTGGATGATTCAATAAATGGTTGATTTAGGGGCAGTCTTAGAAGCAGCAATGTACCTGTCTGTAAAACCCTTTTGATTCAAATAATTGATAATTGCAAATGTTTCATTGGAGGTAACCATGATAAACAGAAGAAGACAATTATTTCCAGAACCATCCCCCTTTTAAATCAACAAGTCCACTCTTATAATTTAGCGCCTCCCCGCTATACCAAAGCCACCTTACCACTAGTGAGTCTCTATAATACACACGTTTTGTATATGCAGTCTGTATTTCGACGGAAGGCCAATGTTTATAAATGAAATGTTATATATTTGTATTAACTTGCTATCTACCTTATGGAGACAGCTAAGTAGGCGAGGAGATTGTAGCCAATTCCCTCCTCTCAGATATATGCAAATTTATACTTCATTAAGGAAGTGGAGAAACTCCAGTGCCACATTTAAGCAGCTCCTCAAAGTCATAATCGCTTTCCAACAAGCTTTTAATATGACTAAGGGATTTGATGAGGGGCAGGTACCCTGAAACGCAGCATCTGTAGTTTGGAGGTTCTGATCTGGCACAAATCCCTAAGTCATATTAAAAGCTTGTTGGAAAGTGATTATGACTTTGAGGAGCTGCTTAAATACGGCACTGGAGTTTCTTCACTTCCTTAATGAAGTGCAAATTTGCATATATCTGAGAGGAGGGAAGTGGCTACAATCTCCTCATCTACTTCACTGTCTCCATAAGGTAGATAGCAAGTTCCCAGACCTTGTCTTAGCCCACTCACACAGCCAGATCAGAATATCCCACACACTACACTGATGTGGCTCAAGTGGTTAGCACTGGAGCCTTTGCAGCACTGGGGTCCTGAAGTCCTGGGTTCAATTCACACCAAGGACAACATCTGCAAGGAGTTTGTATGTTCTCCCCGTGTTTGCGTGGGTTTCCTCCAGGCACTCCGGTTTCCTCCCACATTGTAAAGACATACTGATAGGATGTTTAGATTGTGAGCTCCAAGAAAGACAGCATTACTGATGTATGTAAAGTGCTATGGAATTAATAGTGCTATATAAATGAATAAATATTATATATTATATTATATTATTATGAGGGGCAGTTACCCTGAAACGTAGCGTCTGTAGTTTGGGGTTCTGATCTGGCACAAATCCCTTAGTCATATTAAAAGCTTGTTGGAAAGTGATTATGACTTTGTGGAGCTGCTTAAATGTGGCACTGGAGTTTCTCCACTTCCTTAATGAAGTGCAAATTTGCATATTTTTATTATTATTATTTAGCGCCATTTATTCCATGGCACTTTACATGTGACAAAGGGGCATACATAGTCAAGTACAATAATTATCAACAATATATGGCACACATAGGTATAGGAGGACAGTGGACCCTGCCTGTGAGGGCTCATAGTCAACAAGGGATGAGTGAGGATACAGTAGATTAGGAGAGAGGACCCTGCCAGTGAGGGCGTACAGTCTACAAGTGATGGGTGAGGATACAGTAGGTGAGGAGAGAGGACCCAGCCGTGAGGACACACTTTCTACAAGGGATGGGAGAGGATACAATAAGTGGGGAGAGAGGACCCTGCCCATGAGGGCTCACAGTCTACAAGGGATGGGTGAGGATACAGTAGGTGAAGAGAGAGGACCCTGCCCATGAGGGCTCACAGTCTACAAGAGATGGGTGAGGATACAGTAGGTGAGGAGAGAGGACCCTGCCTGCACGGGCTCAATTTCTACAAGGGATGGGTGAGGACACACTAGGAGGGGGTAGAGCTTAAATTGCAAATAAATATCACCTAAATTAACTACATAGTGCCTAGTTCTTCATAGCTACTCTGTATCAGATAGCTGCTGCATTGTCCTCATTAACACATTTTTCAAAGTCCTGAGCTAACCAAAGGATCACTGGAGGGATGTAAGCTGGTCATTTTGTGGCAGGGTTGAAATTCAGTAAAATATAGGGTTTTGTGATTAAATTATTTTCATCGCAAGGAATGACTACATGTTTTTGCAATTTATCCGATCACTCTTCATAACTATTGAGAGTTAGGATAGATTAACACTAGAGAAACTGAAAGAGTGATTTTTGAGCCACAAATGTAAACTGATTACCTCTACAAACAAAAGGAGCATGGTTTGCTAATTGAAGGTATTTAGGAATGTATTTAGGATTACATTTTCTTTCATTTACTTTTTCATATTCTAAGGGGAATTTCTTTAATAAAATATAGAGAGACTCGCAATATAAGTTAATTAAAGAAATAACCATCCCTCATGGTACCTTTACACGCCGCGACGGCAGGCTGGATACATCGCGCTACAAGCTACAATTGTAGCTTGTAGAGTCCATATCGCCTGTAGTAGCGGCGTCTGAAGAGGCGACGCTACAGCCGGCGACAGATACATCTGTTTATGGTCTCTGCTCATAAACTTAAGGCAACATCGCCGATTGTAGCGAGCTGTATCGGCGTGTAAAGAAGCAACGGAAGGCAACTCTGGACACCCGGCGATGTGGCTGCCATGTATCTAAGGCGTGACACAGTCGCCATGTTACCGCGCCCCATCTGCGATCATTGGAGATCGCTCCTGCTTTATGATTGGTAGTCGCAGCATAGGGCGGGATATTTAAGGAGCTGACCAGTCACACTACACAATTACTCGAGCGTGCTGTATTAACCAGCCTCCTGCGATGCCTGGCCAATCCTGATGATATTGCGCTGTCCTATCATCGTACGGACGGCTCGTAATCCAAGATTGTTGCACGCCTATGTGCTATCCCTGCTGCACCGGGTCCGCCCATAGTAGCTTGTTGGAGCGGTGTGTAAACATGGTACGCTACGCTACAGCTGGCTACTTGAGACACCCGGCGATGTAGCTAGCTATAAGATGTAGCGTGGCGTAGCGCACCTTGTCGCGGCGTGTAAAGAGGGTGCGTTGACCGTTTGTAGCCGTTTGAGCGTGCTCGTGCACGCGAAGTAGCGCGATGTATCCAGCCTGCCGTCGCGGCGTGTAAAGGTACCATCAGAGTTAAATATTCATATTACCTCATTCTAAAATAATTTGCCCAAATACCATTCAGTGGTTAAAACCATTATCTATCTTTTCAAAGTTCTCCTCGGTCGGTGAGCTACGAAGAATCATTATGCAGATAGTACTAAAAAACCTTTCCTAAAAGCTCCTGAAGATGCTTTATTTTTATTTTATCACTCAAGAATTCATTTTCTATTAAGTAATCCCCACATTCACTTACATCTCAGAGCTTCATGCTCTAGTTAATGAAAATCAACCTCTATTATCTCATTGTCCATCATAGTACTACCTATTAAAGTTGGTGATTTGTCTTGTTATTCAGCATTATACAATCTGTTGCTTCTCTACGAATGGCAATAATAAGATATTGTATATGAGTAGCCTTTCCTCCTTTCTTGCTCATATCATCTGGGCGATTGCTTCTCCATTGACCTAATTCGATGCCTAATGTTGTCCATGAGGTTTACTGGGGCGTGATCACATCAGTCCTTTCACTGGAAACATTTGTCACTATATCAAAACTATTTCTGCTTTCATCTATCCATTACAAATAAATGACTGAACATTTACATCGTTCTTTCAAGATTGAAGATTTTCATCTCAGTAGTTTAGGGAAATTGTTGGAGCTTGTGAACTAGGAATGTGTGTGTCTTAGCAGAATGCTGTTCACTGGGGCAAGAGATTCCCTACTCAATGTGGATTACAACAATCATCGAACAATCAAGACCATACAGCCGAGAAGATCAGAACAAATTCCATGTCTACTCGATTAAATCCCCAAATTAAGACTCAGCTAGAAAAAAAATTATCTCTAGACTCAATAGAATGTTTCAAAATAAGAAAGTCTGAAAGTTAAGTTGAAGCCTAAAGAAACTAGTTGTACTAGTATTTTTCTAAACTCTGAAACAGATTTATTATATCTTAGCCTATTCTTTTTGCATAATTATTGGAACAGTCATTAGTCGTAAAGGGGTTTTCCACTACTCGGACAAAACCTTTGCAATCACTGTTTCGACAACTAAAATAATAACACCTATACTCACCGTTGTTCGTAGCAGTGTTGGCACTGGTTCTTTCAAGGCTGACGTGGTGTTGATCCCTATGGACAATCAGTGGCCACTTCACTCTCCCCTCCTTTGGACATAGCAGACATCCAGAGTAAGTGAGGGATGTCAGTGAAGTGGTAGCTGATTCGTCTCATGGATCCCATGAAAACGTCACACCGGCCCTTGGAAGAGTCCTGTGCCGACACATCTGGAACAACGTCAACCCTGGAGGTGAGTATAGGTGTTATGATTTTGTTTCTGGAAATATAATAGTTAAAAAGAGATTGACTAAGTAGTGGACAACTCCTTTAAGCTGATTTCCCTTGATTGACTTTAGAAAATGTTCTTGGAATTCAATAAGAATGTGTAGTGAGCATGATCAGTGATGAGTGGTGTGCCTGGAAGCATGGTGACAGGGGCGCTGAATAAGTAATAGTGTAGAAGATAAAGTCTGTGCCCAAACAGCAGGGCTCCATTGTAAAACAGCTTTTAGGCCCCTTTGAAGGTGTTTTCTAGGCCCTTGATTTTGCCTCCCATTGATTTGAATTGGGTTCGGAAGTGTTCGGTGAACCGAGCCCGAACTTTAAAGGGTTCACTCATCTCTACTCATTACCATCATAGCCAGGTTTAAAATGAGAGGTGGCACCTCTGTACACAACAGATTACACTAGATCCACCATTCACAATAGGAGATGGTCATGGTTCATCTCATCCTCCTCTCTTTAAAATGACCTTTACACTAATGAGATCATGCTCATTAAATACATTGAAGAGGTTTGTATTTAAGAGATATTATTGCCTGTTTTATGCTTTTTGTTAGTACATTATGGTAAATACTCTGCACTGTGTATGGCGTATATTAGAGATGTAAAGATCTTTTGAAATTCACATTCACTAACTTAGCTAACTGTATCCCAAAGATTTAATTTGCACAAATAAATTTGTGCAAAATTCAATAAGGGAAAGCTTGTAATTGCTCATAAAATACATGTGAATGAGAAGAAATAGAGAGAGAACTTTGCTGACCATAAGAGCTTTCACCTTACAGTTGAGAGAGAAACCTACTGTCCATAAGAGCTTGCAATCTACAGAAGAGTGTTATGTCCCATGAATGGGAATACTTTTTGTGTTTTTTGTGCTATGCATTGTATTCTCCTTGCTTCTAGGCAGAAGTGCTGCCATTGGTATTGTGTCCCTTCCTTCTTCCTGTGATGTCAGCCTTGCTCCACCCTTCTTCCCCATGAGTATTTTTCTGCCATCTTTGGATGCACACATATTATTCTGCTCTGTTCAGAATCACTTTTTCTACCTACTGCATTGTATTTCAATACAAGATTTCCAAGAAATCCATCTCTATTTTTCATGGACTCTTATTAGTGCGGTCAAATTTAAACTATCTGAGGAAGCTTGCATGTCACTACAAAGATCAATATAATTATCAGAGGCATTGATATTTCAACTACCTATACTTGCAGTGCATTAAAGAGTCAGAATAAAGAGAGAGACTAAAGCCCCCGTCACTCATAACGAGATTGTTAGCGAGATCGTTGTAACGTCACAGGTTTTGTGACATAACAGTGATCTTGCTAACTATCTCGTTATGTGTGACACTTAGCAGCAATCAGGCCCCTGCTGTGAGATTGCTGATCGTTACACAGTGCTCTGGGTCATTTTTGCATGTGACAGCGAGAGACCAACAATCAGCGACCTCATAGGCTGGTAAACATGGTAAACATCGGGTATCTAGGCAGCGCGCGCTGCCTAGATACCCGCTGTTTATCATAGTTACCAGTGTCCTCCCGCTTCCAGCGATGTGGAGGGGGCTCCTGGTCGCTGAGGAGATCTGCCTGCTTGACAGCTCCCCAACGACCAGGTAACTACGCACCAACGATCCCTACAGGATCGTTATCGTTTTGGGATCGCTGTTGCGTCATTGTGTGTGACGGGAGTTTTAGGGCTCGCTAACACTTCTCCATTGTCTGTGTTGGCGTATATCACATTGCACTCAGATGACACCTGAGCGCAATTTGATGTTTTCTACACACCTCTTGACTTGAATGGATATACGCCGCTCACTATATTATGGGAATCGCAGTATATAGTGATTTTTTCTCATGTTGCATCGGTGTAGGAAAAAAGTGCTGGTCACACTGCAACAAAGTACAGTATAACATTAACCGAGTGTTATCCAAAAAATATCAGATAGCACTCAGCCATGTTGTACGCTTATGTGATCGAGCAGTAACTCTGAAGATGGAAACCGACTGCTGTACAAATTGTGCTCCACTAAGAGCCACTGATCTGTAATGTCCCAGGCACTGACCACCACTGTACAAGGGATGATAATCTCATAGATGTCATTGCTGCCGGGCATTATGAGCAAGTCATGCAAACTGCAAAATGATGGCTGCCCGCTCTCTGATGCTTCAGCAGTGTAAGAAGTGGTAACAGGCAGGTCATGTTTTGTGAACCTGGTATCAAATCTCAAAATGTTCAAATCTCTGGAAACCATGAATTTAAGGAAAATTTACTCACACTCAACCCTCCACAGACTGATCCGCTCATCTCTAGATGGTATATTTTAGTGTAGCTTTATTTGCGAATATTTTTAATTAATTTATGCAATTTTCTGGAATTACTATTTTAAATAGTATAAAAGCAGATCTTGTCAGTCAAGAATGGAGTTTGACTGATTATCCTCTGTTCTGAAATATTGTTCCATTTCACCTTATATTACCTTTAATGAATACATTGTGTAGGCTCCCCAGAAGCTGTAAATCTCAGAGCCAACAGGCAGAACTGATCAGATGTAATATGACTAGAAAGGCAACAGTAAAGTTATATTTATGGCTGTAAATATGTTAGGACGAAAGGATCGGGATATTGGAGGTGAAATGTTACATGGATACAGCTACAGTATTGTGACTGTGCAGCCCACAAATTCTCCCATCACAACATATAACATTATCCTGTACAAAATGACAGTGCAGGACAAAGGCTATAAACAGAAGAAAAGCTAAAAAAGGATAATATATGTGCAAATATATGTGTTTTATAAGCATTTATATGCATGTGTGCAGAGGATTAACTTGAAGCTCAAGGGCTCCGATGCGAAAGCTCCAACAGGGCCCCGATTATTACAAATCTTTAACAGCAATAGTCTTTTTCTATGGCCAAAGGTACTTTTGGGGCCCCCAAGGCTCGGGGCCTGGGTGCGATTGCAACCCCTGCACCTGTTGTAGTTACATCCCTGCATGTGTGTATGAGCACATAGCATAGATGAAGTTCTGTGCAGAACCTTCTATCTATTCACTCCCCTCCTGTGGTGTAGTATATAGCCTTGCTTCCTATGTAGATTGAACCTATTAAAATTATGCTAGGCAAGTATAGCTTAACTTAATACAGTCATATGAAAAAGTTTGGGCACCCCTCTTAATCTTACTCTTTTTGTTTTGTTTAAAATTGTTTTTTTGCAACAGCTATTTCAGTGTGATCTATGTAATAACTGATGGACACAGTAATATTTCAGGATTGAAATGAGGTTTATTGTACTAACCGAAAATGTGAAATATGCATTATTTAAAAAATTGACAGGTCCAAAAGTATGGGCACCCTTCTGATTTCATGATTTGAATACTCCTAACTACCTTTTACTGACTTACTGAAGCATTAAATTGGTTTGTAACCTCATTGAGCTTTGTACTTCATAGTCCAGTGTATCCAATCATGAGAAAAGCTATTTCAGGTGTCCACTTGCAAGTTGTTCTCCTATTTTCATCTTCTCTGAGGAGTGGCATCATGGGCTCCTCAAAACAGCTCTCAAATGATCTGAAAAAAAAGATTGTTCACCATAGTTGTTCAGGGGAAGTATACAAAGAGTTGTCTCAGAGATTTAACCTGTCAGTTTCCACTGTGAGGAACATAGTAAGGAAATGGAAGACCACAGGGACAGTTCATGTAAAGGCCAGAAGTGGCAGGCCAACAAAAATATCAGAAAGGCAGAGAACAAGAATGGTGAAAACAGTCAAGAACAATCCACAGACCACCTCCAAGACCTGCAGCATCATCTTGCTGCAGATGGTGTCACTGTGCATTGGTCAACAATACAGCGCACACTGCACAAGGAGAAGCTGTATGGGAGAGTGATGCAAAGAAGCCGTTTCTGCATGCACGCCACAAACAGGTCGCCTGAGGTATGCAAAAGCACATTTGGACAAGCCAGTTTCATTTTGGAAGAAGGTCCTGTGGACAGATGAAACAAAGATTGAGTTGTTTGGTCATACAACAAGGCGTTATGCATGGCGCCACAAAAACACAGCATTCCAAGAAAAAACTTGTACCCACTGTCAAATTGGGGGAGGGTCCATTATGCTTTGGGCTGTGTGGCCAATGACGGCATCGGGAATCTTGTTAAAGTATTTGTGATTGCAATCATTTTCAGGAAGAAACTGAGTATTATCTGACAGAATTGCAGGGGTGTCAATACTTTTGGCCAACACTGTACATGGAAAGGGTTACATACAAACAAGTTAAAAATACGATGAACAAACTAACAGTGACAGACCGATACAGAGGAGAGAGGACCCTGCCCTTGCAGGCTTACATTCTACAGGATAAGCTTCCAACATTATTATGCAAATAGAACGACCCTCATTTACAAACTAAATTGCAAATCATATTAAGTTGAGCTATATTTACCTAGTGCCCTAAATTGCCATTTTGGGGTTGACTGACTCTTTTAAATAATATATTCACTTAAAGTCTTTTCTCAACAATAAATAAACGTAATTCTTTTAAGGAGGTTGTCCAGGAGTTAAACATTAATGACCTATCCTAAGGATAGGTCATCAATGTCTGATTGGTGGGGGTACAACACCTGGCACCCCCATGGATCAGCTGTTCCTGATTCCGCTAGTGGCTGGAACTACACAGCTACGTAGCGGCACAGCATAAATTTGTCAACAGAATAATGACCTCGGTTAGGTAATGCACATCCGCTCCCTTTTGATTCAAATAGGGGGCAGATATGCAGTATACAACCATGGCCCTGAACAGTTGAAGGAGCTGTGCAGTTCCGAATCTGAGTAGTTCCAGCCACCAACGGTATCGGAAACAGCGATATTGCATCCCTATCAACCAGACATTGATTACCATTGAAGATAGGCTATCAATGTTTAAGTCCTGGACAATAGGGATGGGCGAGTCTACTCGCTAGGACTCGGGACTCGGCGATTCTGAAGGTACTCGCAGGACTCGTTACTCGGCGAATCTTCCAGCTTGGACTCGCACAGTGACGAGTCCAATGGAATTCAATGGCAATAAGCTTGACTCTTCACAGATACCCGCTGTCAGCAGCGAGTCTGAGCGAGTCTACGATTCCGAGTCCTACGAGTCTACGATTCCGAGTCCTGTATACTGTATTCGGGAGTCGGACTCTCGAATACAGAATCTGTTATGTTCCGAGTCAGCACAGCGTGCGTGTTAGGTCAGAAAACTTGTGAAGATAGCCAATCATAGTCAGTAATGGCATAGCAAAGTTGGTTGTGTCAGGACTATGATTGGCTGCTGTCCATCGTGATGCCTATGTCATGTATGACATGGAAGGCAGTATATAAGGCTTGTCCCCGCCATTTTGGCCACATTCCTGAGACGATCTGACCTAGTATAGGGAGAGAGAGATATATGCTGGAGCAGATCAGGGATTGTCAGTGTAGGGAAGATTCCTTATATTAACCCAAAAAGCTCTTCTGAGAGCTAGGAGGAGGACAGAGTAGTGCTGTGTAGGCAGGCAGGCAGGGAGGGAAGGAAGGAGAAGCCTTAGAGTGCACACAGGACGGACCTCATAGCTTAGCTTACTCACTCAGCTTTGCTAACAGCTGCAGTCAGAGGCTTAGCTGAGGTGCTGTTTCCTTTTTGTTTTTGCACCAGATCGATTTTTGTTCCTAATAAGCCATAGAGCGTTATTTTTTCTGTGGCAGACCAGTGCGTTGCTGCTCTCCTACCTTTAAATAGCACGTACACCACCTTAGGGAGTGTAGTGTGCGGCTTCACTGCCAAGTGTGAGCACGCACACTTACCCCGCCAGCAAGTGACGCATACAGCAACACCAAACCACATCTGGGTGGCTGTGCGCACTTAAAACCAATTTTTTTAGGGAGTGTAGTGTGCATCATCATCGGCTCCAAGCCTCCAAATAAGGCTATGTGCACACGGGGGCGGGTTAGGGGCGGCGGCGGCTGGGCGGACCCGACAGGAAGCTCCGGAGCCGTCCACCGGCTTCCTGTCGGGTCCGTGCTGCGGAAGACGGTCGGGTGTGCGGCGGTGCACAGCGGGTTAGTGGCGTCGGTTCTGCAGCGGCTGGAAGCAGCACATGATTCTGCTTGCAGCCGCTGCAGAACCGGCCGGTTTATAGGACATGCACATTCTTTGCTAACCCGCTGGGGACCCAGCGGGTTAGCAACGGATGAGCATGTGGAAACCGCCGGTGTGTGCACACCGGGTGTCGGTTTCCATAGGTTTCTATGTTGATCCAAAAGCCGCTTTTGGATTAACATAAATTTGCATAAACCTGATGGAAACCGACCGGCGGTTCCGCTCCTAAACCTTCACTAAACCTTCCTGTGTGCACATAGCCTAAGAGAAAAACCAGCGAGTTTGGACTCGCACACTTTCAGAGACACATCAGCGAGTTGTAAATGTCATTATTCGCTATTACTCGGTTCCCTATTCATTAACATTGGACTCGCTGGACTCGCAACGAGTCCCGAGTCCTTGACTCGGACTCGTTGGGGTCTTGCGATTCTGAGTCTTTTAGGACTCGCCCATCTCTACTGGACAACCCCCATAATCTTTCCTTAGAAGTAAGGTCCTCCATGCCTCTTATCAGTATTCTAGCTTCTCTTTGTACCTTTTCTACCTCCAGTACATCCTTTAATTGAACTGTTGCCCCAAACTGAACTGCATATTTCAGATGAGGTCCTATCTTTATGTATATTGGATCTGCTGAATGCAATGCTGTCATTAACCATTTAAGTAAATGGCAATTTTTTAATGTAGTTTCATCACTTTGGGCAGTATGAGCACACTAGGAGCTTCTACAAGTAATCACAATATCTCTAATACTATATATTTAGATATTTAGTCTGAGATTTAGTCATTCATGTTTTTTTTCTAATCACACTTGCTATAATAAAGTATCCCATTAAAAGAGCTGTAAGACATTACTTGTATTGGTGGGTAGAAGGCTCCTTTTATCGCACCTTAATATCAGCCTAATGAATGCTCTTTATAAATTATGTACAAGTTAATCAGGTTAGCTGCTGTGAATGAAGTGATATGGTGCCCACAGTAGCAAACAGATCCTAATTGCAAAATGCAGCAAACAACTGATATATTCACAACCTAAAAAAAACAGTATTGAATTAACCATAGCACATCAGCCTTTAAAACATTATCACACCTTGTACAGTGGGAGTCAGTAACAGGGACAGTATTATTATTATTATTTATTCTTGTAGCGCCATTATTCTATGGCGAAAGGGCATACATACACAAGTGCAATATACATAAACAATAAAAAGCACACAAGGTACATGAGGAGAGAGGACCCTGTCCACGAGGACTCACAATCTACAAGGGACAGGTGAGGACACAGTAGGAGAGGGTAGAGCTGGTCATGTGGTGGTTTGGTGGATTGAGGTTCTTTGCAGGTTGTACGCTTGTCAGAAGAGATGAGTTAGAGTTTTGAACCGGCCTCTGAGAAATGGAGAGCCAGTGAAGGGCTTGGCAAACAGGAAGTCTGGGTATAGCGGATAGACAGTATATAATTGGGCGCCAGAGTTTAGGACAGATTGGAGTGGTGCAAGAGTGCTATAGGGGAGCCAGAGAGCAGAGGTTGCAATAATCGAGGCAGGAGATGATGAGGGCATTTAAGATTTTGCAGTATCTTGGTCAGGTAGGATCTGGGAAATATTTTGAGTTGGAGTTGGCAGGGGGTGCAAGGCTTGGATATGTGGCTTGAAGGAGAGGCATAGGGAAGTATCACTCTGAGGTACTGATGTGTGGGACTGGATGAGCGAGCAGCCATTGACTTTGATGGATAGTCTGGTGGGTGTAGAGTGAGTTGGGAGAAAGATGATGAATTCTTTTTGACATGTTCAGTTGTCGAAAGCGAGCAGAAAAGAAAGATGAAATAGCAGGCAGACATTGTGGATTTTGGTTATAAGGAGGTAATGCCAGGACTAGAGAGTAGATCTGCGTGTCATCACCCTAGAGATGGTACTGAAAGCCATGGGACTCTAGAGCTGTCCCAAGCGAGGGTGTAGATGGAGAAAGTAGGGTCCTAGAACTGAGCCTTGGGGGACACTGACAGATACGGGTAAGGTGAGAAGATGTGTGGAGAGGGAGACTCTGAATGTTCTGTCTGTTAGATGTGAAGAGATCAGGGAGGGCCAAGTTTGCGATACAAGAGATCCAAGAATCTGTAACAGGAGGGAATATCAGAGGACAGGTCTAGGAGCAGGAGAACACTAATGTGTTGATTGCTCTTGTGGTTAGTAGGTCATTGGTAGCTTTAGTTAGCTACGTTTCTGTAGATGATGCAGTCGAAACTAGATTTTAAGCGGTCAAAGAGGGGACAGGAGAAGAGGTCGGAGGACAGTACAGGATGGACATCCTGTTTCAGTAGTTTTGAGCAAAGGGGAGAAATGATGTGGGGCAATAGAGAATGGGTCGAGGAGGGCTTTTGAGGATGGGTGTGATGAAAGCATGCTTGAAGGATGAGGGGAAGACACCAGTAGTCAGTGATAGGTTAAAGAGATGGGTTAGGGTTGGTAAAGACTGTGGTGAGGTTGGTAATGAGGTCGACTGGAGCAGGTCATGGGCATGGTGTGAGGTGTTATCTTGACAGAAGTGAGGAGAGCTGATCTTCTTTCATGGTGAAAACACTGGTTTTGGAAGAAGGGGGTTTTCCAGTTATGAGAAGGGGATGTGGGGACAGTCGGTCAAAGCTTTTTCTGATGTTATCAATCTTCTGCTTGAAGAAAGAGGCAGTCTTCAGCAGAGATGTGATAAAGGGAGGAGGTGCTGGGGAATGGAGAAGAGAATTGAAGTTTGAATAGCTGTTTAGGATTGTGAGACAGTGAGGTGATTAGAGATAAGTAGGCTTGTTTGCGGCAGTAAGTGCTTTCTTGAAATTGATGGGACTGCTTGTATACAGCAACGTGCTCATGAAATGTTATCTCTTCCTTCTCCGTTCAGCAACCTGAAGCTCGTCTCACTTCTTTAGTAAAACTGGTGTGCCAGGTTGCCTGTTTGTGCGAGTTTTGCTGTATGTGAGGGGCAGCCAAATCGAGGATACAGTTATTGTGGTGTTATACAGAGTGGCAGGAGCATCTGCATTGTGAGGAAGATATGTCTGTGAGAGAGAAGGGACTCTGAGAATGAGTGTAAATCAATATGTTTGAGATCTCTGCAAGGAATTTGAGTTTGTGAAGTGGGGTTGTGTAATGGGAGAGGAGAGGAAGAGAATGTCAGTAGGTTGTGGTTAGACAGGGGGAGGGGTGACTTTGAGAGATTAGTGAGGAACATAGGTGGGTGAGATAAGGTCTAGCGTGTGGCCAATCTTTATGAGTGGCTGGGAGGACAATTGATTGAGGCCAAAGGAGGTAGTTATTGATAAAAGTTTAGAGGCAGTGGGTGGGATGTGTCAATGAGGATGTGAAGTCACCCATGATGATAGTGGGGATGCCAACAAAGGAGATGAAGTAGCCAGGTGATGAATTGGTCAAAAAAAGTGGTGGTTGACCATCGGGGTAAATGACAGCCAGCTGACGATGCAGGGAGAAAAGATGCAGACTGAATGCACTCAAAGGTGGAGAGTAAGGGAGGGTTGCAGTGGAAATGGGGTAAAGGAGCAGTTATCAGACAGGAGCAAGCCAACTCCTCCACCATGCTTGTTACTGGGGCAGGGAGTGTGAAGGTTTGAATCCACAATAAGAAAGTGCAGCTAGGGAGGCTGTGTCAAGGGGCTGAGGCAGGTTTCAGTGATGCCAAGGAAAGAGAGTTGCTAGTGGTAAAGAGACATGGATGTATGAATGTTTGTTGCAGACAGAGAGGGCTTTCATATGCTCAGAAGAGGACTGGGGCAGCAGGGCTGGATGAATGGATCTAAGTATATTAAGGTGGTGAAAGTTTGTGTTGGATGGTGGGTATGGGTTAGAATGTGATGAAGGTGATGGATGGCCAAATGCATGATATCCTTCTGATCTAATTCGTTATATCACACTTTGAATTCTGCACTTGGAATTATGTACTGAACAGTGAGTCCCAGTGGAGCACATTCTGTACGACAGAGTAATTTTCCATCTCCAGAGTCACTTGGTAAGTTTCACTCTTCTGTAGATTATAAGCTCTTATAGTCAGTGGGGTCATCACTTTCATCTTCTCTCATGTACAGTGTAAGTTTTATGGTGAGCGAGGTCCTCTCTTTCATTTTCTCTCCTGTAGAGTGTAAGCTCTTATGGTCAGCGGAGTCATCTCTTTCATTTTTTCTATGCGCTACGGTTGTGATTGTAGTAACATTATGTGGATGTTTTTAGGAATCTGATAGCTAGGGCAAGACAAGACAAAGGTAAGGTTTAAGTTAAAGTCTATTTAACAAAGGATGCAACAAGCAGATTCTGGTGCAGGTGCAGAAAACAGGGAACAAAATAAGAGGGCTAATATAGTCTTTCAGGGAATAGTCAGAAACCTGGCAAGGTTAGTAGCAGAATTTGTTCAAGTAAATGTTCACACAATAAACCGGTAACGGAAGACAGTCAGTAAGTACTTGTTCACACTGCGTGGCCAGTAACATAGTAGTCTCTGAGCAAACACAGTCTCGAACTTTGGAACAATGCACTGCAACTAATACTAATGTACCAAAAACAGTCCAGTGCACCACACTTGCAAATAATAGAAAAAACAATCTATTAACAGGAGCAGAGCCTTTACAGTTGCAGAGCTTACATTCAGCAGAGAGAACAGAAGGTAGCTAGAAGCAGGAACAATTCTCTAGTGAGCACAGCCTGTTGTTGGAAGGAAAGCCGAGAGCAGGTGAGGCCAGCTGATTAGATGTTTACAGATCAGATGGAAGAACCAACCAAAATAACCGGAGATGGAGCAAACTCAGGTGATGCACACAGGAGCCAGAGTGGAAGCAAAACACTGAAGCAAAGCCCGGAAGATGGACCAGAGCTTTTATAAGCAAGAAGGCAGGAACACATGGACTGGACCAGGTGGGAGGCACCATCTTGGATAAGGGTGGGGAGACACAAAAGGTAGAAGATCTGGAAGAACTGAAATGCTGACAGTGATATCCATCATCTGGAGGAACTTAAGGACTATTGCTGCCAGCTGGTTTCTGACCTTGTGGACTGTGGACATCCCATTGTGGCCATCTTCCTGGAGTTGCTGTAATATCATGTATGAATACAAATTTAAATTGATGCATCGTTAACCTGCCTGTGATCATTACAAACCACAACTCCAGATCTTCACATCAGTAAGCAGAGCGGACTCAGAAATGAGACCCATACACATTAGACCTCCAGTTTGATTACCCTCTATTGTGTTGTTCCTAAGCCTGATGGACATGAAACCTGACATAATGAAAAAATGTCCCCATTATGGTCCCTTTACACGCGGCCACAGGAAGTTAGGAACAGGCAGGCATCGGACACAAATTGTGCCTGTTGCCTTGAAAAGACCTCGATGTGGCTGCATGTAAATCAAGACTTTCCTTCCTGTGTCTTCCCTGAAGGAAGGAAAGTCCTGAATTACACGCAGCCACATCGAGGTCTTTTCAAGGCAACAGGCACAATTGTGTCCGACGCCTGCCTGTTCCTACCTTCCTGTGGCCGCATGTAAATGTACCATTAGGTACCTTTACACACGGCAACTTTTCTAGGAATTTCACTGGCAACTTACTGGTTGCAGTGAAATCATGCACACAAGTTCTATCTTGTTGCTGTGTACAAATGGAATCATGTCTCCATGATTTCACTACAACCAGTAAGTTGCCAGTGAAATTCCTAGAAAAGTTGCCGCGTGTAAAGGTACCTTTATTATTTTACCAATATGCAATAATAGTGAGGATAGGCATGGTCTTTCTCCATTATAAAGGTATTTTCGCTCTATTTGCACAGTGCAAACACCAGACTGGATGTTATCTTATTATAGGAAGAATCTTATTATTTCCCTGCTATATCGGAATATCACTAACTCGCTCAATGCCCTTCAGGCAACATGATGATCCATGATTGACAAGATATAATCTCTCATATCCTATTCTATTAAAATAGAGTGTGATGTATGCTTTATGTTATCATAGTCACTTTACGGTGAGCTAAAATCAGGGACCAGAGAAACGTGAATTAAAGAGAGATGTTTCCCACATTTCATAAGTGGCACCAGCATGCAGCTCCGGAGCACCAATTCCCTGCCGAAGGGTATAGATGACACAAATTATATCAAATGTGATATATAATGTAGCAAAACAGTTGTAGTCCATGTATTATTAATACATTTATGTCCTAGATATTGTATGACAAAGGTATACAATCCAGTACTATCAATTCATAAGGGACTACAATCCAGCAGTTATAACTATGGCTCTTTTGCAATGTGTGTGGAGCTGGGATGTAATTTAATCAAATGTGCATTATAGATGGACTAAGGGCCCTTTCACTCAGCGTTTCGTAATTCGCGGCAGATGCGGTGAAAAAACCATCTGCCGCTTGCCGCATAACGGTTCCATTGCGGCACGGTTGCGGTTTTTTCCATAGGAAGTATAGGGACTTGCGCAGATGCGGCAAGTGCGGTATTGCACTTGCGGCAGGTGCGGCAGAGAAAAAACGCGCTTACTGCGGTTTTTCTCTGCCGCACCTCCGCAAGTGCAATACCGCACTTGCCGATCTGCCGAAGTCCCTATACTTCCTATGGAAAAAACCGCACCGTGCCGCAAGTGGAACCGTTATGCGGCAAACGCGGCAGATGCGTTTTTCACCGCATCTGCCGCGAATTACGAAAAACGCAGATGTGAAAGCACCCTTAGAAATAACATTAAATGGTCAAAGTCAACAAGTTAGTCATTGATGTCAACTTCACACTATTTTTACACATAGGTCATTAATAAACATTTGTAGCCTCTTACAGGTGCATCTCAATGAATTAGAATATCATTAAAAAAGGTTCATTTATTTCTGTAATTCAATACAAAAAGTGAGACGCCTATATTACATAGAGTCATTACACACAGAGTGATCTATTTCAAGTGTTTATTTATGTTAATGTTGATGATTATGGCTTACAGCCAACGAAAACCCAAATGTCATTATCTCAGAAAATTAAAGTAGGGAGGATGAAGGTCCGAGAGATAAAATATGACCTAAATAGGTATGAGAGGCTTCACCTTGTGTGGTTGTGAGAGTCACAACCACCATAAAAGCAGTCCCCAGTGCGGTGCATATAGAGTTGGAAGGGTGAAGGGTTAAAAACCATGCTGTCATATTACACAAGACATAAAAGGGTGAATATAATATTGATTTATTAGTCAACACATTTTTAGGGCTCCCTGGCCTCTTCCTCAGGACAAATCTATATATTGCCATGTTTCAGGGCATTTCAGGGAGCCTTGAAACATGTTGACTACTAAATAAATATTACATTCACCCTTTGATGTCTTGTGGAATACGACAGTGCAGTTTTTAACCCTTCATCCTCCATACTTTAATTCTCTGAGATAGTGACCTTTGAGTTTTCACTGGCTGTAAGCCATAATCATCAAGATACAAACAGGGGCGAGTATTATTACAATAAATCTGCTTTTTGTTTTACCTTCATTTTGGAAGCTTATCTTTCCTGTTGGTGGCATCACTGTATAAAAACGAATTCAAAACCGGCTGTTGTCGGAGGTGTTACATGTGTGTGTCGGTATGCGAAAAATGGCACAATAGATGAAATTACTACAAGAAGAGGATCAGGATGGGGACATTACTACAAGAAGAAGATCAGGATGAGGACATTACTACAAGAAGATCAGGATGAGGACATTACTACAAGAAGAAGATCAGGATGGGGACATTACTACAAGAAGAAGATAAGGATGAGGACATTACTACAAGAAGAGGATCAGGATGAACACATTACTACAAGAAGATCAGGATGAGGACATTACTACAAGAAGATCAGGATGAGGACATTAGTACAAGAAGAAGATCAGGATGAGGACATTACTACAAGAAGAAGATGAGGATGAGGACATTACTACAAGAAGAAGATCAGGATGTGGACATTACTACAAGAAGAAGATCAGGATGTGGACATTACTACAAGAAGAAGATCAGGATGAGGACATTACTACAAGAAGATCAGGATGAGGACATTACTACAAGAAGAAGATCAGGATGAGGACATTACTACAAGAAGAAGATCAGGATGAGGACATTACTACAAGAAGAAGATCAGGATGAGGACATTACTACAAGAAGATCAGGATGAGGACATTACTACAAGAAGAAGATCAGGATGGGGACATTACTACAAGAAGAAGATAAGGATGAGGACATTACTACAAGAAGAAGATCAGGATGAGGACATTACTACAAGAAGAAGATCAGGATGAGGACATTACTACAAGAAGAAGATCAGGATAGGGACATTACTACAAGAAGATCAGGATGAGGACATTACTACAAGAAGAAGATCAGAATGAGGATATTACTACAAGAAGATCAGGGTGAGGACATTACTACAAGAAGAAGATCAGGATGAGGACATTACTACAAGAAGAAGATCAGGATGAGGACATTACTACAAGAAGATCAGGATGAGGACATTACTACAAGAAGATCAGGATGAGGACATTAGTACAAGAAGAAGATCAGGATGAGGACATTACTACAAGAAGAAGATGAGGATGAGGACATTACTACAAGAAGAAGATCAGGATGTGGACATTACTACAAGAAGAAGATCAGGATGTGGACATTACTACAAGAAGAAGATCAGGATGAGGACATTACTACAAGAAGATCAGGATGAGGACATTACTACAAGAAGAAGATCAGGATGAGGACATTACTACAAGAAGAAGATCAGGATGTGGACATTACTACAAGAAGAAGATCAGGATGAGGACATTACTACAAGAAGAAGATCAGGGTGAGGACATTACTACAAGAAGATCAGGATGAGGACATTACTACAAGAAGAAGATCAGGATGAGGACATTACTACAAGAAGAAAATCAGGATGTGGACATTACTACAAGAAGAAGATCAGGATGTGGACATTACTACAAGAAGAAAATCAGGATGAGGACATTACTACAAGAAGAAGATCAGGATGAGGACATTACTACAAGAAGAAGATCAGGATGTGGACATTACTACAAGAAGAAAATCAGGATGAGGACATTACTACAAGAAGAAGATCAGGATGAGGACATTACTACAAGAAGAAGATCAGGATGAGGACATTACTACAAGAAGAAGATCAGGATGAGGACATTACTACAAGAAGAAGATCAGATGGGACATTACTACAAGAAGAGATCAGGATGAGGACATTA
This sequence comes from Allobates femoralis, assembly GCA_033576535.1. Classification (NCBI taxonomy): domain Eukaryota; kingdom Metazoa; phylum Chordata; class Amphibia; order Anura; family Aromobatidae; genus Allobates; species Allobates femoralis. The sequence continues at coordinate 523,359,209 of JARQOC010000005.1, forward strand.
CTACAAGAAGAAGATCAGGATGAGGACATTACTACAAGAAGAAGATCAGGATGAGGACATTACTACAAGAAGAAGATAGGATGGGACATTACTACAAGAAGAAGATCAGGATGGGACATTACTACAAGAAGAAGATCAGGATAGGGACATTACTACAAGAAGGAGATCAGATGAGACATTACTACAAGAAGAAGATGAGGATGAGGACATTACTACAAGAAGAAGATCAGGATGAGGACATTACTACAGAGAAGATCAGGATGAGGACATTACTACAAGAAGAGATCAGGATGGGACATTACTACAAGAAGAAGATCAGGATGAGGACATTACTACAAGAAGAAGATCAGGATGAGGACATTACTACAAAGAGATCAGGATGAGGACATTACTACAAGAAGAAGATCAGGATAGGGACATTACTACAAGAAGAAGATCAGGATGAGGACATTACTACAAGAAGAGATAGATGAGGACATTACTACAAGAAGAAGATCAGATGAGACATTACTACAAGAAGAAGATCAGGATGGGACATATACAAAAAGATCAGGAATGAGGACAGTATACAAGAAAATCAGAAGGAATACACAGAGGAATCAGGATAGGAACATTACACAGAAGAATCAGTATCAGACATTACTACAAGAGCAAGAAGGAGAAGGGACATTACTACAAGAAGATCAGGATGGACATTACTACAAGAAGAAGATCAGGATGGGACTTTACTACAAGAAGAAGATCAGATGGGACATTACTACAAGAAGAAGATCAGGATGAGGACATTACTACAAGAAGAAGACAGGATGAGACATTACTACAAGAAGAAGATCAGATGGACATTACTACAAGAAGAAGATCAGGATGAGGACATTACTACAAGAAGAAGATCAGGATGGGACATTCTACAAGAAGAAATCAGGATGAGGAATTACTACAAAGAAGATAGGATAGGAATTAGACATAAAAAGAAGGACATTACTACAAGAAAAATTAAAGGACATTACTACAAGAGAATAGGATGACATTACAAGAAGAAGATAGGATGAGGAATAGACAGAAGAATCAGGATGAGAAGACTACTAAAGAAGATCAGGATGTGGACATTACTACAAGAAGAAGATCAGGATGAGGACATTACTACAAAAAAAAAAAAAAAAAAAAAAAAAAAAAAAAAAAAAAAAAAAAAAAAAAAAAAAAAAAAAAAAAAAAAAAAAACATTACTACAAGAAGATCAGGATGAGGACATTACTACAAGAAGAAGATCAGATGAGGACATTACTACAAGAAGAAGATCAGGATGAGACATTACTACAAGAAGAAGATCAGATGGGACATTACTACAAGAAGAATCAGGATGAGGACATTACTACAAGAAGAATAGGATGAGGACATTACTACAAGAAGAAGATCAGGATGTGGACATTACTAAAGAAGAAGATCAGGATGAGGACATTAATAAGAAGAAGATAGATGAGGACATTACTACAAGAAGAAGATCAGGATGAGACATTACTACAAGAAGAAGATCAGGATGAGGACATTACTACAAGAAGAAGATAGATAGGGGCTTACTACAAGAAGAAGATCAGAATGAGGACATTACTACAAGAAGAAGATCAGGATGAGGACATTACTACAAGAAGAAGATCAGATGAGGACATTACTACAAAAGAAGATCAGGATGAGGACATTACTACAAGAAGAAGATTAGGATAGGGCTTACTACAAGAAGAAGATCAGGATGAAGACATTACTACAAGAAGAAGATTAGGATAGGACATTACTACAAGAAGAAGATCAGGATGAGGACATTACTACAAGAAGAAGATTAGGATAGGGACATTACTACAAGAAACAGAATAGGACATTACTACAAGAAGAAGATCAGGATGAGGACATTACTACAAGAAGAAGATCAGGATGAGGACATTACTACAAGAAGATCAGAATGAGGACATTACTACAAGAAGATCAGGATGAGGACTTTACTACAAGAAGATCAGAATGAGGACATTACTACAAGAAGATCAGGATGAGGACATTACTACAAGAAGAAGATCAGGATGAGGACATTACTACAAGAAGATCAGGATGAGGACATTACTACAAGAAGATCAGAATGAGGAAATTACTACAAGAAGATCAGAATGAGGACATTGCTACAAGAAGAAGATCAGGATGAGGACATGACTACAAGAAGATCAGGATGAGGATATTACTACAAGAAGATCAGAATGAGGAAATTACTACAAGAAGATCAGAATGAGGACATTGCTACAAAAAGATCAGAATGAGGACATTGCTACAAGAAGATCAGGATGAGGACATTACTACAAGAAGATCAGGATGAGGACTTTACTACAAGAAGATCAGAATGAGGACATTACTACAAGACGATCAGAATGAGGACATTGCTACAAGAAGATCAGGATGAGGACATTGCTACAAGAAGATCAGGATGAGGACATTACTACAAGAAGATCAGGATGAGGACATTACTACAAGAAGAAGACCAGAATGAGGACATTACTACAAGAAGAAGATCAGGATGAGGACATTACTACAAGAAGAAGACCAGAATGAGGACATTACTACAAGAAGAAGATCAGGATGAGGACATTACTACAAGAAGATCAGAATGAGGACATTTCTACAAGAAGATCAGGATGAGGACATTACTACAAGAAGATCAGAATGAGGACATTTCTACAAGAAGATCAGGATGAGGACATTACTACAAAAGATCAGAATGAGGAAATTACCACAAGAAGATCAGGATGAGGACATTACTACAAGAAGATCAGGATGAGGACATTACTACAAGAAGAAGATCAGGATGAGGACATTACTACAAGAAGAAGATTAGGATAGGGGTTTACTACAAGAAGAAGATCAGGATGAAGACATTACTACAAGAAGAAGATTAGGATAGGGGCATTACTACAAGAAGAAGATCACGATGAGGACATTACTACAAGAAGAAGATTAGGATAGGGACATTACTACAAGAAGAAGATCAGGATGAGGATATTACTACAAGAAGAAGATCAGGTTGAGGACATTACTACAAGAAGATCAGGATGGGCAAATTTTTTACAAGCTGGAGACAAGGATGGGCACATTACTTCAAGATGGAGACCAGGATGGGACACAGTACTTCAAGACGGAGACCAGGATGGGACACAGTACTTCAAGACGGAGACCAGGATGGGACACAGTACTTCAAGACGGAGACCAGGATAGGACACAATACTTCAAGACGGAGACCAGGATGGGACACAGTACTACAAGATGGAGATCAGGATGGGGACATTACTACAAAATGGTGCACATTACGACAAGATGAGGACCAGGATGGGGCACATAACTGCAAGATGTTGGGTGAGTTACTATCTAGTGCTAATTGTAAGACAATATTACTTGCAATAAGAGGATAGAATTAAAACAAAAAAATCAAAAGGAGGTATGATATTTTTTACCCTTAAAATGCTGTTTTACAAATATGTTAACATTAGAAAAAAGGTGCATGTTTCTTACCACCACATCCACAACGACCGAAGCTATAAAGCTGTCCTATAACCCACATGATGAAAGCCATTTGAAAAAAGAAACTAAACAAGCGAAAAATGTTCAAAAATCTTTTTAAAGATGTATAGAAAAATATGATATTACTAAAAATATCACTTAATCCTGCAAATAATGAGGCCCATTAACCCAGCTGAGACCCCTAGTTCAGGGGAAGGTTTTCTCTTTAAAGTAATGATTTTTTTTTCAACATGTGGAATAACTTCTTTCTCTCCTAGTTGTATAATGAGGTATGTACTGAAAAACAAGAACATCCACAGCTTAAGTAAAACTGTCGTTGTCACATCTCCGGAGCCTGCTCCTGCAACGTCTGCATCTGCCACCAGGTGTTGCTGTATTCACTCCAAAGGTGGGGCTGGTGATGTAGTAGTCTGACTTAAGGATGTTTTCCATGGCTGCCCAGCTGATGTCATTAACTCTGTCTTCAGCCAATAAGGAAACACTGCAGTGTATTTGAATCCTCTATGTGCTCCTCCTGGTTGCCAGATATATTCCCACTTGTTCATTTGTTATTATCCTGCTTTGTGTTATTGATTTTACACATTGACCTCTGAGTGCTTTTGTACTATTCTCCAGCCTAACGATTTTGTACTTTTCTGACCTCCTGACTTTGACCCTGTTTGACGACTTTCCTATTCCTGGACTGCAACACATCTATTGGAAGCAATCCCTGGACCTTGCAGTAAAGTTAGATCCCTGTATAGGGATTAAAGGGTGTCAGGGTATCGCGGGGTTCTGCTTGATGGTGCGGTTTGCATTTAGTCTGTCTGAGGTTCCCCTTTGTAACTGTAACTTGAAAGGACATTACAGATGTGATCCTTGTTTGTATAAACAGCTTATATACACAATCAATTAGAAGTAGTTTAGGAAGAAACTTTAAAACAAAGTTATTGATATGGTCAAAAAGGCATATGATGTTCAGATAAATACCTCTTGCAGCAACTTTTTGATGCCAAAAAATTGATATAGATGTCATATTAAGTGTTCTCCCTTCATAATGTGACTTTTGAAAAGCTGAAAATATACTGAACGTATACAAAATATACCAAACATCACCAAATCTATTCCAACAGTAATTTTCTATAAAGAAAGTGTTATCTTCTTGTTTTGAACTGTTTCAGCATATTTTAGTGCCAAAACTTGTAAAATTGTGCCAAAATACTGACGTACTCAAATGACACCAGCAGAGCTATAGTAGAGTTGCATTAAATTTTGAGATTTAATAATAAGGTAATATATCGTCCCCTCATCCTGCTAATACATAATTCCCCATCCTAGTAATTTATGATCCTCCCATCCTGGTAATATATGATCCCTCATCTGGGTAATATATGATCCCTCATCTGGGTAATATATGATCCCCTCATCTAGGTAATATATGATCCCTCATCTTGGTCATATATGATCCCCCATCCTGGTAATATAATATGATCCCCCCCATCCTGGTAATATATGATCCCCCCAACCTAGTACATATGATTCCCAATTCTGGTAATACATGAGCCCCCATCCAGGAAATATATGATCCCTCATTATGGTATATACTGTATGTCTGCCATCCTGGTACATATGATCCCCTGATCAGGTTAATGTATAATCCCTCTCGTCCTTGTATATAGGTCTCTCATCCCGGTATATATGATCCCTCTATCCTGGTAATATTTGATCCCCCCATCCTGGTACATTAGATCCCCCTATCCTGGTAACATATGATCCCCCCATCCTGGTACATATGATCCCACCATCCTGGTACATATGATCTCCCCATCCTGGCACATATGATCCCCCCATCCTGGTACATATGATCCCCTTGTCCTGGTACATATGATCTCTCCATCCTGGTACATGGCCCCATCACTTAAAAGAAAAAAAATGATCATACTCACCCTCCCATCACTCCCTCCTGCAGTGGTGATGTCCTCCTACCTTATGCCAAATGCTGATCAGAGTGTGAGCGGTGCACACAGCGATAACGTCACTGTCCTGCGCCCCGCTCCACACATTGATCAGCATTCGGCATCACACAGGAGGATTTAGCTGCTTTAGGAGGGAGCAATGGGAGGTTGAGTAAGATCGCCAAGGATATTCACTGCTTCAAGCACCAATGATGATGCGTGGGAAGAAGTGAATATTCAGATACACAATCACGCTGCTGCAGCTGGTGATCATGGTCCCTGCTTTTAAAGATAATTTAAAACTCAGTGTAGAGTGCATTGAATATTACATTTGCCTAATGAGCGGGCCCACGAGATCATGGGCCACAGCTACAGCCTTCGCCAGCCTCCAAAGCCGCCCCTCGGCAACACAGAAAACATGTACATTCAGACTATAAGACGCACCCCCCACAGGTCCCCATAATTTGGGGTGGGAGTGCGTCTTATAGTCTGAAAAATACGGTAATCAGGCGAAAATATCTGAAACTGCTTGAATTCGCCCCCAAAGCAGAAAACCAAAAAAACCAACAACATGTGAGTACATATAAAATCGACTTCAGAAAAGGTGTGGATAGAATAGCGAACTGGATACACAAAAAAACAGACACAAAATAAACAAAAATTGACAAAAAAACCAGACAAAAATGCAATAATTAGTGGGAGCCGAAAAGTACTTTTACAGACATTTCAGATCTCATAAAAAAGTAAGTGATTGTGTAAGACCTTCAGTAGATTTATTTTATAACACTAAGATATGGTAAAATATTCTGCTAGGTAGCAATTGAGGGCACAAACTTTAGAATTGTTGCCCATCTAAATATTATCCTTAGTTACAATGTAAAAACAATACTTACAGGTGTCAAGTTCTCAGAAATGAATGAGAAGCGATAATTTATTGCCACATAAAGCAAACATTGTTTCACACTTGAATAATGACAAGAGGAAGCCATAAAACTCCAAGAATTTTATAAGACAGGTATTTAAAGTACACTCCACATATCTTACCATAAGAGGTATAACAAATATGGCAAGTGTATAGAGATTAAACTTAAAGATTAAATCATATCTTAATCGTCTGGTTGTGACTACTTTTCATGTGGATGTCATTTTAGAGGTAGGCAACGAGTCGTCATGTTCATGCTGTATTTTATACTAAACTATATTTCATTAAAGGATCATGAACATTGGGTAGGCTGTGGATTAATTAAAGAACCTCATACATTTGTTTTTATATCACAGTCTAGGAATGTGGCTACAGATGAGCGGATTGATCTGGGAGTTCGAGTTAAATTTACATTCGAGATTCAATTCGTGGGTAGAGATGAGCCACCACCCCGGTGTTCGAATTCGATTCGATTCGCCGAATCGACGGGGTGTTCGACGAATGTTCGTCGAATGCTCGACGAACACTGTCGAACACCCCGGAAAACGAAAAAACCGGGCTTGTGGGACTTTTTCACTTCCACAATGTATATACATACATTGTGGAAGTGAAAAAAAGTGAAAGAAAGTGTTAAAAATAAAAAAATAATCAATGCTCACCTGTCCGCGGTCCACCGAAGCCTCCGGTATGGTCCTGTGGCTTCTAGGACCTGTGGTGACGTCATGTTCTCGCGGGAACTCCGGTCACATGACCGGAGTTCCACGAGAACATGACGTCACCACAGGTCCTAGAAGCACAGGACCTTGCCGGAAAGCTTAAACTAGATATTTTTATGATTCGGACACTTTCTTTAAGTAGAAGAAAGTGTCCGAAACATAAAAATATCTATTTTAAGCTTTCCGGCAAGGTCCTATTGCTAATAGGACCTGTGGTGACGTCATGTTCTCGCGGGAACTCCGGTCACGTGACCGGAGTTCCCGCGAGAACATGATGTCACCACAGGTCCTAGAAGCACAGGACCTTGCCGGAAAGCTTAAAATAGATATTTTTATGATTCGGACACTTTCTTTAAGTAGAAGAAAGTGTCCGAAACATAAAAATATCTATTTTAAGCTTTCCGGCAAGATCCTATTGCTAATAGGACCTGTGGTGACGTCATGTTCTTGCGGGAACTCCGGTCACGTGACCGGAGTTCCCGCGAGAACATGACGTCACCACAGGTCCTAGAAGCACAGGACCTTGCCGGAAAGCTTAAAATAGATATTTTTATGATTCGGACACTTTCTTTTACTTAAAGAAAGGGTCCGAAACATAAAAATATCTATTTTAAGCTTTCCAGCAAGGTCCTGTGCTTCTAGGACCTGTGGTGACGTCATGTTCTCGCGGAACTCCGGTCATGTGACCGGAGTTCCCGCGAGAACATGACGTCACCACAGGTCCTAGAAGCCACAGGACCATATCGGAGGCTTCGGTGGACCGCGGACAGGTGAGCATTGATTATTTTTTTATTTTTAACACTTTCTTTCTTTTAGGGAATGTTTATTTTGGCTGAAAATGCGGCAGATGCGGTTTTCTGACCGCATCTGCCGCATTTTCGAACCAAAATCGAACATGTTCGAAATTCGCCGAATTTGAACCAAATTGTTCGAATTTGGCGAATGACTCGAATAGGGCGAAAATCAACTCGAATTTGAGATTGGCGAACTGTTCGAATCGAACATCGCTCATCTCTATTCGTGGGGAGCCCAAAAAACTTGGTCGGCACCATTTCACTCACGGCTGAAGCATCAGAGAGGGGGCTAGTTTGCATTGCTGGGCAAGATTTACCATAACGCACTGCATCTATCACATCTTATATCTTGCGCAGTGGTGGTCAGCAGCTGGGCCAACACAGATCAGTGGTTAACAGTGGACCACAGTTTGTACAACAGAGTCATTTTCAGTTTCCAGAGTCACTGGTTGTCTTTCTTACCTAGAGTGTAACCTCTTATGGTCAACAGGGTGCTCTCTGTCTACCGTAGAGTGTAAGCTCTTAGGATCAGTGGGGTCTTCTCTATATTGCCTGTAGAGTGTATACTCTTATGATCATCGGGGTCCTCTCTCTATTTCCTGTAGAGTTTAAGCGCTTATGGTCAGGGAGGTCCTCTCTCTATCTCCTGTAGAGTGTAAGCTCTTATTGTCAGTAAGGTCCTCTCTCTCTCCTGTAGGGTGTAAGCTCTTATGGTCTGTGGGGTCCTTATGGTCTCTGGGGTCCTATCTCTCTCTCTCTCCTGTAGGGTGTAAGCTCTTATGGTCAGCGGGATCCTCTCTCTCATAAGTTGTAAGCTTATATGGTCAGCGGTTCCTCTCTCAATCTCTCTGTCCTGTAGAGTGTAAGCTCTTATGGTCAGTGGGATCCTCTCTCTCATAGGTTGTAAGCTTATATGGTCAGCGGTTCCTCTTTCAATCTCTCTCTCCTGTAGGGTGTAAACTCTTACTGTCAGCAGGGTCCTCTCTCTTATCTTGCCTGCAGATTGTAAACTCTTTTAGTCAGCGAAGTTCTTGCTTTTTATCTCTCTCTTCTCTCCCATGTGTATTTCCCAACTAACTACAAGCTTTACAGTTTTGAGATTTGTGCAGATCTATCTGCTGCAAATCTAATGTGGGAAAATTTGCCAAAAGTTAGAGAATTCGAATTTCCAAAGATCTGCTTCATCTCTGGATGTGATCAATTACACTGGTCAACAGCATTTTTGGTGCCAAAGATATTTCATTGAATTTAGGGTAACTTTGGGGTGCTGATTCTGAATATGTCATCAGTTTTGCCAGATTGGCTCAAGTTTTTGAGATTTTTCGTAAAATGTGTAACAAAAAAGACGTTTTTTGCTACTTTTTTAACGAAGTCTGTTATGTTTCTTCTATGTTTTGTCAGTGTATATTCACCACAAATGTAACAGAATGAGTCTGGATCGTTAAGACAACTTCTTCTTGATGAGTTCATGCTTTTCACTGGACAACAGACAACAACATAAAGTTAGTGCCAAAAACCAAGCTATGAACAAACTTTTAGAACACTAATTAACACAAAACTATATTGAGAACTGCTCAGTTCAAGTACTAATCCAAAGAAATTAATGAGATGATGCGTCGCATTTACGAACAAGTGCTATAAATAAGATACCAAAAATCTCAAAAACTTGAGCCAATCTGGCAAAACTGATAGCATATTCAGAATCAGCACCCCAAAAATACCCCAAATTCATTCAAATATTTTGGGCACCAGAAAAAAAAATTTTTTTTGTTGACCTGTGTTATTGGTCTTTAATGGTTGACTGATTCTCTGCCACCTACTCACTTGACAAAATGATGTTTGTATTGTAGCCAAAGGTATAGGCATCATATGAACATACAATGGCAATCAATTCAGTGTACTAGAAAAAATGTGAAAAAGCATATTGGCTAATGAATGCAATGGCTGGCTATGTGCAAAGCTGCTCAATGTGATTAGCACCTTTCACATATGGAGGTGTCGCCTTCCGTCTTTTTAGCATCAGTATGATACGTTTTCTGACCGTTCACCCTCCCCCACCCTGTAGCCATGTTGAGACTCTACATCCTTCTGCAGCCTAGGTCCTGACACACCCACACATGCAGGTTTTAATTGCAGTTAGTGGCACAGACACCCATTCAAGCAATTCACACTGAATGAAGAGTCACAAGGTTAGGACCTGGTAGTATGAGAGACCTTGACGCTGATTACAGGGCTGAAATGCTATGGCCATCGCATTAGCTAAGTTCTAATTTATTTTTCCTCTATATCATAAAGCAGTTTTCTGCAGTGCCTGTATACCCTATTCACAATGAGCAGCTTTGCACATAGCCAGTCATTGCATTCATTAGCCAATAAGCTTTCTCACATTTTTTCTAGTGTTAGTGTTGCAGCCAATATCCTTGCTAATCAATTCATTGTAGTCTTTGATACAGTATTAGAATTAATGGACATGATGATATTATGTATCTTCTGAAATAATTGAATGGATCCATAACTTGATGCATAATCACAGCTTAGTCTATATTGTACCTCCCACCAAAGTTTTTTTTATTTGCATTCTACAAAAATGTGCAGGAAAAAAAATCTTGTAGCTGTGGGATGGCCTTTAGACTTTTTAATCAAACACTGTTAACCAAGAACCCTATGTTATTTAAATCATAGAATCATAGAATGGTGAAGTTGGAAGGAATCTCCTGGGTCATCTGGTCCAATCCCCTGCTTAAAGCAGGATTCACTAAATCATCCCAGACCAAGGGCGGGCTGGTGAACCTAACCCTGGGAGGCATTGACATGTTGTCAGCCCTAGGTGTGACGCGGGGGGAGGGGAGGGCGGTTGGGTGCTAGTGTAGTCTTGTGAGGTGAGGGGCGGGGGGGTTTTGGGGCATTGGGGCTTGCTAGTGGAGTTTTGCGAGGTGAGGAGCGGGGGGTGTGCTAGTGTAGTTCTGCGAGGTGAGGAGTGGGGGGGTAGCTGTGCTGTCGGCCCACTCACCACATTGCCCGGCATGTCTGCTGTCCGGCTGCTGTGAAGTCTGCAGCTGCAAAGCAGAGTCAGACCAGCCCATTTCAGTATGGGGCGGCCCTAGATGAGGCCAATATCACCAGCCTGGGGGGCACTTGCCCCCCTGCCACCTGGGCCAGCCCTCCGCTGTCCCAGACATATGTCTGTCCAGCCTCTGTGTGAAGACTCCCATTGAAGGAAATCTCATCACCTCTCGTGGCCGCCTGTTCCACTTGTTGATTACTGTACCACTATTATTTACATTATTATAGGGTATGTGCACATTATTGTTTTTCTCTTGGGTTTTGTCTGTGAAATGTCCAGGGTGTGAATGAGCTCCTACTGCATTATGTCTCTGTCGGACCCTCTGTAGCTGCCTTCACCTTTTCTTCTAGGTCCCAGGTATCTGCTTTTGCTCTTGTCCCTGTGTCCCTGGTAAAGAAACAACTTATTGACAATCTATCTTCATTCATCCCATGGCCATGAAATACTCGGGATGCAACCCAGGGGCCTTTAGAGTGAAGAGTCAGACCATATCCATGTATAGGGGCAAAGGTGAAAGCCAAGGTATTATTGGGACCTTCTAGAAAAGCTTGCGCCAAGTCTGGCTGTAGAAGCCTTTTCGAGTTTACAGTTTCATTAAACTTAACACATAAGATCGTCAAGTAACTAAAAACAAATTCTTCCTTATTAATTTGATCTAAAATGAATTTATTAGATTGTGATCTCCACTGGTAATAGAGAACAACCGGAATGACTATATTCAGTGTACAGCGCTGATTAATATGATGTTGCAGTATAAATAACTGACAAATTGGATATAAATGAAATCTCATCTGAACATATTATAGATGATAGATTCCAGATTATATTTACAGTTCTTTGCTCATTTCATTTTGACTGATATTTATTTGAACTCCATCTTCCATAATGACACCAGTCTATTTAATCACATGTGCATAATATTATTTATAAGGAGTTTGACACACAAAGTAATAACCTCGTTACTTAAATGATTTTCGAATTCATCATAACGAGATTTGTTCTATCTGCTTTCCAAAGGAGAAAAACTTTGCAGAGATTTTATGATGCGCCACGTCATAAAAATGCTTATGCTTGCGATAAATTAGTGGATTATTTCATCGTGATTGAAAATTAGTTAAATGTCTTAACTCAAAAATCTATGCCAGAAAAGCCATTATTAAACCAATACCTTGATCTATTGCAGACTCTCCACAAAACTAACAGGATTGTGCCTGTGTTTTACTTTACCTAGTGATACCAAAGAGCTTTAAATAGTTTATCAATACTTGTTTAAAAAAGAGACATGAATCTGCATAATTAGATTTTGTTAAATGCTGTAGTTATTACCTTATTGAATCACTGGGAAAGCCTTAGCGGGAAATAATGACCGTCATATATGGGATTTCTCTATCTATTATGAGTATAATAAATGAAAATATGAATATGTGGCGAGATTATGCAAGTAAACTCTTTAGAGAAGATGGTGACACAGACTGTACTACTACCTTATGGAAATAGCAACCCTAAAAGTCAATAGCGACCCATTAAAGGGTCAGTCCGAGCCAAGCAATTCTCTTCTTAACTCCCTATCTAATACACCCTCTAATCTAAGATATTTTCTCATATAGTTCCGTTATTAATTTCCCATCTATAATTGCTATTGTTTTTTTTTTTTCCTATTTCCCATTTGATGATGTACCGTGTGATGCCCCAGTGCATGCTGGGATGCTCATATGTCCGCCAGACAGCCCCAGGCACTTCCTCAACCCGTCCCTTGAGCCAGTGTACTATGATGCTAGTACCAGGGACAGGCTGTTGGCAATGTTTACTAAGGTCTCCAGACCACTTCCCCCCCCGCGTATTAGCCTCTCAGCCCCCTCCTACCTGCAGTGTAAAGTCTCAGCCATTCCCTTCTCTCTCCCCACCCCCATAGTTACCCACTTCTCACATGATGTCACATCTTCACTGATATCCTGGGTTTTCCCCTCTGAATGATGCAGAATGTCAGGCGACAGTGAAGGAGGCAGCAGTGAAGGAGAGACCACCCACAGTTAAAGCTCCCTCTCATCAATGTGCATAAGTGACATCGTGAGGTTCCACTGTGAGTGACCTCTCCTTCACTGCCGGCCTGACATTCTCCACCGCTCAGAGGGGAAGATACAAGGGAAGATGTGACACCGTGCGGAGAGCGGGTAACAACTGGGGGGGAAGGGGCTGAGAACACACACTGCTAAGGGAGGGCTGAGAGGGTGGACTGCGGGGAGATAAGGGGTGGGGCTGGAATTTAAACTGCAGGGAGGAGGTGGGCTGAGAGGTTAATCTGGTGGGGGTGGTGGGGGCTGGAAGACCTTAATTAAACATTGGAACTGCCACACCCCTGGAACCAGCATCACAGTGACACTGTGTATAAGGGAGGGGCCTGGGGCTGTCTGACGGCCGTGTGAAGATCCGAACATGCACTGGGGCATTACATCAGAACATCATCAAAAGGGAAATAGATCAAAACAAAACATTAGCAGTTATATAGTATAGATGGGAAATTAATAAAGGAACTATATGATAAAGTAGCTTAGATTAGAGGGATATATTAGATAGGGAGTTAAGAAGATAATTGCTGGGCTCGGACTGACCTTTTAAAATTGTTCTGAAAAGACTACTTGCACTTTCTAGGGAGCTGTCATGCGCTTAGATGGCGCTGACATTGTTGGATGCTGCTGTGTATGTGGTTTGTCTTTAAGAGCTGCATGGTTGATGGTTGTGAAGGTCCTTTGCCTCCTGTGTGTTGCTCCAGAACTGCAGTCACTGTTATGTTTAATTGCTGATTCAGGTGTTAATGTGTGACTCACCTGGAATCCCCTCGCCCTGGCTTTAAATAGCCTTCCCTCTCCCCTCTCAGGTGCTGCTGATAGCTATGTGCTCTAGGTCTTGGTGCTGTGCTGATGCTTAGCTGTTGGGTTAAAGTCTTTCCTTGGGAGAAGCTGTGCTTTCTGACCGTGGGTAGAGGTAGGGGCCCTCAGCCTAGGGCTAATCAGGAGTTTTAGGGTACAGGGTGGCGACTCGGAACTCCTCACCATCAGAGGTACCTCCGAGATCAGGGCGAGCCAGGGAACCCCAGCATCAGGGTCAGATTAGGCTCTCCTGACCCCCTTTTGCCCAATTCACCTACCTGTTACCTGATTCCCTTACCTCCCAAGCGTGACAGGAGCATTGTAAGACCTATAGGTCTACCTATGCTAAATTGGTGCTCTTCATAAGGAAACACTTTACCCCTTACACCTTAGGTCAAAAGTAATGCATGTAAATTAACCTAAAAAATACCGAATTCTTCTAGGGGGTATAGCTATTCCGTATTGCCAATAATGCATGCATGAACCTTTAGGCTGGCTTCACACATCCATAATATAGCTACACATTAAAGGTCCATGTTAAAAGATTGTCCAGAAATGCCGTAGGTCATAATTTGTGATTGGGTGATGGTGTTTTATAGATCATAGAAGAGGACGACATGAAGGCTACATTTAGGGTGCATTCACACACTGCGTACTTGCTCCGTATTTTTACGCGAGTGCTGTTGGCAGTTTTTGTAGCCAAAACCAGGAGTGGAACAATCAGAGGAAAAGTCTAATAGAAACAAGTGCTCCACTTCTGTATTTAACCACCCACTGCTAGTTTTAATCAGCCACTCCTGGTTTGGCTACAAAAACTGCAAGAGCACTCGTGTAAAAATATGCAGCACATACGCAATATGTGAACGCACCCTTAAAACGAGCAGATTAGTGGGAATTGCAAAAATGATATGCACAACCTGGACTATCCTTAGTTTGGGTGGTAGTCCTGCGGTTATCCTTATTGGGTGTCTTCTTACCTAATTATGTACTATGTAGGAAGATACAGTGCACACTTTTATGTTTTCTTAACACTGCCACATTAATTAAAAAAAAAAGAATAAATATTCATTCTGTTCCAGTTCCCTCTTCGAGAAGGGGTGGGAAGATGGGTTGGGATTTCCACCCAAACATCATTGTTTTTTTGTTTTTGCTAGGAGCTTAATATTCACTGGAGTACAATGACTTATTATACAAGGGGAGTTGAAGTGACTTAATATTTAGGGGAAAATGGTGGAGAGAACAGAGACAACATTCTGGGGGCACTGTGGCTTTGTATTCAGAGGCAACTGTGTGCTTACTATTTATTTAGGGGACCCCGTGTGTTTATTATTCTGGGGTGCACAGTCTCCTGTTATCCGTTATTCAGGGAACACAATGACTTTTTTTAAGGGGTACATTGACTCATTTTATGTTCAGTGGGTACAATGACTAAGAATTTTTTAGGAGGAATAGTGTTGTGCAACTTTTATTCAGGGGCACATTGTGTGGGATATATGTGCTTGGGGCACAACTGGGTGATTTTTATAAATTTTATTTTACTGACACATTAAAGGGAACCTGTCAGGCCTAAAAAAGCTATTAACTTGCAGTTATAGTTTCATCTTCAACCTAATGGTGTTCTGAAGCTGCTTTGCCCCCTCTCTGGGTGCTTCACTGCTGGAAGGAAATTACTTTATCTCTCACGACAGCCTAAGGCTTTTAGCCATGGCGGTGGCACTGGCGTAGCCTTAGTCACCACTCAGTGCATAGTAAACAATGGCTGTTACCACGCCTGGCACTGACAGCAAGGTTTAAAGCTAAGTCGGCTGTCAGTCAGTGAGGATTTCAGTGTAGGCATCGGGCAGATTTAGAATACAGAGGTGCTCAAAAGTTTCTATACCCTGGCAGATTTTTTGCTTTCTTGGCCTTTTTTCAGAGAATATGAATGATAACACAAAAACTTTTTTCCACTCATGGTTAGTGGTTGGGTGAAGTAATTTATTGCCAAACTACTGTGTTTTTTCTTTTTCAATCATAATGACAACGAAAAACACCCAAATGACCCTGATCAAAAGTTCGCCAGCTCACCATACTAAGGTTCTTGGAAGAGGACTCCTGGGACAGTGCTCAGAAAAAGGGAGGCCAACAGCAATCGCAACATGGTGTGTATCTGTGGTGCCCCTGAGGCTCCAGTCACCACAGAGGTACTGCATCTCAGCCAGAGGTGTGGTACCTCCACTCTGGGTAAGAAAGGGACACTACCTTGCACCCAAACATCCCACATCCAACACAACAAACCCAGTTCTGGGGTTCAGGTGGACCCAGTTTAGAGAGGGCTCCATCCCAGGCTGGAAGGGGAGATAGGTGGAGGATACGGGTAGAGATAGAGTGGGATAGGAGCACCAAGAAGTGGGAAGCAGATAGGAGGACGTAGAAAAACAGAAGGATGTAGAAGGACGTGAGGAGTTGGAGAGACGTCGCAGAGATGAGCAGACATGTGGGAGGGACATCCTGGAGGGATTTGAGCTGGTGGATTTTGTCCCGAGATGGAGAGGGGCCAGAACCTACAGAGAAGCCAGCAAAGGGCTCAGAGACAGAAGGAGTCCCAGGGGTACGGGAAGTGAGTGATCCACCCATGGTGCCCGCATCGAAGCTGACGGAGAATCCGGGATCAGTTAGAGGGACTGGGCCGCAGAAAGGGGACTGGCCCCAGACTAGCGAAGCGACTAAACGACTTAACTGGCAAACCGGGGACTGAGGTGACTTCAAGTTCCACGATCCAAGTCCACACTCATTCATTGAAAAGGTGGCCAAGTAGGGTCAGGGAACCAGGATGGGTTGCCCGACAGGACCCAGGGCTGCCGGCTTGAGACACTGGGTGTGAGGTGCTGAAGAGGAGGGCGCTATCCAGCATAGGGAGACAGCCAAGAAAAGAATACCAAAAAGGGGTCCTAGTAGTTACTTTGTGAATTATCGGAGAGTTGACTGGAGCCCTCACTCGGAGAACACAGCACCCTGTTGGTAGCTAGAAATAACCTGGAAGCTGGTACCAACCGTAAGTAAAGACTTTAAAGACTGCAACTTGCTTTGCCTTCCCAGTTATTCATTGTGCTCTTGCCCTTATATTCCCAGCATAGACTGTGGAAACTGCCCTGGGGTCCTCCACTCTACCCATGGAGAGCAGAACCATCTCAGCTGCATCACCATCAGCCCCAGAGGATCTATACTGCAGCGCCGGCCATCCATCCCAATTGCCAAAACTCATGGATGGCATCACAAATTCATTCCCCATATAGACTTTCCCCAATTTATTGACACAACCAGGGCCACGGAACCGGGTATGACCCCGTGACCTCCCCAAAGAAGCCCAGACTCGGTTCCGAGTACCCAACGGTCCTGGTGGGCGTGTCCATCCAGCAACAGAAACATCCGAGGATTGAAGATAAAATCAAACAATATTTATTAGAAAAAGATTAAAAACATGAGGATAAAGTGATAATAACTTTTAATGATTGTTATCACTTCATCCTCATGTTTTTAATCATGTTCTACCAAATATTGTTGAGTTTACTTTCAATTCTTGGTTGCTGGATGCTCACCCTTTTTTTATCTCCATATTCACATTATATTGACTCTCTAGCCTCCTACACACAGTATATTGCCCCCATAACGCCTATGCACAGTATGATGGACCCCGCAATTCCCTATACTCAGTATAATGCAGAATCATGTTGCCACAGCACTGTATACAAAATATAATTCTCCCATAACACCTCATACAGTATTAGGATACCACAACAACCATACACAGTATAATGTCAGAAAGGACCCACTTTAAATAGTATGATGGCTTAAAACACCACCATGTACTGTATATTGCCCCCTATAGACAGTATAACATCTCATTATTATTATTATTATTATTATTATTTATTTATATAGCGCCATTGGGTTCCATGGCGCTTTACATGAGGATGAGGGAGACAAGAACAAGTACACTAAATCTAGGCGATCAGGACGTACAGGTACAGGAGGGGCAGGGACCCTGTCCACGAGGGCTCACAGTCTATGAGGGGTGGGTTAGGATACAGTAGGATGGGGGAATGTCAGGTATGGGGCATTCGCCTGGGTCTCATGGCAGGTTGTAGGCTTGACGGAACAAGTGAGTCTTCAGGTGACACTTGAAGCTACTCAGGGTAGGAGAGTGTCTGACGTGTTCGGGTAGGGAGTTCCAGAGTAAGGCAGATACCCGGGAGAAGTCCTGGACTCGGTCTCGATCTCATAGCACCTTATACACAGTATGATGGCACCACAGCATTATGTACATAGTTTAATGCTCCCATAGTCCCCTATACAATGTATAATGGTAACACAGCCACCTGTAGACAGTATAAAGCCTCTAAGTGCCCTCTATGCAGTGTATGATATCATAACAGCCTCCTATACATAGTATAAAACCCCTATAGCCCCTATACACAGTAATATATCACTATGGCTACTTTTTACACAGGTTGATGGCACCATAGTCTCATGTACACAGTGTAATGTACAATAGCCCCTTTGCACAATTTTATACCTTGTAAACATCTCTACATTGTATGAGGGCACTACATACCCCTATACAAAATATAATATCCCCAAGGTCCCCCATACACATTATAATGGTACCACAGCCCCCAATCTCATAATAAATTACATAATATATAAAAAAAAATCTTTATTTCCCGCCTTGACTACTGCAACACCCTCCTCTGTGGCCTCCCTGCTAACACTCTTGCACCTCTCCAGTCTGTCCTCAACTCTGCTGCTCGACTAATCCCCTTCTCTCCTCGCTACTCCCCTATATCTCCCCCTCTGCAAGTCTCTTCACTGGCTCCCAATTCCACAACAACTCCAGTTCAAGCTACAAACACTGACCTACAAAGACATCCATAACCTATCTCCTCCCTATATCTCCGAACTAATATCCCAATATCTTCCCTCACGTAATCTTCGATCCTCCCAAGACATCCTCCTCCACACTTGTTCGTTCCTCACACAACCGCCTACAAGATGTCTCCAGGATATCCCCCATTCTTTGGAATTCTGCGCCCCAACACGTCCGATTATAAACCACACTCGGATCCTTCAGACGGAACCTGAAAACCCATCTCTTCAGGAAAGCTTACAGCCTGCAATGACCATTCTGCCGCCTCACCACCACCAGAGCCGCCGCCTCACCACCACCAGAGCCGCTGCCTCACCACCACCAGAGCTGCCGCACCCCGACCTTCTGTCTCCTCCCCATAATCCTGTAAGCCCGCAAGGGCAGGGTCTTCCCCCTTCTGTACCAGTCTGTCATTGGTAATTTATTTACAGTAAACTATATCTATAATTTTGCATGTAACCCCTTCTCATGTACAGCACCATGGAATTAGTGGTGCTATATAAATAAATAATAATAATAATAATAATAATAATACCATACAATTAAAGGTCATATTGTAAATGTACAAAATCAGAATACCCTTTTATTCTGATGTTTTGTGTTTCTTGTTATTTGCGTGAATTATTTTTCTTTTTTTACTCCGAGATAAATGACTTTGTAGGTTTCTAGCTGCTTCCAGTCCCTATTGGGATCAATCTGTAGAGTTCTCTGATCCAAATGTGCATGTAATAGCCATGTTGGGTGTAGATTTCTAATAAAAGACTCTGAATGTGTACTTACTACTGTGAAAAAACTCCTCTTGCATGAGCTAGATAGCAATTATACATTGAGTTCTGAAATGTAGTTATCCATCTATCCCATATCTACCACATAACAAGCTCTTGACCAACAAAATCCTTCCTCAAGTAGAAATAAGAGAAGCTGTTTCTTGACAACAAAATGGCCAATAATCCTCATTTCATCATATTTCTTGCACAATTGCCGTCACCGTCCTTTAACCTTTCTGCAGAAAGTACTGGAGAAGTACGTCTGAGACTGAACTTAAAACTTAGTTGACACAGTGGATGAAGTGAGCAGACAGGCGGAAACTCTCTAAACTACTCTCATAGATGACCTGTCCTTAAAAGCTTTATGTGCTGTTATCACGGGGCTACAAGCCAGATATGATGCAAGCCACTCTCCATATACCAAGAGGATAAAAACCCTTGAGAAAACCTGAGCTGCACGTGAATTAGAAAAGGATAAGTAAAAAGTGGAAATGTTGCTGTTTTTAAGAAAAACTTTGTTAAACATGACATTATACCGCTCCAGTGTTAAAACATTGCTTAACAGGTTTAAAAATGTATTTACCGTAATATTTCTAAGGTTACATTAACACACAGATTTATTGCTGCATTTTGTGAGGATCCATTTTTGGTGCAAAACTGCACCAAGAACACATCCTCATAGAATGCAGCGTTCTGTGTGAGCGCCGCTGCGCTTTTCACTTTCGCTTACTCACCTTTCCGAGCTCCCTCGGTAACCGCCGATGATCTCCTCATCTCCTAAGGCTAGGATCACACCAGCATTTACCACTACGTTTAGGGGGCTTCCGTTTAAAACCTAGAATTTGGCAGTATTAGCACTGTGTTACCAGAAGGGTAAAACTGCGTTAGGCTAGGGTCAGACCTGCGTCTGCCCCTAGCCTGGTGTCTCTGGCAGAAACTTATACATTTCCTGCCTCAACTCATAGCATTACTGTGGCACCCGCCAATGCAGGCGTCACAGAGGGGTACTGCACCCGTAAAAGAGGTGCAGATACTCCAGCTGCAGGCGGATTCTCGGATGGTGGGTGGAACCCATTAACCAGCACTCACACACTAGATTACACGGTGGAGGTTACCCGGGAGGGAATAAAACCACCTCTAGGGGGAACAAGAGGCTTTGCCAGGTCTTTGCCTCCAGGTCTTCGACCTTTTGGGCTTTTGAGAGGAGAGGGTCTCTCGGCTGAGGGACCAGGAGAGAGGAAGTAGGAGAAAAGAGCTCCCGGGCGCAGACAGTTACCAGGCACCAGAGCTCGCACCTGTGGGATACTATAGGATCACAGAAAATCCGGAGTCCTGGGAAGTCTACAAGTCCCCCAGGCACCTAAGCAACCAGAAGAGGGAACCAGGCACCGCTGAAGGAGCAGGCGGCCAGCCAGTAGAGGGTTACCCGACGGCAGCAAGGGTGAGAGAAAGAGTGGAGGTCAGGCTGATTTCAAGTCACCGGGCTTCATACAATCACTGGGAAGCAGGAAGGAACAGACGGGAAAGAAGGCACACACCAAGGGTTCCATCATACAACCTGGGATCCACTTGCAGCCACCCGTTAGCTACCTGTTATAACAACTTATGCTGAACTGTAAACTGCAACTTCAATTCCACAAGTTTCCAATAAAGTACCCGGAGAGGAGTGAACTCGACTCTGCTGCATTTCCTTGCGAATGACTTTATTCCCTTACAGGAACGCTGCCCTGGAGGTCCCAGTCCTACCTGTGGAGGACTTTACCAACTCAGCCGCGATATCATCTACCTCGGCGGACTGTAGCGGCGCTGGTGACATCTCACCAGATACTACAGGTGGCGTCATGACAAACTTTGTACATAATCTCTGTACATATTTCCCCCTTTTTGGAAGATAGGCCCAGGACACGGGGTCAGGGCGTAGCCACCACTCCCCATGACAGCAGGAGCGTTAACCCCTGCAGCCTGACACCCGAGTACCCCAAAGCCTGGGCGCAACATTACCAGCAGGTAACGCTATGCTCTGTCTGACTATTGATCCTTATGGCAACTGGACGCAGCCGCCGGCTCCACAGGAAATGCGCTTTTGCAGAGCGCACAGGAAATGCTGTTTGCAGCATTTTCCTGTGTGCTCTGCAAAAGCGCATATCTTGAAGATCTCTGTGGAGCCAGAGGCTGCGGTAAGCGTCCTGTTGACATAGAGATCTATTGCCTGGCAGCGCAAAGCGTTACCTGCTGGTAACGCTATGCAGTGAGGCAGGAAATGTCTACGTTTCTGCAAGATCCATGAGGATCAGGGCCAGACGCAGGTCTGACCCTAGCCTTAATACTGCGACTTCATTCCTATGGATGATGGAACCCTAAGCGCAGTTCAAACGCCGGCATCTAAGTGCTGGTGTTTGAAATCTCGCGCTATTTCCAAGTGCATCACATGACGCCAAAGTGCACGTCATGTGATGTGCTTGGAAACAGTGCGATATTTCAAACACCGGCACTTAAATGCCAGGATTCGAACTGCGCTCGGGATTCCGTCAGTCATAACAATGGGTTGGCACTGTTAACGCAGTTTTACCTTTCCAGTAACACTGCGCTAATGCTGCCAAATTCTATGTTTTAAATGGAACCCCTGCCCTGAACGCAGAGGTAAATGTTGGTGTGACCCTAGCCTAAGGCCGCAGTGATCCTGCCTCTAGAACCCTGTAGCCTCCCATGTGACCTGTTGAGTTGCTCAGTCACATGGTGCTGTCCAAGGTCCTCCACGGGTCCTGTGGAGTCAGGATGAGGAGAGATCAACGAGGGGGCACAGTGAGGTGAGTAAATAGTGCAGCAAAAAAAGCCACAAAATTGGAATGTGAATTCTATTTTGCATTCAGACACTGCACTTTTTACGGACCTGCTTTTGGGCTGAAAAGCGGGTCCATAAAAATCGCAGTGTCTGAATGCAAAATAGTGAAATGCATTGACTTGGCTGGGACAGCTAACATCAATGCGTTTCACTGCATTCCAATTGCAATTAGCGGATCCATACACAGCGGACCCAAACAATGTAATAGCGCACCATGTGAGTGTGCAGCCCACTGGGACAGGGTACTCGGTACCGGACTGGGGAACTGTTGGGGATGTCACGGAGGTCCTGGTCCAGACCGTGCCCCGCGTTCTCACAAGTAAAAGGGGATATATACAAGGGATAAAGTTTGTCGTGATGCCACCCACGGGTTGTGGTCAGTAATGGGACCACCGCTGCAGCGCTGCTCTGCCAGGAGGATGGATGATGGGGCTGCAGCCAGATGGATGAGCCCGCCATGGGTCGGGCTGCTCCTAACAGGATAAAAGGTATGATAACAGTTCTTTATACCTGGAATCAGACATGGACACTAAGGCAGGGTTCACCGGGTTTACTTGTCAGTTCTTTAAACAGTTTACAGCAGTTCTCAGTACAGTTCTTAACACAGTTCACAGTCAGTTAACTCCAATAACACTGAACCATCTGCAGCCAGACTGTGACTCTGAGACCCCTCACTACTTCTAAGTGTCCTTTCAGGCTGTTCTCTCTCTTGTTCTTTCTCCCGTGTTGTATAGCGGCAGCTTGGACCCTTGTGGGTCCTTGTGGTTGCTGCTGCGCTTCCAACCCTTTTTGTTGGGAACTCCAACCTGGAGTTCAAGCTCCCCGTCGGTTTCTGGGAAGCCGGTATGGAATCTCAGTTCGCCTCAGAGCCGACACTCTGGTGTATGCCTAGTCTGCAGTAACCCTATCTTGCAAGGCGTTACCAGACTCTATCTAACCCATGTGATTCCAGTCCAAACTAGGGAAAACTACTCCACCGGTAGTTGGTCGGTGCTGCCGTGTTCCTCGGACCCAGTACTGCTGGTTCTGTCTCTTTCCTCACACTCCCCTGTGATGCCAGCTATGGATGAGCTTTCTCTCCATGGTTTCTGTGACTCTGTGGATTCTGCATCTCCATGAAGCCCAACCCCACCGGGATGTGTGTCACTCTCTCTGATGTCTGTGCTGCTCGGCTCACTCTGGCCTACTAACTCCTTCCTCCTCTTTTCCTCTTTTTGTACTATCTGTCACCTGACCTACATTCCCCACCCACTTGCTCTCTAAACCCCACCACCCCTTGCCTGCCTAGAGTCCCGGGCTCTGGTCTGGGTGCTGTACTCCTGTGGGTGTGTGTGCTGCGAGGGTGTTTGGTGCACTAAACTGTCTACCTTCTGCCTGGCTGCAGTTCCCTATGTGGCCTCCCTGATCGCAGGGGCGCCACATGAATGTAACCTAACATGGTAAGTGACAAGGAATGTCCTATCTGTGATAAATCCCTCCCTGCCAGGGGAGTAACCACAATAGGTGCAGTGGTTGCAATCACACCCAGGTCCTGGAGCATAGGGGACCCAAAAGGTCCATTTGGCCTATAGAAAAAGACTAGTTCTATTAAATATATGCTTGAGGGCCCCGTTGTAACTTTTGTGCAGGGCCCGTGGGCTTTAAGCTACGCCATTGCTAAGCAATAAGCATATAATGTTGCCACAGAGTTACCACATAAAAGTTCTGATATATGTTGATCCAACCCATTCAGGGTACAACCCCTCCCGGACTCATCTGCCCTGAATGTTCTGACCCTAGTAACATGTCGTGTTCGGGTCAGAAAGGATGTGTGTGATTTAGAAAATAGGCAGATCTGATGTTGAGAAAGAGAATATTGAGTTCAGCAGGGAGGAAAGCATGGAGCTGTCAACAACACGCGGCTGACAGGACCGGGCCCTTGTGTTCTTCTAAGTGCTGTGACATGAAACATTTTCACTGTTTCCTGTAAGATTACTATGGGAGTGCTCACATCTGTCAGCTGCATAATAGGACAGTTATATACTGTGCACAAAACATATTTTCTTCTGTTACCTACTTACTGTAAATTGTGCTAGGAGGGATTTATCGCAGATGGGACATCCCTTGTCACTTCCCATGTTAGAAATATATATTAAATACATTTTTAAACCTGTTGAAATCATTGCACTTGACTATTGATCATTCTGTAGCGACCGGTGGTAAGGCCGCGGGTGTGTGTGTATGATCTTTCTCAACAGAATCCCCATACTCAGATTTAACCGGTAGTAACATTTCTTTACTGTAAAACATGTCTATAACACAGTCAACTGATCTAGCTGCACACATGTATATATTAGAGTCTCTGGATCTTCACTTCTTCCGGGTACGCAGCAAGCAAAGAAAAAAAACACAACAATGGAGATATCTTTCCCTAACTTTCCCTAAAATCACGTACCAGTCTATCACAGAAGAAGGTGTCGCTCCCACGTAGCAGGCCTGGGGTCTCACGATGACGGGTCCCGGTGCAGCGCTGAAGGGGGAAACTCCTCAGTCTTCTTCTGTGGTCTCCTTCCGCAGGTAACAGAATCTTTCTTTGTTAGTCTCTCCCAGTCTCAGGGCACACAGAGGAGCAGAAGGGAGCCCACAGCAGCACAGAAGTCTCTCTCAGTCTCGGGGCAAACCGATGAGCAGAAGGGAGATCACAGTAGCACAGATGGCTCCCTTATGTCAGTCACAGCCCCTGCACATGTAATCCAGTGGCAATGTCCTGAATTCCGGAGGCAATGTCCTGAATTTGAGTGGGACCCTCGGTAAGACAAGGTCCTGCAGACCGGGGGTTGCAACAGCGATCCTCACGGGGTATTTCTTCCCAAGAATCCGGCTGCAAAAGAGCCCTATGTCGGGAGACACCACACAGTCTGTCCTGACAGAGCTCTGGATCTCTAATCATCATCTCCCGCCCTTTTTCTTCCTCAGCACAAGGCTGTTGGGGGAGGGGATCAGACTGTGTAATGTTCACTGCAGTGTCCATTTGAATAACAACACAGTCAGGGCTACCCACTTCATTACAATTCTGCTCATTCTTATGATGCATTTAGACAACTGTATTGGACCACAATGATCAGACTGACTGCTCCTCTCCTGACTCAAGAGTGACGGTTACATAGAAAGATATTAAGCTGTCATGCTCGGAAGAATCCTCGTCCAGTCCGAACATTGTAGTCAACTCTTGGTCTGATTGTCTGAATACACCCTTAGGCTAGGGACTGACTTGCATCAGCCCTGAGCCTGCCGTATCCGCTTAAGGTCCCGTTACACTTAGTGACGTACCAGCAATCCCGACAATGATACGACCTGGTAGGGATCGCTGGAGCGTCGCTACTTGTCGCTGGTGAGATGTCAAACAGTCAGATCTCACCACCGATGCAGCAATGATACGGCGGCCGTTGGGACCCTGTCATTCAGACCTGTAGTATTGAGGTCGTTGGTTGTTGTTCCCGTCAAACACACCGGTGCATGCTGCCCAGCGGGAGCCCGACAATCAAAAAATGTACCCTGAGGAAGGTGCGAGGTTTGCACTCAAACGCGTTGGTCTATGGTGGAATAAAGAAAGAGATGGAGGAAACAATCCTTTTGGAGTACATTTATTGAAGCAGCAGCGCGGACTGGTGAAACCTTTCCTGTTTGAACTTCAGTTTTTCCAGCGGTTTTGGCGTGACGGTGGAGGTTCTGCAGCAGCTGCTAAAGCGCTCAAACTGGTTATGGGTGACACAACCTGAAAAAGGTGAGTGGACTTCTTTGTGACCTATAAACAATCCAAGTGTCCTTTTGATAAGGTACCATCTGCGCCTCTTGTGTCTCCTTTTATTTATAGTTAAAAAATGGTCAAGGACATTCCAACACGATCGGCAATCTCACAGCAGGGGTCTGGTCGCTCCTACGTGTCACACATAGCGAGATCACTGTTGTCGCTGTTGCGTGACAATAACTGTGACGTACTAGTGATCTTGCTTAGTGTGACGGGGGCTTTAGTCTCTGGCAGGCTGTAACGCTAAGTGACACGCCCAACTCCAGGATATGGGGTATTTGTTATTGGGCCAGTTCTTACAGTTCTTTTTGGGGAATGTCAAGGTGGCCATTTGGCTCCGTGACCCTCGCTGTGTCATTTAATAAATGGGAAATGATGGTGAAGACAGGGAAAAAGGATATTCGTGACGTCATCTGCTGTGCGCGGCCATGGGCGCCCGCTGCCACTTCAGAACCTCTGGAGATGATGACCGGCAGCTGGGATGGTTCCACTGCCCGCAGGTGGAGCGCGGTCCCCAGTGCAGCTGGAAGGAGGATTTAGTTCGTACCTTGGCAGATGTTCTTTAGGTCATCAGTACCGTGGTGTTTCATGCGGCCTCTGCAGCTGGTGGTCGCCGCTAAAGAAAGTCTCACACACCACAGCTGAAGTTCCGTAACGTTTACTTAATTGTTTCAGCATGGCTGCCGGGTGCTTCCCCTTGCCAACCTCCAGCTCAGCATTGTCTCCAGAACTGGGACAGTGCAGTCGAGCCTCTTTAGGTGTTCCTCTCTCTCTCTCTATTACTGGGTGTTTCTTTCTCTAGTGGCCTCTCAGTGCTATAAGGTAGTCACTCCACTCCTCTGAGCGCCTCCGCACACAGAGCTCAGTTACCGACAGTCATGGTTGCTCAGTTGTACCACTTCCTGATACTGCTCCCTAGTTTGGCTGTCTTCTCCAAGTTGTGTCGGGTGTTTGGCCACAGCTCCCATTAGTAACACGGGGCCTCCGGTTTCAACGGATTGGGCCTACAGCATCCGTGCTGTGTCCAGGGCCGGTTCCCTGTGTCGTCCACAAGCCTCTCTGTCCTCTTGCCAGATATGGGCGTACGGGGATCTATGTCTCATTCTATACCCCAAGGGCTCTGTTCTTCCTCCACACCAGTCGGTCGTTCCCTCCAGAGGTGAGTGTGACCGTGATCCAGCCAACTGGAGCTAATGCCTCCTCCACCTTACTTCTGCTACAATCAGATGCCTTCTACTCCCTCTGACTTCTCCTGCACTCCTCTTTTTCCCCTCCCGGCTACGCTTGGGTTCTCCCACCATCCCGGGGTTCTAAGTGTCGTGTGTGTGTGTGAAGCTCAATTGCGTCATCCCACCACCTAGAGACCAGAGGCACAACTCTCCCTCTAATGGAGGAGTGCAGTATCTCTGGTGGCGGCCTGCCCGGTAGGGTGCCACATTCCCCCTTGGCAAAGGTTAGCTCTTCCCTGAGCAACCCGGTAGCACAGAAACTCACAAACTTTTTTTTTTTAAAATGACAACAACAATAACATTACGCATCATTTGTCTTCCCTTTCGGGAGGCACTTTTCTTGAACATTCCAATAAAACATAATTTTCTCAAGTCTCTTAATTGTCATAGGGAAAAATAGAAAAATATAAAAACAATACAAAAGTCCTCAGTCTGTCGGGAGATTTTCCCTAAAAGTCCTCCGCCTGTCTGTGCGATGATTACGGTGGGTTAACTATACACATTATACATTTTTACAATTCCGGTACCTAACTAACTAACCAGCTATATACAACATTTACACGTTTCAACAGTCTAACAACTATTTTCACTGGCTTTCTAGGTCTTACTTTATGGGTAAGGGCCGCGTGCCCGCAAACCGTCCTTCCCACTTGAAAGTCCAACCGGCTCTGCATATGGGGTTCGACACTGCAGGATCTTGTACATCCGCAATGCGAACCAGACTCACCGTCCCACACACCAGGTGTAACTGACCTTTTCTCTGGAGTAGAGGTCCTGACTGGGGTGTCCCTTTGGGAGGTACGACTCGACAACCCTTCTGCTGACAAAGACCTCCTGCTCCAAGCCATACTCCTTTATGAACCCTTGCTTTCTCAGAGGTGGAAGTCCACAACAACTCCTCGGACTTGGGTCGGGTACTAAAGTCTTTCATACGTAAGCTTTCTCCTCCAATATTGGTCTCCTCCTGCTCCTGCCAGTGCTCTTGGCGCTGTCATCGCTCTTCTTCTTCAACAGCTTGTCTTCGGGCCCAGTAGTCACCACCTCATCTGCTCTCTATCTTGGTCTCCGCCTGGGCGCAATCTGGCACCCCTCAGTTAGACTTTCATAGAATGCCCAATGCGCCCTCCCGCTCTCGACCTCTGGGGTATCCACTAGGCTGTCACTGTTTTCCTGGTCAGTGGCATCACCCTCTGACTTCGGCACTGGTTCAGGCAGGTCTAGTGTGGCAGCTTGCGGCACTTCTGTCGGCTCTGGGGTCACTGGCCTGCTCTGGTTTGTGGTTCTACCACTGGTGCTACTTCTGGACGTTCGGGAGGCCTCAGCACCTGCACTAGGTGTGCGAATTTTTGTAGCTGGGACCGCTTCCAGGTGTTAATGGCCCACAGTTACGCGCTGTTCAGTAACAGGCTCATTTCTTTCATCGCCAAATTGAAGTCGTCAGAACTGATAAACTGTACGCAGTCTTTAGCCTCCTTGGTTGCATTGGGGGCTTTTTCGCTGTCTTGTCTGCCAGCCAAGAATGTCTGTCCCGTTGTTAGTCATGATGCCTCTTCCTCCTTGCACCACCAACTCTCTTTCATTTTGCGTCTAGGCGGAGTCAACAACCACACCTTAGCAGGCCACCTTGGCTTTTCTTTAGTACTCTGGGAGGGCTTGCTCTTTCGCACCTTTACCATGGTCCTTCCACGACTAGGGCCTAGACACGCCCCAGACCTACACGTGGTGCTCGTTCTTTCTTGACGCCATCTTGCGAGCTAGTTGCTACACAGTCTCTTAACAGTTCTTTAAGGCGCACAAGACCCAGTGTACTGGGCCGCTTGCATCCTGTTCATGACGCCAAGTGTGACACGCCCAACTCCAGGGCCGGGGGTACTCGGTACTCGTTACTGGACCAGTTTGTTACGGTTCTTTTTGGGGAATGTCAAGGTTGCCACCTGGCTCCATGACCCTGGCAGTGTAATTTAATAAACGGGGATTGATGGGGATGACAGGGAAAAGGGGTATTCGTCAAACCACCTGCGGTACGAGGCCATGGGTGGCCACTGCTGCTCTAGAACCTCTATGGGAGGATGTCCCGAGTGCAGCTGGAAGGAGGATTCAGTTCATACATTGGAAGATGTTCATTAGGTCATCATCACCCTGGTGTTTCATGGGGCCTCTGCGGCCGGTGGTCACTACTAAAAAAAAATCTCACACATCACAGCTGAAGTTCCGTAACTCTTGCTTAGTTGTTTCAGCATGACTGCCAGGTGCTTCCGCTTGCCAACATCCAGGTCAGCGTTGTCTCCTGAACCGGGACAGTGCAGTCGAGCTTCTTTAGGTGTTCCTTTCTCTCTCTATTACTGGGTGTTTCTTTTTTGGTGGTCCGCCGTAGAAACGCACCGTGGTACATTAAAAGGTAAATGCTTGTAGACTTCTTTGCTTGAGCACTTCTGTAATACTGAAACTCTTGTCTCATTCCGTACCCCAAGGGCTCTGTTCTTCCTCCATATTCATCGGATGTTCCCTCCAGGGGCGAGCGTGATCGTACCAACCCACAGGAGCTAACACCTCCTCCTCCTTACTTCTGCTACACTCAGACTCCTTCTACTCCCTCTGACTTCTCCTGCACTTATCTTTTTACCCTCCCAGCTATGCTTGGGTCCTCCCACCCTCCTGGGGTCATAAGTGTCGTGTGTGTGTGTGTGAAGCTCAACTGCATTATCACAGTACCTGGAGACCAAAGCACATCTTTCCCACATATTCGCCACCTGCCTATGCATCTCTATGGGTATCTGAATCACAGTGCAGCCGCCGTCTCCACTCACAAGGACCGGATATGGCTATTGCAGAGCACACAGGAAAACGTTGCAAACTGCATTTCCTGTGCGCTCTGCAATAGTGCATATCCAGTCCTTGTGAGTGGGACTGGCGGCTGTGCTATAATTCAGGTAACTATAGAGATGCATAGGCAGGCGGCGTATAGCGTTACATGCTGATATGGCTTTGCGCTAAGCCTGGTAGAGACTAAATTTTCAGTGGATCCAGCAGGACGCAGGTCAGACCCTAGCCTTAGACTAAGTTCACACCGAGGGTTAATGCTCCATTTTTATTGATCCGCTTCTGCACCAAAATGGATCTTATTTTTTCAAAAAAGCATCATAAATACATTGTGCTGCTTCTTTGCAGCTTCGGAGGACACAGACAAACACACAGACAGAGACAACACGCACACTTTCTTAACCTCTCTGGCAATCCTACGGTGATCCCCGGTGATGTCTTCTTTCTAGGGACTGGCAGAACCTGTCTGTAAGCAGTTGGATGCTCACAGGACCTTGCACCATGTGACTGAGTCACAAGGTGCCTCAAGTGACTGAGCCACATGGGCAGGTCCTGGAAGCACCTTACAGACTACTCATAGACAGGTCCTGCGGTGCCCAGGAGAAGACATCACCAGACATCACCATGAGATTGTGGGGAGGGTAAATAATTGGACGTTAGTAGTGCAGAAAGTGCAACAGAAAAAGGAGCAATAATAAACGCTCATTATTTCCTGGATGCGCTTTATGCACCACTAACACAGCAATAAAAAATTGTAGCTTTTGAACAGCAAATGGCAAATTGAAAATCACATTCACTTTGCTGGCAGACATTCTGACTGATCCGTTTTTGGTGTATTTAAAAAAAAAAAAACAGCACCAAAAACCGATCAAAAATGTCCAGTGTGACCATAACCGAAGGATGACTGCCTGTCTGCCAATAGTTGGGAACTAAGTCCTATAAATTAAAATCTAATCTAAATTGGCCTTTCACATGAGCAACAGAGGAAAGCATAGAGGGTATATAAGGGAGGGATAATCCTATAATAAAATATTAATTTATTATGCATAATTGCATTGATTATTAAATTATACCACTATGCCCAACACCATTTATCTAAATAAAATACATATTTTTTATTCAATAACTATTAGAATCCTATTTAAAAGCAAGATGATTTAAAGGTCATTCAAAAAGGAATGGCAAGACAAAGGTATATAAAGCATGCATATTTAATAATATAATATTAAATTAATTAAATTTAAGGATCCTTCGAAAATTATTGCTATAAGTTTCTTTAATACATAAAAGAACACAAGATATAGTGTCAATATATTGCATTAAGGGAACACAGAATTAAGTAATGATCTGCACAGCACATAGTAATAATTAAAGTCTGGAATATAGGCCCACTATTGTTTCATGTGATGTAATAAAAAGCCAAAGTATACCACTTATCGAAAGTTGTATGTAATCAGTAATAATCAAATAAATTCCTAAACTTATAATGAAGTTACATACACACAATTGTAGCATAAATATATCTCAATAGTAGATGTATGGCAATAAGGCTTGTTATATAGATATTAAAAGTAAATGAGACTATCAATTATACAGGTGTCGTGAAAGCCCATGTCCCTGGTCATAATCAAGAAGAAACTGTCAGTACGATGAAAACCTAACTAACCTCTCTCCTCACCTACTGTATCCTCACCCATCCATTGTAGACTGTGAGTCCTTATGGGCAGGGTCTCTCTCCTCTCCAACAGTATCCTCACCATCCCTTGTAGACTGTGAGCCCTCATAGGCAGGGTCCTCTCTCCTCACCTACTGTATCCTCACCCATCCATTGTAGACTGTGGCCCTCATGGGCAGGGTTACTCTTCTCACCTACTGTATCCTCACCCATCCCTTTGGTAGACTGTGAGCCCTCACTGGAGGGTCCCTTTTTCTCCACTACTGTATCCTCACCAATCACTTGTAGACAGTGAGCCCTCATGGGCAGGGTCCCTCCTCTTCTCATCGTCTTCTCTATATATCCTCACCCATCCCTTGTAGATTGTGAGACCTCATGGGCAGGGTATTCTCTTCTAGTATATCCCACCCATCCCTTGTAGACTGTGAGCCCTCATGGGCAGAGTCCTCTCTCCTCACCTACTGTATCCTCACCCATCCCTTGTAGACTAAGACCTCATGGGCAGGGTCCTCTTCTTACCTAATGTATCCTCACCCATTCCTTGTAGACTGTGAGCCCTCATGGGCAGTGTCTTCTCTCCTCCTGTACCTGTCTGTGCCTTGTATTCCTCATGAATATTGTACTTGTCTATGTATGCCCCTTTTCACATTTAAAGCGCCATGGAATAAATGGCGCTATAATAATAATAAATAATAATTTCGTTGCATAAGAGTATTAACACATATGGAAGATTGAAAGGAAAGATCACCACCAGTACAATGATAAATTTGTGTAGACACCTTTAGGCACGTTCTCCTTGTCTTGGTTTGTGGTCCCATAAATTCCGTTTCCAGTCCCTGGTTTCACTCCTGTATCCTTATCTCTCTCCACTCCTGTTTCCTGTTCATTATCTTGTGTTATCTAGGAATGTCTTGTTGATGCTCTACACCAATCTGATTACTACATAAATGTCTTGTAAAGATAACACCCAGAACTCGGAAACCTTTGTTTACCTTACACTGGTATATAAATGTATACTTCACCAATGCAATCAATGTAATTGCCCAATCTGATTTTTTCTCTTTACAGAAAGATGTAGGATGTATTGAGAAATACGCTCTTCATGTCATCTCTACGGGTTTCCATGTTTACTTTATTGGCCCACTGGCTTCATTATTATTTCGAAGCAGTCCACAGTCTCCGCGCCTGCCATGTCTCAAGATTAGAAGCCTCTCACACCGTGTTTGGAATTAGGTAGAGCTGGCAGTATTTTACCAAGATATGTAAAGAAAAAAGTTTTATCTCCCATAGGAAGCAAAGCCGTAGACAGTGTCATTGGCCTAGAGGTAAATAGAAAAAGCTGTACTTTAAATGGAAAAAAGCTATGGAAAGATTTATGCTTGCGCTGCAGTTTGTTAATCTGAAGATCTCAATAGAGGCAACAAGAGTAACGCTATCTCCAATTACATTGCAAAAATGGAACACAGTCATCTAAGGCAACCGGCGTGCTGAAATCTGGCACGATGCGCAGTCTCGTTTACTGTATTATTAAGTTACATATTATAGGCAGTGACAAGAATAATAGAGGTGGAATAGTTTTTTATTCCATAATTTATGCTAAAATCCTGGTATGAAATGAATCTCTGAAAAACAAAACCACAATGAAGCGTATGCAATTTACAGAAAATGTAATAATAATTATGAGAATTACCTTGGAAAAACAAACCTGCTTTCAACAATAATATTAATCATGAAAAATACCATTCCTAATGCCTTGTATATTCTGATTAAAGGGGCTGTCTTAAAGGGAACTTGTCAGCTACTTTGGACTCCTAAACCTGTCACTATCTGTTACTATTAAGGCAGGTTGCCGGGCACCACCATGCTCCTGTCCTCCAGCTCCTTGTTCGGTGCTTGCACTGCAATGGGAGAATCACCGTTCCTGCTCCCGCTCGCCAGCTTCTCTGCCCACACTCAGGACTCCGCGGTGCACTTCCCGGTCACGAGATGCACATCCGGTATCAACAAACAAAGAATCGGCAGCACTCACCAGGTTACAAGTTGTAACCCGTAGAAGCGCCGGCAGGAGGCGCGAAATGGTCCGTTGTTTCTGAAGACTCCCCCAACCTCCCCCACATATTCCCTGTACACAGCCATTGAACCGCTGTGGAATAAAAAATTAAATTTCACTCAGGACCTGATGAGTACTGCCGATTCTTTGTTTGTTGATACTATCACTATCTGTCCCTGCAGCTTCCTTCTACATCTTAATCATCCCTGTCTGACCTAAATGGGAAAAATAATGGTTGCAAAAACATTGTTTATAACTTACATTTTCCCCCTATTATCTACACTTGTGAGCGACCTGTGGGCGGTCTCTCAGGCTTCGTGTCTCTCCTCACTCCGTTGCTCTCCCACTGTCACACATGCCAATGCTGGCTGCCCAGCGGGAGACCAACGATAGATTTATGGCCCTGGCCATAAATCTACGATCAACGACTTATCATTCATTGTTGATACGTGTCACACACAATGATGTTGTTTCGACATCACTGCATTGTCACTAAACCGGTGACGTTGCAATGATATCGTTCATGATATCGTTGTGTGTAATGGGTCCTTTATGTCCAGAGAGATAGGGAATGGGCTATATACAGTATAAAGGACTTCTATTAGGGAGCATGATAGGCCACCTTAAAAATATGTGTTTTTAGGGAGCGCCTGAAGCTATGTAAGTAGTGGATAGTCCTAATTTCTTGTGGTAGAGCATTCCAGAGAATTAGTGCAGCTTGGGAGTAGTCTTGGAGCTGTAAGTGGGAGGTTCGGGTTAGTGCAGATGTTAGCCAAAGGTTATTTGTAGAATGTAGAGAACGGGTGGGGTGATAGAGAAAGATGAGGGAGGAGATCAGTCACCTGGATAAGATGCATTGGTTCTTATTTTCAGAGGATGTCTTATTTTTCCATTGATAGCAATAAACATTTTTTCTTGAACAAAAAAGTCAACATTTATTTAAATATAGTCATGGCCAAAACCAAACCAAACCTGTCAGAGTCACATTCACAGATTATGTCTACCAGCCAGGTCAATGTTGCCATCCTGATCCATATTCTTCTTAGCATTTCCCCTATTCCTGTTGACTTAGGCTATAATTCTCTGTTGGCCATTTTTGGTCCATTCAGATATCCAGTATTGTCTCTTTGCAGAAAGCAGTAAGATCTTTGCCCTGAAAGTCTTCCATGATTCTTTTCTTGTAATCAACGGAATAGCTCTTTCTTTTTGCGATAATGTTGTCTGGTGGTCGATAAACTAGTACAGTATATTTTCTTGCTGATCTGTTTACATACAGTGCTTTACAGTAGTATATGGTGTATAGACTCTTCACCAGAGAAAGCAGACACCCCCCAAAAAAGTGCGCTCAAAAGACACAAAGCTGTAAAGTCTGTCTGTGAGAGCCTGGAACATTCAATTTCTTACTGTTTATATATATATATATATATATATATATGATAAAAAAAAAGTCATTAAATGGTTTTACAGGATTGTAGAAAACATGACTGCTTTCTGTGAACATTAGGTCTTGAGGTCCACAGGTTGTGTGCAGCTCACCCTCATTCAGTTTCATAGAGCTGAGCTGCAATACCAATCATAACCACTGGAGAGGTGTGGTGCTGTTATATCACATATGTATACTGTTATTTATCATCCTATTTTGAAGGGTACCCATTAATCATGCAGTCAGGTTGGGTCAGAAAATCATTTTCTTTTCATTTACCATTAAAGGTATGACAAACAATAGGTGAAGATGCAAGTAGCTCGACCCGGATCAATATTAATTCCTTGTAACAATAATTGTTATGTCTGTGGTGCCAAAACTATTAGATTAACCAAATCCCTTGAAATTGTATTGCTTATTAACCTTAATCCTGGACTCATGACGTGTCTATCTGACAAGTCAGGCCGACAATTTGAATTAAATCATCAAATTTATATGAAATAGTATTTAAAGGATCCTGTCACCCCCAAAACACCTCTAAACCTATTAAAAGCTGTCCCTAGAGCATATTAACACTTTCCCTACACTCCTTTTACCTCCTAAATGCACATAGTCAAAGTGAATAAAAACGTTATTATAGTACCTCATTACTGATAATAATGAGTGACTATGCTATTCATAGTCACTCATCCAGGCTGCCCTCTTCTTCATATCACGCCTGAATAGGCGTGATCTACATCACAGGTTCAAATTGCTGCAGTGCGCATTTGAAGCTGACAGCGCGGCGCAGCTGTAAATACGTCACCCGGCGCCGGGAATGACGCGATCGCGTCATACAGCCCCACACTGAAGCCCGCCGGAATAGGAGAGCGGGAGGCGCGAATTTGAATCTCTGATGTAGATCACTCCTATTCAGGCGTGACATGAAGAAGAGGGCAGCCTGGATGAGTGACTATGAATACCATAGTCACTCATTATCATCAGTAATGAGGTACTATAATAACGTTTTATTTACTTTGACTATGTGCATTTAGGAGTAAAAGGAGTGTAGGGAAAGTGTTAATATGCTCTAGGGACAGCTTTTAATAGGTTTAGAGGTGTTTTGGGGGTGACAGGATCCCTTTAACATTACGACACATTGAAGAGTAAATATTCTAAAATAAATACTGAATCATTTACTTAAC
Source organism: Allobates femoralis (assembly GCA_033576535.1). NCBI lineage: Eukaryota > Metazoa > Chordata > Amphibia > Anura > Aromobatidae > Allobates > Allobates femoralis. The sequence continues at coordinate 523,395,738 of JARQOC010000005.1, forward strand.
ACTTATAAAAGTACAGGTTATCTCGGTGGAGCAATCCTATTATTTTACACTGAAGCCAAAGGTCATCTAATATAGGTAAGACATAATATATTTGAGTGAAATCCTGCCTATACAATATTTGGTAGGGACGGTCTACTAGTACAATACAGCGAACTCGCCAATGTTTGAGTTTGGTGGACTTGCTTTTTTAAAGTCTGAATTCGGGGCCGAACATTACCCGAACTTGAGTCCATCCCCTGAACTCGGACTTTAATGTTATGGGGTGGGAAAAATAGCTAATAAACTTCATCATCATACTTACCGGCATCCTGCCGTCTCAACATCCTGCTGCATCAACTTCCGGAGCCGCTCATTAACTTCCGTGAAATTCACTGCACTAGTTCCAACAGCCAATCACAGATGCTGTCACACAGAATGGGTGTCTGTGATTGGCTGCTGGAATAATCATGACTCAGCTCATACATTCCAGATACTAGAATGTATGAGCTGGTTTCAGGTTACTTCAGTAACCAATCACAGACACTCATTCTCTGTGACAGCGTCTGTGATTGGCTATTCGGTCCCTCAGCCATTGACGGACATCACAGTACTATAAAAATGAATAATTAAAAATTTTACGTAGAGCTCTGCTTTATTTTTTATTTTCAGCACAGATAGAGTGGAGAGCTATGGGCTGTCACCCTGAGCTGCCTGGCTTTAATTTGGCTGGCAATGAAAATACAGGGAAACACATTTTTTTCAATTATCTAAATAAATAATAAAACAAATGCATGGGCTCTGCCCTATTTTGATCACCAGGCAAGGTAAGTCTGTGTTTCGGAGTCTTCGGAAGTGTCTGGATGACGTCACTATGTAATCCACTTGCACACAGTCAGGAGGGGTGGTGATTGCATGGAGCGGGGTGGTGCTGACCACTATATGCAGACACCTATATGACCCAAGCAAGAAATTAGCATAGAGCGCAGAACAGAATAAAACTTGTTTTCTGAGGTATGCAGGGGATATCTGGGAATACAAAGGGGTTACAGGAACCCAAATGACGTCATGTTACAGGTGGTGGGCAGGGTTTAGAACCTTCAAAACTGGTGAACGGTTCCTTTTAAGGTGAAAACAGGTTTGAGGGTGAAGGTGTTAAAGGAACAAGAAGGACGAGTCAAAAAATAACCCCAGAGACTAGTGTGAAAGTTGAAAAACTTCAATATTTTCTAAGTTATCTTCAGATTGTGATGTTAAAAAAATGTCAAAAATAAAAAAAATCAATTTAGGATAAATGCCTGATTTAAGCAGTAGGTCAATTTCTGATCCAACGTTCCCTTTAACCCAATTCTTTAACAATTTAGAAATTGTTGCTTTATGATCTAGTAGGAAATAGGTCAGAATATGTTCTAGATTTTACACAACAGAGACTCCACTACATCTCTTGGGTATTAATGAAAATCAATGCTGCAAATATGTATGTGCGGAACAACTCTATTCAGAAGAACGTTCACAGATACAGAGATAAGAGCGCCGCTTCTTTGGAGATTGCATTTTCTTGGCTTACAAAGTGTACAGCTCCACTGCAAATGCATGTCTTGTATGATGATGAGCACAATTTTTTTAGAGGAATTTTCTATTTTAGTCTAACCTTTTGTACTATATTTATATTCCCTATTAGAGTATAATAGGAATAATCCACTCAAAACGTCAAAAGGAGAGGGGAAAATGACAAGAACATGTTTTATCTAAAGGGGAATGGCTGTATCCTAAAAACAAATATCCATATTTCATTGATTTCACAGATATTACACAGTTCTCCTTAGTCCTAGCAGTTGCAGTAGACTGGGGTAAACTATGTCCTTAGTTGCTGTCATGTCCTCGGCTGCACGATCGGTCTCTGCTAAGCAGGAAGATCGGCGCTCACCACGCAGCTCCGCTGGTTCTACTCAACCTGGTCATGGATACATGCGACCATCTGTCTCCTTCTCTGCTAGGAAGCTGCGTCCTTTCGGCAGGTCTCCTGGGAATGTTCTTTGGATGAGTGCCAATTGTAAGAGCAATGCACCTTTTCCCTATTAGATCTCTGCATGAGTGCTGTTGCCCTGAGTATAAAATGCACCCTCCCACTTTGGGGGGTGGCTGAACAATGTGGTCATTCTCTGGAAATTGTTGCCTCTGCTCAGGTCACAATCTACTGAGCTCTGCACTAAGAAGACATCTGCTTTGTTTCCACTTGATTCTAACACTTCTGTCTCCACAGAATCCTTGGGCTGTCCAGGCCTCTCCTGATGTGCACAGGACTGTCCAATTTCCTGCATCGGCTGGATCATCTCTCCTGGATCGATTGGAGCTCCCAGGATTCATTTCATCAACAGAGCCAGTATTCTACAGTTCTTCCATATCTACTGTCCGGTCTGTACAAGTCGCTCCTCTGGGACGGGATTCGCGGCATTCAGGTCTCCTGCTGTGATGGGGAAATCTCTGTATAGATGTTAACCTTTGCCGGTGCTCCACTATGTGGTACAGTATCACGATCCGGGGGTCCTCTCCTCAGACACCTTCCCCTTTGTGAAAATTTCCTTAATAAATATCCTTGGTTTTATGAAAGTCACTCCCCTGTCTCTTGAGTATCGAGTATTCAGCTACCACTGCACCACCAGTGGTCTAGTGAGTCCACTTTACTTTACCATGCCCTGTTGACGTAACAGTTGCTCAATACCAGTTGCAGTCAACTTGTGCCACTGAAACTAGATGCAATCTTGTGCCGCTCACATTGCATAGCGTTTTCTACTCCAGAAGAGATAAGTAAGGCATAGCAGCACAACTTGCTACTGCTGTGACATCACTGTGTATTACCCTGTACTAGCTCCTCTCCATATGGAGATTAATCCTACAGCCAACAGTGAAGAGACTTTTAGCCGCAATACTCCTCTGGGAAATATGCAATTTGTCACTTCAGGGAGGAAGTAGATGAACTCCAGTGCCACTTATTGAAAATAGTAATCTTAAAAATCAAAATTGACTCTTTAATGAGCCTTTCAATATGATTTAGGATAATCCGCAAACGCTGCTTGTGGTGAGTGGACACTGTAATGTCTCCACTCACTGCAATGCAACAGAGCTGAGTATGCTTCGCTGCACATTGAGCTGTGGAGTACCATCCGAGGGTATGTTTGGGGTTAATAAATGGCTGAATAAGGTTTTTTGTGTGTTTTATTTTAAATTTCTGTGTTTGTTTTCTTTAACAATTTACTCACAGATTGGTAATGTACAGGTCTCATAAAAATTCTGAACATTACCAATCAAGGGCTTAATGACAGCTGTCAATACTCAGCTGTCATTAATTCCTTCTATTACCCCAATTGTCACTGCACCAGGGCAATTGAAAACAGCTAGGAAAAGAGTCAGTAATTGGCACTTCTAATGAATGTGCCAATTTCTGAGATGGCTGTGGGCTACTATTCTGTAGCCTGTGGTGCCCAATAAATATGGACCTCACCATGCTAAGAATATCAGCCCCCACCTGCCTGGTTTTACCTTTGCTAGCTATCAAAAATAGAGCAGATCCCAAATTTCTTTTAAAGTATTTATTTAAATGGTATAAAAAATAATGGACTCCCCTGCATTTTTCATTGCCAGCCAAGGTAAAACAAGGCAGCTGGAGGTGACAGCCCATAGCCGGCTGCTTTACCTGTACTGAGAATCAAAAATACATGGGACTCCTACATAATTATTTATTTTTATATTCCTATGATGGCAGGTTCGTTGCCAATACACTAATATGTATAACAACAAATCACATACACCGGCCAATATAGTGGTGGAGCAAAAGCCAATCATAAACGCTGTCATTTAGAGTGAACGTCTGTGATTGGCTGTTGGAGTCAGAGAGACGTGAATAAACATGAGGCTAATGGGTGGCCTGGAACAAGTGTGACTGCCCGAGACTGGTAAGTATAATCTCCTGCTATAATTATCATATTGCTTGTTTTTAAAGCCATCCATGCCGAACCTGATCAGATATGCAGACTTCTCAGGGAAGTCCGTGTTTGGGGTCCGTGCCCAAACACTAGGTGTTCGGCGTGGACCCCGAACTTTACAGTTCAGATTCACTCATCACTAGTTGTGGAAGATATTGTGCATTAATTGCATAAAGACTATAGTTTGAAGCTTTTTAATAACTTAATAATTTACAGATACATCATGAAATGTGTTGCAAACAGTGATAGTCCAGCAAACCCCAAGACCCATGAATATATTTATCTGTAATAACGTAATAATAATTGAAGCAAATCAAAGAAAGTCTATAAATCTTTGCAGCTCTGGTAAGGACATATATATAAAAGTAGCATTGTCAGTCCAGTGACTCATTGTGTGAAATGGACATGATTCACGTATTTACTTTCCTGCACTTCTAAAGTAAAATATATGGTTGGTATAAAAAGCATGGCACGGCGGCTGGGATTGCTGATTGTGGTCCTCCATCTGCGCTGCCCTTTAATTGCTGTATATTCTATGTTGGCTGTTGTTTTTGTTACTTCAGCTTTTACTGATTGCAGCTTGTGTTTCACAGCATGAATTTTCCCATTAACAATGCTTAGTCAGCTCTATAGAAGGGCCAGGCAAGTCCAAAAGGATACAAATGTCACCCCTCAATGGAGGCCGGGCTGAGTTCTGCGCTCCAGTACAGTTTTACTGCATATGGCATATGCTGCAAAACAAAACTATAGAGAAAACCCTGAAAATAGTAAAAGAATCACAGAAAATGATCAGACGTCATATAAGTAAAACTGGGAGATTTCATAACTTTTAGATGTATGTATCTAATATCTTTGTGATTATTTTTTATTTATTTTAAAGTGCATCTATTTCTAGCACTACAATAGGTGCAGGGGTTGTAATCGCACACGGGTCCTGGAGCCTAGGGGGCTTCAAAAGTCCCTTTAGCCCATAGAAAAAAACTAATGCTATTAATGATTTGCAATAATTGGGGTCCCCGTGGGAGCTTTCGCATCGGTGCCCATGAGCTCCAAGTTACACCATTTTCTAGCACACACTTTCTCCTGCAAGAAAGGCTATGGTTCATTATAAGCCAGTAAAAATAATAAAGACTGAAATTTCAATATAACAGGTATACGAAAGAATAACAAAATTAAATTACAAAAACAACAAAATAGTGAAAACTAAATATAATAAAAGGAGAAGAGAGAACTACAAACTTTCATTCGCCACAACCTCTTTATCACTTACAAACTCTCATTCCTTGACATCACTGAAACCTGGCTCACCCCTCTGAAACAGCCTCTCCTGCTGCACTTATCTATGGCGGACTCAGTCTTTCCCACACCCCAACCCCCAGTAACAAGCATGGTGGATTAGTTGGCTTCCTTCCGGCCAATAACTGCTTCTTTTCCCCTAATCCACTGCCACCCTCTGCTACTCTCCCCTCTTTGAGGTCCATTCTGTCCTCATCTTCTCTCCCTGCAACCTTCAGCTGGCTGTCATTTACCGTCTCCCTGGATCCACCTCTTTCCTTGACCATTTCACCACCTGGCTACTTCAGTTCCTCTCTGCGGATATCCCTACTATCATAATGGGCGACTTCAACATCCCGTCAACTCTTCCCACTCAACCACCTCTAAACCTCTTTCACTGACTTCTTCTTTTGAACTCTTTCAATGGTCCTCCTCTGCCACTCACAAAGATGGCCACACGCTGGACCTCATCTTCTCTCGCCTATGTTCTCTCACTAACCTCTCAAACTCACCCCTCCCCCTGTCTGACCACAATCTAATGACTTTCTCCTCCCCTCTTCTTCATTTCCCCCACCCCACAATCTTACTCATCCTCGCCAAAACCTAAATCATATAGATTTAAACTCATTCTCAGAATCCCTTCTCCTCACTTGCTGACTTAGCTTCCTTACAAGACACAGATGCTGCTACCACCCTATACAACACCACAATAACTACTGCCCTCGACTTGGCTGCCTCATACAGCAAACCGTACACAAACAGGTTACCCTTGCACACCACCCTCACTAACTACCTGAGACAAGATTCTAGGGTTGCTGAACGGAGATGGAAGAAATCCCATTCCACTGAGCACTTCATATATTCAAACAGTCCCTCACTAACTTCATGTCCACACTTACTGCCGCAAAATAAGCCTATTTCTCATCTCTAATACCTCCCTGTCTCACAATCCCAAATAGCTACTTAAAACTTTCATTTCTCTTCTCTGTCTCCCTGCACCTCCTCCCTCTCCTCTTATCTCAGCCCAAGACTTTGCCTCTTTCTTCAAACAGAAGATCGATAACGTCAGAGGCAGCTTTGACCCACAGTCCCCACAGCTTCTCCTCACAACTACACTGCCCTTTCCTTCCAAAGGCTGCTTCTTCACTGTGTCAGAAGATCAGCTCTCCTCCCTCCAGTCAAAATCAAACCTCACGACCAGCGCTCTTGACCCGCTCCCATCCCACCTCATTCCCAGCCTCACCTCTGTCTTCATCCCCCCTAACCCATCTCTTCAACTTATCACTTACTACTGGTGTCTTCCCCCTCATTCTTAAAACATGCCCTGATCACAACCATCCTCAAAAAGCCCTCCCTTGACCCATTGTCTGCTTCTAGCGATCGCCCAATATCACTTCTCCCAAGGCTCAGTTCTTGGACCCCTTCTTTTCTCCATCTGCACCCTCGGTTTGGGACAGGTCATTGGGTCTCTCGGACTTCAGTATCATCTGTACGGTGATGACACTCAGATCTACCTCTCTGGACCTGACATAATCTCCTTGCTATCCATAATTCCGCAAGTCTGTCTGCTATCTCATATTTATTTTCTGCTTGCTTTCTGAACCAACCCACTCTTCCCCCCTACCTAACCTTTCTATCAATGTCAATGGCTGCTCACTTTCCTCAGTCCCCCACACTCGGTGCCTCGGGGTAATCCTCAACTCCACCCTCTCCTTCAAGCCACATATCCAAGCCCTTGCCACCTCCTGCCAACTGCACCTCAAAAATATTTCCTGGATCCTTTCATTCCTCGACCTCGACACTGCAAAAACACTTGTCCATGCCCTCATCATCTCCCCCTTGATTATTGTAACCTCCTGGTCACTGGCCTCCCCTCTAGCACTCTTGCACCACTCCAATCTATCCTAAACTCTGCTGCCAATCCACCTGTCTCCCCGCTATTCCCCAGCCTCTCCTCTCTGCCAATCCCTTCACTGTCTCCCCATTTCTCAAGATAGAGATGAGTGGTGTTCGATTTAAAATGTTCGCCAATCTCAAATTCGAGCTGTTTTTGGCGGTGTTCGAGTCATTCGACGAATGCAAACAATTAGCTTCAAATTAGGCAGTTCGAGGTTATGTTCAATAACGGTTCAAAAATGCGGCAGATCCGGACAAAAAAACGCATTTGCCCCATTTTCTGCCTAATGAATGAGCTGTGCGGGGCACTTTCACTTCCGCAATGTATATACATACATTGCGGAAGTGATATTAAGTAAAAGGAAGGGTTAAAAATGAAAAAATTGTCTATGCTCACCTGTTCGGCGATCCACTGCTGCCTCCAGTACCTCCGTCCTGGTCTGTAGGACCTGTCGTGATGTCACAACCCGGCAGCATCATCGGGTCACATGACCACAGTTACCGGTGGATCGCCGGACAGTGAGCATAGAGATTTTTTTTATTTTTAAGTTAAAAATGTAAGTGGCATTAAAACCACCCCAAGTGGACACTGTAGAATCTCTACTTTTAGGACCTGCCGTGATGTCACAACCTGTCAGCGTCATTGGGTCACATGACTGGTTACCTCGGTAACTACGGTCATGTGACCCGATGACGCTGCCAGGTTGTGACATCACAGCAGGTCCTACAGGCAGGAGATGCTCGAGGCATTGGTTGATTGCCGAACAGGTGAGCATAGAGATTTTTTTATTTTTAACCTTTCTTTTACTTAATTTCACTTCCACAAGTATGTATATACATTGCAGAAGTGAAAGTGCCCCGCACAGCTCATTCATTAGTTTTCAATGGTGTTCGACAAACATTCGACGAACATTCGACAAACACACCCCAATTCGACGAATCAAATCAAATTCAAACACTAAGGTGCATGGCTCATCTCTACTCAGCGTAACACATTGACTCCTGTGACCCTGTAAGAGGGAGCTGGAGGTTCATCGTAACTGTTCTGCCTGTGTAACATTCACAAGTAAAGTACCATTGCTCAAAGTTACTATGCATGTAACTCTGTATTATGCAGCATAGAACTTTAAGTGTACTACCTACTACCCTTTGTACCTATGTTTATGCTTAAGTAAAGTGAACTTTGTCTTCTTCATCCTTGCCTGGCTTCCTCTTCCTGGGGATAAAGGCATCTGGCACCACTCAAGCACAACTGGCTTCTATATGCAGGTGTTTATAATGGCCACAGTACCACCACACACCAAAATTCCCAATTTTCCATAGCATGTGGGGTGTTGAGAAGATAAACTCACCCATGGCTACCAACGCACAACATGTTTCATTGGTGCAGCTTGTGCAGCCTCATATGGGTCCAAGAGACAAAAGGGCCCATTTCTACCTACAAAGCAGCAAGAACCTTCATTCACAGACACTAAAGGGCCCCCCATGTAATGTTCTCAGACAGGGAAATACTCCAGTCCATGTCTATGACTGTAGATTGGTTTTATCATCAAGAATTTTTTTTACAATATTTGCATTTACTGGCCAAATTACTTATAAAACGAAGGACATATATTATTATTATTTTGTTTTTATTATAGCGCCATTTATTCCATGGCACTTTACATGTGAAAAAGGGACATCAATATTCGAGTACAATATTTATCAACAACATACGGCACACACAAGTACAGAAAGAGAGAAGACCCTGCTCACGAGGGCTCATGGTTTACAAGGATGGGTGATGATACAGTAGACGAAGAGAGAGGACCCTGCCCACGATGGCTCACAATCTACAAAGGCATGGGTGAGGATACAATAGGTGAGGAGAGAGGAGCCTGCCCACGAGGGCTCCCAGTTTACAAGAGATGAGTGAGGAGGAGGATCCTGCCCATGAGGGCTCACACTGTACAAAGGATGGGTGAGGATACAATAGGAGCAAGTAGAGCTGGTCGTGCAGTAGTTTAGTGGACTGAGGCGTACTGCTGGTTGAAGGCTTGTCGGAAGAGGTGGGTCTTCAGGTTCCTTTTGAAGGTTTCAATGGTAGGTGAGAGTCTGATGTGTTTGGGGAGAGACTTCCAGAGTATGGTGGATGCACACCATGCGGTTTTGAGAAGAAGAGATAAGAGGGGAGCAGAGAATGAAATCTTGTTTGGAACGCAGGTTGCATGTAGGTAGGTACTGGGATACCATATCACAGAGATACGGAGGAGCCAGGTTGTGTGGCTGATGTGGTTAGGGTTTTGAATTGGGGGCTTGAGTAAAGGGGAGCAGTGAAGGGCTTAGCAGAGAGGAGAGGCCAGGGAATAGCAGTGAGAAAGTTGGATTAGTTGGGCAACAGAGTTTAGGATAGATTTGGGAGGTGTGATAGTGTTAGAAGGGAGGCCAGAGAGCAGGAGGTTGCAATAGTAGAGGCAAAAGATGATGTGGTCATACACAAGTGTTTTTGCAGTTTCTTGGTCAAGGAATGTACGGATCCAGGAAATAATTTTGAGTTGAAGTCTGCAGGAGGAGGCAAGGGCTTGGATATGTGGCTGGAAAAAGAGCGCTCAGTCGAGGGTTACTCATAGGGACTGGGGAAAGCGAGCAGTCATTGACTTTGACTGATAGATCTATATATAGTAATACTGACGGTCATTAATAGGTTTGTTACATTTAGTTTTGATTTGATATGGCTAGTCCTTTTTTCCAACATATATAAATATGGATAAAGTCTGAAGTCTTTCATAGACAGAATCGATCATGTTATTCTCTACATTAGATTTTCCATGTCTGCGGAATGCACTTAGTGAACAAAAGAATACATTATTGGTCATCATTTATGTTTATTTTCTGTGTAATACGAGAGTCAATTTCTATTTACATACTGTAAATACTTCCAAATTCTGTAGACTCCATTAGGCCAGCACACATTATGTTAATTTAATTTAAGTATCGTTGTCCATTATTGTCTCTGCACACAGCTAAATTGCGACCTGTAGTGGAAATAAATATCTTATGCATTATCTGTTGTCTCTGATTTGGTGCTCGTGCTTTTAATGAAATGTTATATATGACCTGAATTTTTACAAACAATTAATTTTTCTTCAAAATTGCATTAGTCATGCAAAACTATGCAATAAAACAAAAGAAGCTACTGTTCAGGATTCTAAAAACTTGGCTGATGATATGACATTCAAGCGGAAAACATTTCTCATTTTCTTTTCTTATTTTTTCACAAGTGTTTTTTAGAAACTTCTTTGAATTTGTTACTTTAATGCCATTTTTCAAGTTGCTAGAGAAGTTTAAGAAATAAAAAATGTCAATAAAAGACACAAACATTGTCATACGCTACATTTAAAACAGCTCACTGCTCAAAAAAAGGCCAAGATGTCACAAATAAAAATGTATTATTTGCAGTGTATTTTATATTCTATAATCACCTTCCATGTACATATTACCATAAAACTTGGCAAATCAAAAATTATCCTTACAGGGCATTGAATCCAAAGCATTTCCCTGTTAGGCAAGAGAAGAATAGGACAAACGCCGTGTGAGATCCAAGCGTATTATTAAATCATATGTAGATTTAAGAGCATTTTTATGGACTCACCTTGTTGCATAGAGAATAAGCTATTGATCCATTTGGATCACTTTCCTCTTCAACCTCGTCTGCTGGGCTTGCAGCTCACCTCCTGGATTCAACGGACGATCCTACGAATAGTCCGTGGAAGTAATGGTTTAATAGGAAATATTCCAGTTCTAGAGATGGCGCTTCCAAGGGTATAGGAAAAAAGGCTACATCCGACAAGAACTATTTTATTAAGTATATAAAAACAAATAATACAAGGTGTTATGGATCTGCATAATTCGAGCCTTCATCAGGTATAATAAAAACTACTTTTTTTTATTACCCTGATAAAGGCTCCATTTATTCAGCGCCGAAAAATGTTGTATTTGTTTTTATATATTTAATAAAATTGTTCTTGTTGGATATAGTCTTTTTTCCTATACCCTATTATACCCTTATAGGGTATTAGTACTGGACCTGTATGGATGCCTAAAACATAATTGGTGAATCAAGTATGACTGGTTACCATTGTGTGAACTAAAATCTTTTCCTGAGGACTAGATGCCATTTGTCATAAGACCCCCCAGTGCCTTATGGCAGACGCAAGAGACCCATGCCTGGGCCGGCCTTATGGCAAATGGCATCTAGTCGTCAGGAAAAGATTTTAGTTCACATAATGGTAACCAGTCATACTAGACTCACCAATTACAATTTAGGCATCCATACAGGTCCAGTACTAATGTGTTGTGAATTCATTGATGAAGAATTCTAATAAAGCCTAATAGACGATCCTACAAACTTCCGTGGAAGTAATGATTTAATAGGAAATATTCCAATTCTAGAGATGGCGCTTCCAAGGGTATAGGAAAAAAGGCTATATCCGACAAGAGCAATTTTGTTAAGTATATAAAAACGAATAATACAACTTGTTGTTGGCTCTGCATAAATCAAGCCTTCATCAGAGATATTTTTTATTAACCTGATAAAGGCTCAATTTATACATAGCCAAAAGACGTTGTATTTGTTTTTATATATTTAATAAAATTGTTCTTGTCGGATATAGCCTTTTTTTTCCTATACCTTATTATACCCTAATAGGGCATTAGTACTGGACCTGTATGGATGCCTAAACCGGAATTGGTGAGTCCAGTATGACTGGTTACCATTGCGTGAACTAAATTTTTTTTCTGAGGACTAGATGCCATTTGCCATAAGGCCGCCCCATGCACGGGTCTCTTGGGTCTCATATAAAATCGCCTTTGCCTCTTGGACTTACAGTTACATGCAAATGTTTGGGCACTCCTGATAAAATCACTATGTTATTGTAAACTGCTAAGGAAGTTGAAGATGAAATAATCTCTAAAAGGCATAAAGTTAAATATGACACATTTCCTTTGATTTTTAGACCAAAAAAAATATTTTCATCTTTTACATTGTAAAAACTACAATAGTACCTAGTGGCACCCCCTTTTGCAGCTCATAAAAATTTTTGGTAGCAAGCTAAGAGTCTTTCAAGTCTTGTTTGAGGGATTTTCCTCCATTCTTCCTTGGAAAAGTCTTCTAGATCTGTGAGATTCCTGGCTCATCTTGCATGCTCTGCTCTTTTGAGGTTGAGCCACAGATTTTCAATGGTGTTCAGATAAGGGGACTGTGAGGCCTTTGTAACACCTTCAGCTTGTGCCTTTTGAGGTCATCTATTGTGGATTCTGTCATGTGTTTAGGATCATTATCCATTTTATAATAAACAAATCAATTGGTCATATAATTCAATCCGTCAAATGAATGATTACACCACTACTATTACCAAAGAGCAATTTTAAACATGAGAAAAACATGGATTTTAGGGATGCAATTAATGTAATAAATGTGAAGAAACATGTATAAACAAGTACAAAGAAACATAAGGTATGATGAAAATTGAACCGTCCCCTTAACCTAAATAGACAAGGTAGCCAAAAGAGGATGTCCTAAAGGAAAGTAATATAAATGTAATACCTGTTTAGTAGAAAAACTCTCTGCATAAAGTGCAAGTGCTTTCAGTGCAAAAAAAAATCCCCTTTATGGTACCTTTACACGCCGCTACAGGATGGTGGAAACAACCGGGTAGATGAGACAAATGTATCTTGCACCGCCAAATCAACCCGCGGTCGCGGCGTGTAAAGACGGTTGTTTCCACCCGTCGCTTGCGGCACCTGTTTCAGAGCAGAGCTCAAAAACAGGTTGATTTCAAGGTGATGGTTACGGCCTGTATCGGCGTGTAAATAAGGAACAGGACGGTTGTTTCGACACCTTGCTATCTAACTGGGGCGTGACACATGCTCCGGGATACCGCGCCCCATCAGCGATCATTGGTGGAAGCTCCTGCGTTACGATTGGTAGACGCTGCATAGGGAGGCATATTTAAGGAGCTGACCAGTCACACTACACAATTGCTCATGCGTCATGTATTAGTCAGCCTCCTGCGCTGGCTGCCCAATCATGATGTTATTGCTTTGTCCTATCAGCGTACGGAATTCTCGTAATCCACAATTGTGGCACGCCTATGTGTTGTCCCTGCTGCCTTTGTCCCGCCCATATTACCTTGTTATAGTGGCGTGTAAATGAGGTAAGGTGAGCTACAGAAGGTAACTTGTGGCACCCGGCGGTGTATCCAGAGATAGATGTAACCTACTGTAGCGCACCTTGTTGCGGCGTGTAAAGGTGGTGCGGGTACCGTTTTCAACCGTTTGTGCGTGCTCGTGCACGTGAAGCACCAGGTTGTTTCCACCATTCTGTAGCGGCGTGTAAAGGTACCATTATAGTTAATGTATGGTATATAAACCAGCATAATGTAAAACACAACTCTGGTAATAGGGGTCTATAAAAACTATGGAAGCAGAGTAATACTCAAATCAAAGGTGCCATATAAGGTGCCAAGACACCACCCAACCATTACTGTAGGTAAGCTACACTTGGAGATAATCAATACTTTTATCTTTCTTTGTAATATATATATGGCACTTTAGATTTGAATATTACCCTGCTTCCATGGTTTAATAATGTACCACTTATCAGAATGACCAAAACAAAATGTGGACGCCATGTTAGTATTTTATGTTATAGTGTCATGTGTGGCACCCCTCTGGCAGGACGCCACAGGGAGGTAGTTCCTCCATAGCCACAGGTAGAGGGGAAAGCTACAGAGTCTGTATCCAAAACCACAAAATCCCAATCATAGACCCCCTAGCACCGGGGACTGTATATCCAGTAGGTCCCAGGGGGTGGAGCTTAGCAGAGTGGGAGACGTGACGTAGGTGACAGTTGACAGCAGTCAGACGGTGTGAGGAACCTGCAGCTCTGACAGGAGGGTACCTCCAAAACTAAAGCGGTAACCCAGACAAGAAGTGGGCACTCCAGGACAGGTCGGAGCAGTCTGGAGTGCTCAGGTCATCCCAGTACTCCGGAACTGAGGCGATTTGCTAAGGTTTATCCCAAACTGCTGACGGGCAGGCTGTGGGCCTTACCAAAAAGGTGCCACAGCACCCATCAATGTAGTCCAATCTCTGTCCCAAAGCTGGGTTCAAGATGCTGACAAGTAAGAGAGACTTTAAGCAACAGACTAGAAACCAGACTCAAGAGTGGGAGGGTAAGGAGCCAAAAGAGCCCATAAAGGAACAGGACTAAGAAAGCATTTGAGAGGCACCTCTGACAGACTCTGTGGCGAACCCCAAAGCCTGTGGCAACAAATTCCCTGGCAAACTAGACTGTACCGTGTACCTATTGATCCATTTGGTACCAGTAAAGAACTGTTTGGGCTAACTTGGTGTCTCTGCATCAATTATTCATCGCCTGGGAGGCTCCTACAGCACCACAGAGCCAAGGACTACTCCTCCTCTCATCCACCCCGCTGCCCTGAGGTAAAGCTCCGCCTGTGGGGAGCTGTACTACCCAAAGCTGCATCACCATCACCTCAGCGGCCGGCGGCAGCGCTGGTAACTACATTACCAGGTACCACAGATGGCGTCACATATAATAATCCCCCATTGCAAATAATTTTCCCCTCAGCCATTGAGTGTCCAGGGCACAGCACTGGGACTCAACCAGCCGTGATCCCCACTGAAGTAGCAACCTGTCCCGGTATCCGAGTAACCCCTACCTTGTCGACCGACTCCCATAGCTTTAAGATTTGTCACCAGGTTTTTGCTGCCCATCTGAGAGAAGCATAATATAGGAACAGAGACCCTGATTCCAGCTATGTCACTTACTAAGATACTTGCTGTCATTATGATAAAATCACAGTTTTATCTGTTGCAGATTCGCTGTTTCCCTGAAAGCTGAGCTCTGTATAACCCACCCACACCACTGATTGACAGCTGTCTACCCATGTACAATGTATGCAGAAAGCTGTCAATCAGTGATAGGGCGGGGATGTACAGGGCTAATGAATATGCTTGACTGCTTGGCAGGTTTACTAGTCCTCTAATGATAATCTCATGTTGATAAAACACTCATTTACTTATAAAAAAATATACTGAGCAGCACAGCAAGTGACACACCTCTGGAATCATGGTCTCAGTCCCTACATTATGATTCTCTCAGATTCCCATCGAGTTCAACTTATAATATCCTAACATCCAATGGAAGTCAAAAGATGCATACGCTATTTGCCTAATATTAGAGAAAAAATTCTTTCACGACTCCAGACTAGCTCCCTGGATCAATGGTTCATCTCCATACTACGATTCATAACCTTTTACTGTAAATATTTAAAATTTAAGAGGAAAGATATAGAAATTCTAAATAAAAAATACATTTTTCTTTATGTCCATTTAATTTTACTAACGGAAAGACAAATATGAATTTGAAGGTGTCAGTACTTTTTCAAGTAAAGAAATCATATATTTGGTTAGGCACAAAAATTCAAATTAAGGCGATTTATTATGTAAAAGCTAAATAGTGTCTGAGCACTTCTATTGATAAGGGGTTAAAGCTTTTATTAAATATAAAAGTTTCAGACTCTGGAGATATTTCATATGTGGCCAGACTTATTGCAAGTACAGGCCAGTTATATTATTAATGCGACTTTCCAGTGAACTCTAAACTCTGTAGATGGAGACACACATGACATGTATTTGGCACTGATTGACTATACTCCAAAGGGTTTGTGAAATATTACTGGAAACCCAGATCATTTCATTTATGCTATTTGCTCAGCGAATCACAAAAATCACATGAATCCGTTTATAAAAATTCTACCAGCATTGTCGTAACTTTCATGGCATCAAACATACAATCTTTTCATTGCCATATCTTTTGCAATCTTCCATATACAAGTGGCCTCTTCACAAAGAAAGAAAACAGAGTCTGCAATACCATCCTATCAGTCAATATCGACCCTTTAAAGAGCCCTGCCCCTTGACTTAGCATGTAAACAAATTGTCTCTTCAGGGAGGAAGTAGACAAACTCTACACCTGTTGGAAGCAGCAATCCTAAAAGTCAAAATTTACTCTTTAACAAGCCTTTCAATATGATTTAGGATTTATGCCATATTAGAACCCCAACCTGCAGATGCTGCGTTTTGGGGTGTTTGCCCTTCAGCAGTGCAATGTGTGGGAAATGATCTGGCTTATGACAAGCTAAGACGAGGTATAAGGGAATAGATATTCTCCTTGGGGAGATTAAAGAGGACGTGTCACCAAACCAGGCATGGTGATCTAATTACAGCACTGGATGCAGCATGTCTGCAGCATCGAGACAAGGGGTCCCCCAGCACTTGAGCAGCCCTGTACCCCGAGATAATACACTTAGAAAACTATATGCTACAGCCACTAAGGAGGTGGCTAGGGGCTGCAGCCAAGGGCAGATTCACACCCCCTGCATGTGTAATCTGCCCACCGCTGCCAATCATTGTCTCCCTCTTCTCCAGCATTTAAACAGAGTTTTTTTTTTCTCTCTCCCAGAAAGTCTGTTTAGCCCCACCCCCTGAGGGGTGGAGCCAAACGGCAAGTTCTGGAAAAAATAAAAAACTCTGTTTAAATGCTGCTGAAGAGGGAGAGAATGATTGGCAGCGGTGGGCAGATTACACAGGCAGGGGGTGTGAATCTGCCCTTGGCTGCAGCCCCTAGCCACCTCCTTAGTGACTGGAGCATGTAAGTTTTCTAACTGTATTATCTCAGGGTACAGGGCTGCTCAAGTGCTGGGGATTCCTTGTCTGGATGCTGCAGACATGCTGCATCCAGTGCTGTAATTAGATCACCATGCCTGGTTTGGTGACAGGTCCTCTTTAAGTCTGCATACCAGCAGTGAGGAGACTTTTAGCTGCAATACTCCTCTGGGTAATAAGCAAATGGCCACTTCAGTGAGGAAGTAGATGAACTCCAGTGCCACCTATTAGGCCTCGTGCACACGCTGAAAATTTGATGAGTTTTTTACCTCAGGATTTGTAGACAAAACCAGGAGTGGAGCAATCAGAGGAAAAGTCTAATAGAAACACGTCACCACTTCTGTATTTAATCACCCACTCCTGATTTTGGCTACAAATCCTGAGGTAAAAAACTCACCAAATACTCAACGTGTGCATGTGGACTAAAAAGTAGCAACCCTAAAAATCTTTAACAAGCCTTTCAATATGACTTAGGATTTGTGCAAGATCAGATCCCCAATCTGCAGATGCTGTGTTTTGGGGTTGAATGCCCCTCCTCATTAGTGCAAATTATGAGATATGATCTGACTATTCTCCATATGGAGAGTAATCCTCACTGCTAGCATGCAGGATTAATCTCCACAAAGAGAATATTCCCTTAGACTCGGCCAAACTGGTGTCAAGTGATTTAGAGGCTATTTTACACTCCCCTGGAAATACAAAATGCAAATAGCCTCATCTTAGAAGTGATCAGGGTCTCTGGTACAATCTACAGGAGGTAACAATCCGTGATGTCTACTGACCCTTAAAAGAGCCCTGACATTTCCAAAATATTTTATAACTAAACCTACATGAGTTTATGTTGATCTATAGAGATGATAAAAAAGATTCACTTCACCATGGATGGGCGCAGGGGTGGGATGCTCCCGGTTCTCCCAGGTTCGCTGAAGACGGTTGTTAAAATAGCAGCTGGCTGCCCAAAGCGGGAAGATCAAGAGTCATGATCTGTCAGCCACAGCCCATGGACACTTTGCTCTCATCACTCCCAGGCATCCCCGTGGGCTGTGAGGAGCAGAGCAGCGCGGGCTGTGACTGCAGAGAGCAGGGAGGAGCAGAGCGGTGGCGGTGCAGTGGTGGCGCAGGGCGGGTGGTCAGATGAAGTGTTGCGCCCGGAAACGAGTGCGTCACAGGAGGGTATTGCAGCCAAGACAGCAGCAGCAATATTCTCTGACTAAGCAATGACACAGTTAACTCAGAGCTCCATACCCTACATGCACATCAGCATAGAGGGCCAATAAGGTCCTGGTGGGCGGAGTGTAGTGGTAGTGTGTAGAGAGAACAGAACTTGCAAGAACAACGTAGGAGAAGGGAGCAAAAACAACAAGCTCTGCAACCTAGGAGAGGGGGCCTGCACAGTCCCGTGCAGCCCCCTGGCCATCACCCCGGTTGGGCGCCATTACCCCGGTGCCTCAACAACCAGACCCTGGGAGAATGCATACGGGTCAAAACATCCCCGTGCCCATCTACAATCGGATTACTGGTTCCGAAGCTGGGAGTCGTTTATCACTGCCATGCAAACCAGGAGTGGAGGAACAGCTTTACAGGAGCACCACACCACCGCCGCACACACAGAGTCGTCTAGCCAGCGGAGTACCCACTAAAAGGACCCAAGACTCCCCACAAATCCTGCCAGAATTCTCCGGTAGGGCAATTGAAGCAGCCTCCTTGTACCCGATCTGGCATTCCATGGCAACCTCAGCAACACAGCTTAGTTAGAATGGAGGAACAGCGCGGAGCTCTGAGAAACACTGGTCATTGCTGAGTCCACCCGGTCCGTTACCCGAGAACTGTATGCCATGTATCACATGCTGGTTACAGTAAATTACCCGTTACAGAGACTAACAGTGTCCGTGCCTTCTTATGAACTGTTTATCTCCGCATACTGAAAGTTAACTGCAGCTGCCTCACAACATCTTGTGCAGCTCCTGGCTCCGGGGATCACCGCTCAGCCTGTGGGGAGCGTTCCATCTTGCTGCATTCCATCCCCCGGAGGCCCAAGCAGCGCCGGTGGACATCACCGGAACACTCATAGGTGGCGTCACGAAGCAATTAACCCCTTAATCTGTTC
This sequence comes from Allobates femoralis, assembly GCA_033576535.1. Classification (NCBI taxonomy): domain Eukaryota; kingdom Metazoa; phylum Chordata; class Amphibia; order Anura; family Aromobatidae; genus Allobates; species Allobates femoralis. The sequence continues at coordinate 523,414,707 of JARQOC010000005.1, forward strand.
AACCACTACCGGCAGGCGCGGTTCCCGTGACAAGGAGGAGGAAGAGACGCCTGTACCTCGGAGTCCCGGCCACGGTGAGTCAGAAGCTCTTGGCAACAGGCAGGGGCCACCTATCTTCACTGCTCCCACTCCTATGGTCCCAAACGCATTTTTCTCCACCTGGCTGCTCTGTGCTTACATGGAGGGGAGGAGTCAGGGGTCACATGATCAGCTCCTCAGTGGATGCAGGACTCTGGTGTGCTGGTTGTCATGGTGCTGGATGAAGTGAAGTTTATGTGTGGGGTCAGAAGGTATTTACAGTGTGGATGTAGCAGAGCCGAGTTTGTATGAGGTCTATGGAGCAGAGCCATGTGTGTATGATGTGCAAGGAGCAGAGCCGCGTGCGTACGAGGTGCAAGGAGCAGAGCCGCATGTACAAGGTGTACAGAGCGAAGCTGAGCATGTACGAGGTTTATGGAGTGGAGCCGCTTGTGTACCAGGTGTATGAAGTGGAGCCACTTGTGTACGAGGTGTACGGAGCGGAGCCACGAGTGTACGAGGTGTACGGAGCGGAGCCACGAGTGTATGAGGTGTACGGAGCGGAGCCGAGAGTTTACGAGGTGTACATAGCGGAGCCGAGGGTGTGCAAGGTGTACGGAGCAGAGCGGCATGTATGAGGTGTACAGAGTGGAGCCGAGTGTGTATGAGGTCTACAGAGCGGAGCCACGTGTGTACGAGGTGTATGGAACGGAGCTGAGTGTGTATGAGGTGTACAGAGCGGAGCCAAGTGTGTATGAGGTGTACAGAGCAGATCCACGTGTGTACGAGGTGTATGGAGCAGAGCCGCATGTATACGTGGTGTACGGAGCAGAGCCGTGTGAGCCCGAGGTGTACGGAGCAGGGCCACGTGTGTACAAGGTGTACAGAGCGGAGCCGCATGTGTATGAGGTGTACATAGCAGAGCTGTGTGTGTCCGAGGTGTACGGAGCAGAGCCGCATGTGTACGAGGTGTACGGAGCAGAACCGTGTGAGCCCTAGGTGTACGGAGCGGGGCCACGTGTGTACGAGGTGAACGGAGAGGAGCTGCACGCGTATGAGGTGTACAGAATGGATCTGCGTGTGCATGAGGTGAACAGAGCAGAACTGATTGTGTACGGGGTGTACGGAGTAGAGCCACGTGTGTATGACGTGTACGTACCAGTAGTAGCCCCCCACGGATGCCGCTCCCACTCCTATAGTCCCGGCCACCTCTGCCGGCAGCATTCTTCTCCAGAGTCCTGCCCGCCGCTGTCCGCCCTCTGCAGCTCATCACGGTGGGGCACAATGATGTCATCACTGAGCACTGCTGTATTGAGACGTGCAGAGTGGCAGAGCAGATGCTGAGAAGACCGGAGCAGAAGAGATGTGAGTATTTAGTTTTTCTTTTTAATCAGTGAGTATGCTATTGGGAAACTATGTAATGAGCAATATAATATAGGACTATGAGGGAGCTATATACTATATGAAGGAGTATGGGGGTGCTCTTTACTATATAGAGGACTAAAGGGGTGTATTATACTACAAGGAAGGTTATGTGGGATGCATTTTACTATGTGGAGTACTATGGGGGTGAATTATACTATATTTAGGACTATGGGGGTGCATTATACTATATAGAGTTCTATTGGGGTGCAATATACTATATGGAGGGCTATGGGGGTTCACTATATGATATGGAGGACTATGGAGGTGCACTATACTATATGGAGGACTATGGGGGTGCATTACAATATATGGAGGGTTACGACGGTGCATTATAATATATGGTGGATGATGTATTATAATATATGGAGGACTATATGGAGCCAATTATACTATATGGAAGCCATTATAATGAACTATGGACTATATGGAGTCAATTATACTATACGGAAGTTCATTATAATGAACCCAATGTCATCACTTTACTATACTTTCACCTTGTAACCCTTGTACATTCAAGGTTGGATGCAGAAGCACATAATTATAGGTGTGCTTTTTTTTTAAGCAAAAACTTAACTTTATGTTCACTACATTTTTTTGTATTCTAAAGAATATTGCCTCTTACAGTAATTGATGCTCTTTGGGGGGTATGATAATACTTGGAGGGGTATGAAGGAGCCTTTATGCAGGGCTATTTGAGGACTGTGTTGGGGCCATTATATAATGTGAAGAGGTTTAGGGGCCATTATGCTGTATGTAGATCCATTATATTGTACGGAGGGCTGTGTGGGGGTCACAGTTGGAGATCATACTGTGTCAGGGTAGTGGAAGGGCTTACAGTAGGGTCATCATACTGTGCGTGTGGAGGAATTACTGTGGGGGATCATACAGTGTTGTGGGGAACTTCTGTTGGCATAATACTTTATGGGAGCAATGAAAGAGGAATCTAGGGACCTCCATAGGAGACAAATTACTAATAGGAGCAAAGTAATGAGTTATGTATGTATCTATGTGACCCAGCAAAATATTTTTATGGGGGGAGCCCAATGAGAACGTCTACTATGGGTCCCCAGGATTTATATGTTCGCCCCTGGTGCAGGATGCATTGTCCCTTTCACATACGCCTCTGCTGCAGGTCTGATTGGCCATAACTTACACACATGTCCAGTGCTGCCCCTCAAGGCATACAGGCATCCAGACATGTTTCTCCATGCAATGTAGGCGCTTGTCCCCCTTACTGCTCCTACTTCCTTTGCTCAACCAATTGGAAGGCCCCTGCTATTAGCTCTGGACAGCCCCGTTACGGAGCTTGTGATTGGCTAAGGTTTCGGGAGAAGGTGGGTGTGGTCTATTGGGGAAGACGCGCTTCCATCGCTTCAATTTTTAACAACCGTCTGATTGCACCTTATTCTATAAGTTTGAATGAGTAATATTAGTTGGACTTTAAAATTTGGTGGTGGTTTAAAATGGGCACGGTTTCCCTACACACAAACACAGAACCTGTTGTTAAAAATTTGAATCCCACCACTGGTCGGGTGTCTGCTTCGGTACTCTATGGCAGCCAGACCAGGGTAATGCAAAGTTCCCCAGCTGACACTTGTAAGCAATTGTGGGCACCTCTTGAAATTACTAGTTCACGATGTCTCACAGAAGGTAACCAGGATGTTGACGTTTTAGTTCTGCTCAAAGAAGTTTGCACTGCCTGGTCTGAATGCCACGGAGTCTTAAAGTGTCTGCAATCTTTGTTGTCATCTCTAGTATCAATAATTGATTCTCTAGTATTTTTCAGGTGCACCTGGGCAAAAATGGTTTAAAGTGAGTTGTCTATATGTTCAGTTGTCTAGCAGGATACAATTAATCATTCAGATGCTTCAAAATTCAGCATGTATTTGTTAATTATTAGTTCACTTTAGAACAGAGGGCATAATAGTAAAAATGCAATAAAAATTGCGCTATTAAATTAAATCTGAGCTATCTGAGGTCAGTCTTTTAAGAATGTTTGCATTCCAGATAAGCACAGAGGAGTAACAAAACTAAAGTGTAACAGCTGTTTAAGTTTTATCTTATAATAATATAGAGCAAGTGATCATGATAAAATTTCAAATTTACTTTATAAATGATATCTGGAAGAAAATCTTTAAAAACTCTTCAAGAAGATGTCCCCACTAGGCTGTTTCTGAACCACACATATGCTTGTTGTCAAGGACAATCCATATTCAGATCCACACACTGAATACGGCCATACAAGGGGGGGGGCGCGACCTACATACAGTGCACTGTCCCAGCTATAGATGATGTGGTGGCAGTTTACCTCAAGCAGGGACAGTGCTAAGCTTGTCAGGCTGTCAGAGTGCACACAGCTACTATGATCGTATCTCATCTGCATTCACATCAGCTCTGCTGTGTGCAATCAGCTGACGATCTGTGTGGGGGCCATCAGCTGATGACATAGAGCAGAGTTGATGTGAATTCAGATGAGATAAGACCACAGGAGCTGTGTCACTGTGACAGATGACACACACTGTCTTGCTGAAGTACCCGAGACTCTAATATGTCCTAAGTGCTAGTAGCTGCCGACCTAAGCAATTCATGGTGGAGCGAATACTTTCCTAATGAATATGTTGGTCAAACACTAGGGGACATCTCAAAGATTATGAATTCTCATTCATATAAGTTATTAAGTTATTATAATCTCCTACTATAAAAGGTCCCGATGCAACGGATCTAGAGAGCGAGTTCTGACCGCATGGCCGCTCGCGCAATGCTCGCGCTGTAGCGCGCCGCCGCGCGGGCATAGCGATCCCTAATGCTGCAATGCGTGCGGACATGTCGGGCTACACAACCACGTGACTCGACGCAAGGAATCAGGCAAAACCATTTGCATTATAATGACAAGCTGGTGCCCGATCACCATGCATCGGATCTAAAGAGCGTAGTCCTGACTCCAATGGCGCTTCGTGGCCAATGCTTCCGCGCTGCTAAGCGGCCGCCATGCCGCTGCGCGGTGCATAGCGATGTCCCTATAGAACTTTCTCGCAATGGCCGCTGGCGGCCAATCTTCGAAAGTATCACATGACCACGCGTTACTCGCAGCGAGAGGACCAGAAGGAAAGTTAAAAAACCCATTCACAATTATATAATAGATAAAGATTTCAATAGCAATTACACTTTAAGCTGAAGCCTAGCCCTGTGGGTGAATCTCAAAAATCCAGATGAACTGGAATAATAAACTAAAATATAAAGGCTAAAAGCCATATAAATGGCAATATCTGACAGGCCCAGGACTTAAGCACCGTAAACACCTCTGCCAACCAATCACCCTCGATTCTAAGGACAGAACAGTGGTGGTGGCTAAAAAGAATGCCATTGAATTATTACCGGTAGTTCTAGTTTGACACTTTGCAAGATTGACGTCTATTTTCATATTCACAGTTTAAACCAGATTGCACATTTTCTAAGCTTACATTTCAAGTACAAAACTTTTACTGTATGGAAGCTGGTAAAAGCATACAACGCAAAGGTTTCGATTAGACATGCTTATACTCTGGAGGGAGGATAGGAATAGTTTTTTCCTTAAAGAGGATTGAAACAGTCTTTTCCTTAAACCAATTATAAATCATAACCTGATTGTTATTGACAATGCTTCATCTAACGTGACCCTGGAGCTCATAAGGTGAGTTATCCTTTTCCCCAAGCTTCTTTGTGTGGTATTGGAGACTAGATCAAACATATCACATTATTCATCACCACTGCCTTGTAATCATTATTTTCTGAAATAATTCATATAATATGTTCAACCAGTGATTATTGGATTATTGGAGGGAAATTTTGCAGTCTGCCATCAACAGATGACCATGACCTGTTAACCTCAAATTTTTGTATTTTTGTACCTCCATAATGGAAGGCTGGATCTAACAATGACGTACACCAACTAGAGATGGACAAATATATTTGAGTGGAATTGAATTCTATTCAAATTTTAAATAATTCTATGTTCTGAAGAAGTACACATTTTTTGTAATTTGCTCTGCAAAAAATTCAGCAAAATGGTGGTCAACTGTGGCTGTGTGGCGCCCCACCGGGTAGGCACCACCAGAGGTACTGCACTCCTGGGTTAAGGGGAGTAGTGCCTCTGCTCTACAGTTGCTGGGGTGGTGCATTTGAGCCCAAACACACACACACATAACACATATGTCCTGGGACGGTGGGTGGACCCTGAGGGAGGATCCAGGTCAAAAAGGGGACAGGGAAGTGTAGTCAGCAGTAGTCAGTAATAGTGAGTAGGAGTAGTAAGGAGTGGAAGTTGGGAGTGTAGCGGCGGTGCGGTGCCGACTCCCATGGGCTGGAGCATGACCACGCTCGTCCACAAAAGGGAAAGACTAACAGGTAGGAGAAAATGAGAGCCCTTGGGGTGCGGATGAGTATTGATCCCCGTACGCCCGAATCTGATGAAACGGAAGTGCTGGTGGACATCGACTCGGCCCTGAACATGGTGTGGAAGCTGTATGCCCGAGCCGTTAAACCGGAGGCACCAAGCTTCTAATGGGAGCTGTGGCCGAACACCCGACACAACTTTGGGAAGGTGGCTGAACTAGGGAGCAGTGCCCGGGAGAGGAAACAACAGCACCCGTAGCTGCCAGTACTGAGCTCTGTGTGGCGCTAAGAGCCTTGAGGGCAAAGTGGTGTCGCGCTCACCCCAGAAGAGAACTACCCATTATAGCGCTGCGAGAGAGAGAAAGACCACCAGAGACAAGAACACTTAGAGAGCAAAGAAAGGGACACGGATCGTGGCTTTCCTGCACTAACCTGGTTCTGGAGACAACACTGAACCAGAGGTTGGCAAGGGATATACCCAGCAGCCCATGCTGAAATAACTGAGGTAAAAGTAAACAGGTACAAAATGACTCCTCCATCCCGCTACCCTTGGGAGCGGAACCATCCAAGCTGCTGGTCATCATACCTAGAGGTTCTGAAGCTGTGACGTCCGCTCTGGCCGCATACCGCAAGTGGCATCATGAATACCCCCTTTTGTCCCCTCAGACTTTCCCTGTCATCTTCACCCCGTTTGTTAAAATGACACCGCCAAGGTCACAGGACCGGTCTCGGCCCCTATGTGTCCCCGTGAAAAGAACCGAAAGGGGTGAAGAGAACCATGAGTAACCGCCTGTTCCCGATTCTTCCCTGTCCCTGGAGTGGGCATGTCAGCTGCTATCTTGATGAACAGTACAGGGCCATTAAAAAGAAAATAAACATGTCACTGCTTACCTCTCTGTCCCCCTGCTGCTTTCAGACCTCTCTTTGGTCCTTTGTGTCTCCTTCATGTGATATTTCTGTCCCAGTGATTACTGTAGACCGAGGGTCCAGCTACGAACAGGTCCCATAGATCACTACACATGCTATGGTGCCTATTCATGGCCAGCAGCCCCAGTATAGAGTGAACACCAGACTGCAAGTGTGCCATGTCGGAGGGGTAGGACAGTGGGCAGAGAGAAAGGGATGAAGTCATCATTAGTGGAACTAGCTTTACTAGCATTTCCAGTTTAGAAAAAGAGCAGGGCTGCACACAGGATAAAAGTGCTCATTCCATTTAATGCATCACAGGGGTATTACAGGTGGGGGTGCAAAGAAAGGAGGACCGGGTACCCACAGAAGCGCCAGCTGAGCGCGAAACGTTCATTGTACCATCTGGGCTACCCGGTCCTCCTTCCTTTGCACCCCCACCTGTAACACCCCTGTGATGCATTAATGAATGAGCACTTTTATCCTGTGTGCAGCCCTGCTCTTTTTCTAAACTGGAAGTGATATATCGCTGTGTGGAGGAAGTGTGCACCAGGAATAGAGGCTCACAGTGTGTGGGACCTGCATGAGAGGTTCCAGGGGATCCTGGAGGGCTGCGGAACTGACAGAGATGCACGGAGGGAGCGGTGGTGCTGGCTTTAACCTGCAAACTGTAAGTAGATTTACTAGTATAATTCGTTTAGTCTTTGCCTTTTCCATTTACCACATATTTATGGGTGACATCCCTTGGTCACTCGCCTTTTAGGATCTGGTATTTATATTATTTTGTCATTTTGAATATCTATCTACATAAACTTGTCTTTATCTTTGTGTTTCCGTTCGATGCATTATAACCATCATATATCCTATTGGGTTTTTACTCTGTATGCTATTACCTGGTTTCTCCCATTTTCATCTTATAGCTTATTGCTGTGTGATTGATATTTGCTTATATAGATTAAGGTGCAATCTCCACGTATATTCTCTTCTGGAGACCATGATGCTTATTGTTTTTTAAATGCTTTATTCTTGTTTGTTACTTTAGGCTTAAAGGAGAACTCCAGGGAGATAAACATTTTAGTACAGTCCCTGCTCTCGTACATGATGAAGCAGAGCTGTACACTGGAGTTCTAGGATGTATAGATCGCCTATAATTCAATAAAATCATATCTGCTCCTCAGCTCTCACTCCTCCCTTAGGGGACAGAGAAATGTAGTCATGCATAGTGTTACTGTTTCAGGGGACGGGAAGCTACCAGGTTGATATGGGGGAGCGGAGACCATGGCGGTGCTGAATTAATCAATGCAGTGCTCTGCCTCTGCTCCTAGCCTGATACATGTCAGTATACATTATGCACTATCATAAGTTGTACAGCATATATTTATATCTTCTTGGTGACATGTTTGCTATTTGAAGGAGAACATCCCTGTTCTTACATTACATAGGATGTATATCAGAGGCAGTATGTACTGTAACCATGGAGCTGGTAGCCATGCCCCCTCTTCATAAAGAAGTATGAGAAAGAAGGAATGAAGGATGATCATGGAGTTAAAGGGTTGACAGCCCCGACACTCCTCCTGCTCTCACCAGCAGCATAAGGCTGAATTGCTCTGACCCCGAAGGGAGGAGTGAGTGCTGAGGAGCAGATATGATTTTATTGATTCATAAGTGATCTATAGATCCTAGAACTATAGTGTACAGCTCTGCTTCATTATGTAGGAGGGCAGGGACAGTACAAAAAAAAATATCTCCCCAGGATTCCCCTTAAATAAAATATTACTATTTTATCACTTTTGTTTTCAGTGATATTATTGGGTCATTAGTGCCTATTTTATAAACCTCTGTTTTCTTTTTGCTTTTTAGAGAGCATGGGAGAGTGACATAGTGACCCCAGAGTATAATCAGGGCATTTAATTTGTGGACAATAACTTCTTTGTAAATCAAATTTCTCAGTAAAATCCACACAAACAGGTAAATTATCATTTTGTCTGATCCTCTCATGTCTAATTGAACCCAACATACCCTGTTGACTTATCACACTACGTCTTGATGTCCTCCTCATACTGTCAAGTTTTTCTAGCAAATTTACTGTTTTTTGTAATGAAGACACTGAACAAAGCCTTCAACATAGGCCAGAGCCTAATAATGGACAGGCCGGAATTCAGAATAATTAGTTCTGGCTGCAAAAGTGGGGTCCCTAGAGAAGGACACCCTGTAAGACATCCATAGGCAAGAATAGATCATATGGCATAAGGTTGTCTTCTTAAGACATCTGTCACGGGGTCCTTCTCCGGTATCCCACAATCAACAGAGTAAGAGATGCGTGATCAGCCCAAGAACCTTTATTGCTTGAAAAATATAAAATTCCATAAAACAATTCAGCCATATATTGTATGTCCATGTAATCCAGGTTTGTCTAAATCCCTTGTGGAGCTGGATTGAACTCTGACTGAACCATACTGCTTCTCCCTCCCCCCCAACACCTCCCTAATCCAAAACCAATTGTATGGAGACTCCAGGGGGGTGGTACAAACCTTTACAGACAAAGGTCTTGAGTGGCCAAATAACGACATGTCCACAGTAATTCAATTATCAACTCTGGAGTGTAATGTGTACACAGGAAGTGGGGAAGAGCAGAATACACAGTATGCAAGAACAAATCACCTGTAAAATGCAGTAAACTATATCACACCATCACAACATCCCCAGAAGCATCATCCAAACTAGAGACAGGATGCACAGAGACATAATGTATAAGATAATGTCGGGCCTCACGGGACTGGGGTACTCGGTGCCGGACCGGACGGTAGTGGGGATGTCACAGGTGGCTTGGTCCGGACCGTGTCCCTGGCTCGGCAATAAAGGGGAATTATTTACAAGGGAATTTGTCACGGGTGACGCCACCCACTTGGTGCGGCCAGCGATGGGGCCGCCGCTGCTGCAGAACCTCCGGGGGTGATGGACTGGCAGCGGGGATGGTGTAGTTCCAGTGGGGAGAACTGTATCCCCCGGGGCAGTAAGGGTTAAAGTCTTTTGTGTGTAGTTGTAGCACACTTACTTTGCAGGCTGCAGGGATCTCTCCTCCTGGCTGGTGCTGACAGGCTGGATCTGTATGAGGGAGAATGGTGTGCAGATGGAGGCAGACAAGAGAGGCAATTCAGGGTTTTCCAAAGCTTTACTCGTTGTTTCCTTCAGCATTTTACAAGTCATTTGCAGTTGGTACACAGTTCAAGTACACGGGTTCTTCCTACTTCTGCAGCCAGGCCTCTCTCTCTATGACCCCTCACACAATCTTGTGGTGTCCCTTTCCGGGCTGTTACGGTCTCCGTCTATGCGGGTTGTGTGTGATACGCCGGACAGTATGGAGGTGACTCGGGCTTCTGTAAGTCCTAGTGCGTCACTTAGCTGCCTGTCCTTTAGGGTAGGGATCTCAATCTGGAACTCAGACCCCTCGTCGTGTTGTCTGGAGATGCCGGGTGAACTACGGTCCCCTTTAGAGCCGACACTCTACTTTAGCCCAGCCTCCAGTAATCCTCAGCACTAGGCTCTACCAGGCTCTCTCCTCTCTGTTCCTTCCTGTGTATAGGAGGGCTACTCCGCCTGCAGTTGGTTGCTTTAGCTGTGTTTCTAGGGCCCCGGGTTACACCGTCCCTCTCGGCTCTCTCACACTCATGGGGATCTGACTCTGGATGGGCTTTCTCTCTCCTCTGGCTCACACTGGCTCAGTACAGATTCTGCGCTCCGTGTGTCTTCACTCTTCCAGGCAGTGTGGCTCTCTCCTGCTCAGCTTCAGCTCAACTTGCTGCTGTTCTCAGGCCTGCTCCTCAGCTCACTGTGGCCGACTCTTGGTCTTTGCTGTTCAGCCTACCTCGGCCTACTGAACTCCTTCACTCCTCCCCCTCACTATATACTGTCAGTCACCTGACCTCTGGTGTGCCCAACCCACTCCTCTGAATCCACCACCCCTCCGATCTCATATAGTCTCTAATCTCAGGGCTGGATGTAACCTTCTCTGACACGTGGGTTGTGTGGGCTGTGAGGGTGTTGGTGTGCAACAATGTCCTACCTGCCTGGCTGCAGTTCCCTTTTGTGGCCTCCTGGTCACAGGGGCGCCACAATAAGCTCAGCAGACACAGTACCTAGTATATGTGAATTACATCTAAGTAATGTATTTCCTTCATTTGTTACATTACATTATTTTGATTCGTCATTTTACCTTTCTGGATGTCACATATGTAGCAGAAACCTTAAAAGTGCTCTGTTTTTCTTCATGTTGGATTGATTTCTGCCCATAGACGAGAATAAGAAATACAATTAAACTGAATGCAAGGCTAATATCTTGGCAGTGTTTTTCCGTTCCTTACCTTAGCAGCTAATGAAGTGTTTCAGTACAATGCTTTATTACTCCCTTAGAAATTAAAGAAGACTAGTTAATGATCCTATTTTTGCATCCATCCCTTTGATGTCTATAAATATCCTATTAGTGTCACTCTGGTTGCTGAGGAATTCTTATGTGCTTAGATGTAGCAGCAATCCGCATAATAGGAAATAGTAAGGTAAAATCGTTTATAAGATGAGAATATTATGCCGTTAGAGCTTGTGATTATTTTTATAGCAAGTTTGTCTGAGGCACTAAAAAGTCAATTTCAACCAAAACCCCATGGAAAAACGAAATTTAGTTAAGCCTATCTTCGATAGTCTAGAAACCCAACTAATTCAAATAAAAACAAAATAAAACACAAAAAGTCTCATGCCATGACATATAACAATTAAATTGCCTTGTAAGGCTGGCTTCACACTTGCGGACCTTCTGCAGCATCCTGCAGAGGGGATCCGCAAGCTGACCCCAGCCCGTATGTTTATAATGGGAACGCACGGTGCTGCGCAGGTCTGCGCATGACCGTGCGCTCCCATTCACTGCAATATGTGATTTGTACGCAGGCGGATGCCCGTGCACAAATCACACACTCTCGTCCGCACCAGGAACGCGACGCAACCATGCCCAGGATGATGGCATTCAAGTGCCTGCGGAGGAAGTTCACAGGATGTTAGTCCGGGCGACCACATTTTACTAACCTGGATGTAAGATCAGGGTCCTGCTAATCTTTGGCTTAACTCTACTGTATGATGTTTTTTATTGCCATTGATGCGTGAGGATGCTACAACTTAATTGCCAGTTTTTACGATATACATACGTATGTAAGGCCCCTTTCACATCAGCGTTTTTTTCAAATCGCGGCAGATCGGTGAAAAAAACGCATCTGCCGCGATTACCGCATACCGGCTGACCGCGTTTTTTTTCGCGGCCGCACCTGCCGCAAGTGCCAAAACCGCACTTGCCGCACCTGCCGCAAGCCCGCCTATACATTGTATGGGGCTTGCCGCAACCGCGACGCAACCGTGCCGCAAGTGCAGCCGGTATTCGGTAATCGCGGCAGATGCGTTTTTTTCACCGCATCTGCCGCGATTTGAAAAAAACGCTGATGTGAAAGGGGCCTAAGATGATGCAAGTGAGGGCTTATATGAGTAGTTGTGGAGAGATTTGAGCTGTCAATGTAGCTGGGTCAAAGGATAAAATTTGGTTCAGCATCATAAGAGCATTCATGCCCTCTGGTAACATTGTGAGTACCGCCACCAGAGAAAAATTAAGAATGATTATCAATATACAGCAGCATACAGATTAATTCTTAAGAGTATGGAGCAAAGATTAGCTATCCAGAAGAGGTGAGGAGTTGCTGTACCAGAGGGAGTTCTTTATGCTGATGACTATGAATGAAATGGGTTTTCACCGAAATAGGATGACAAGATTGGTGCTGGAGTTTGAAGGATATATATGTGGTAGCTGTGAGACTAGGATACAGTAGTGTGGATGTTGCCAGACAACATAAAGTAGCGGTAGTTATTTTCTGCCAAGAGAGGTGACAGAGAGATAAGCTGCATGGCAAATACTATTGATTTCGATTTAGGGTTTGTTGAAAGGGATTGGCCACTACTGCACAACTCCAGCTTAATCATTTCCAGGACCCATATATAATAAAATTAATCCATGCTTAAATACTGGAAGAGTGGCGCCAAATTCACTGGAATAGCACCGCTATTCTTGGAGAGTGACATTAATTGTGTCACATGCAGGTGTGGTGCCCCACAACGAGTGCGTCATAGGAGTGTATTGCATCCCAGACTGCAGATGCAATATTCTCTGACTAAGCAGTGACATGGTTAAAACTCAGAGCTCCATACCCTACATGCATCACCAGCATAGAGGGCCAATAAGGTCCGGGTGGGCAGAGTGTAGGAGTAGAGTGTGAGGAAGGAGAATGTAGGAGAAGGAAAAAAGAGAAGGAAGTGGTCAGGAGGAATGTAGGAGAGGGGGCTCTACACAGTTCCGTGCAGCCCCGCAGACCACCTACCGGCTGGCGCCATTACCCGGTGACTAACAACCGGACCCTGGGCGAACACCCGACGGGTCAAAATATACCCGCGCCCATCAACAACCGGATCACTGGTTCCAAAGCTAGCAAGTTGTTCACCACTGCTTTGCTAACCAGGAGTGGAGGGACCGCTGTACAGAAGTACCCCACCGCCGCCGCAAACAGAGCCGTCTTGCCAGCGGAGTACCCACCAAAAGGACACAGGCCCCCCTCACACTGGAACGTACACACCGGCAGGGAAATTTAAGTAGCCCCTTGTACCCGAACTTGGCACACTAAGGCGACATCAGCAACCTATCTAGAGCAAGTTTAGAATGGAGGAACACCGCGGAGCTCTGAAACCATACCGGTCATTGCTAAGTCCACCCAGTCTGTTACCGGTTACCTGTATGCCATGTATGATCTACAGGTTGCAGTAAAAGACCCGTTACAGAGACTATTGGTGTCCGTGCCTTTTTCAGAACTGTTTAACTCCGCATACTAAAGGTAACTAAGCTGCCTCACAACATCAAGTGCAGCTTCTGGCTCTGGGGACTCCCGCTGGTCCTGTGGGGAGCGTCCCATCTTGCTGCATTACATCCCCCGGAGGCCCAAGCAGCGCCGGTGAAATCACCGGAATTCCCGCAGGTGGCGTCACGACAAGAATAACCTAACCTTATCTGTTCTGCCAACTTTATTGATCTGGACCACCGGGCCTACACAGCCTCGGGCGCGGAACCGTGACAGGGAGCAGCGACAGCACGAGACGTGCAACCCCCGGCTACGGTGAGTCACAGCCTGCATTCAATGAGCGGGTGGTCATCAGCTATACCTAATCAATATTTTGACGGGGTGGATAACCAACCTTATGAAATACAACAGTCTGTAGCTGACAAGTGAAGGCTCATTGGCTGCCACCTGCACATGATAAAACAAGTCACGTCACTCTCCCAGAATAGTGGTGCCGACATCACTGGAACAGTGCCAATTCTAGAGGTGAGTATTGATTGTTATTAATTTAATTGTGGTTCTGAAATGATTAGGCATGGATTTTCCAATAGTGGGCATACCCATGAAGCCACCAAGCTTGTTTCCTCTTGCAAAATCTCTGCAAGCACTTACCTTGCTGCCTCCCTATAACTACAGTTGTTGGACTGTCACGTGAATGCCTGCATTCCCTCCATTTCTTCTATCTCTGAATGAAGAAGCACTCTAACAGCAAGAGTCAATACATTTATAAATACTTTGAAGGGGTACACACACAACAACATAAGCACCCCTTATAGCATGATAGTATGGTTAGAACAATTTCCTAGATAAGGCACCCGGTGTTTGAAGGACCTTGTACAGGCTTGATCCAATAACCCTACAGGTCACAAATGTTCTCACAGCTTTAGAGCGTTCACAGGCATTCAGTGCACCCTTCAGGTCCAGGGATGGGTAAAATATATGTACGACCTGTGTCACTGCACACAACTCCAGTTGGTAGAGAGACCACTGCCAAACTTAATGCAGATATCATCCTCCAAACCTTCATTTTATTTCATAGAGTTCAGTGGAGAACTGGCATGAGTTACAAATTCATTGTCAGAAAGACCTAATAAAGATACTTTACAATAAGCTACACTTCTTTCATGGAGGGGGTAATATTGTGTCTACCCCAAAGGCCCCGTCACACGTGTCAACCAAGGCTGCGATGTCGGAAGCGATGTACGGGTGCGCGCTCGCTGCCGACATCGCAGCCTTGGTGTCACAAGGCAAGATGTTGCCGTTGACACCGCAGCAATGCGGGCGGAGGCATCGCTCGCTGGGCTGGGATCAACCCAGCGAGCGATCTGCAGCAATACTGCGGTATAGGCTGGATCGCCGCCAACATCGCTATTCTGGTGTCAGACGGCGCGATCGAGCCTAATCGCTGGTTGCAGATTGACAGGTTTACGTTCATGCTCGTAAACCTGTCAACCTGCGACCAGCGATAAATCGCAGTTGCGTCGCGCTGTCACACAGCACGACACACTTGCGATATCGCTAGCGACATCGCTGATGCCTCACTTTTCGGTGATGTCGCTAGCGTCATTGACACGTGTGACAGTGCCTCTGAGGTCTCTAAAATAAATGCAAGACCCTTATACAAATATTAGAGCAGGCTACAATGTTATCACCTAAGGATAGCAATGATGGACAGACACATCCAACTGATTGTGGAGGAGTAATGTAGTTCTACAATCTTCTTATCATTGGATTGATACAATTACCATCCCCCTCCCATCACATTTTAGGATTATGATACCAAAGTTACCATTAGATAATAGTATGGTCACTTTCATGGATACAATGTAATGCAACTAAAGCCTGTGGCGAGAATCTAGACATGACACTGCAAGTATTAGGTGTCACATCTAGTGCTGATTCTGATAGAAACAAAGTCTCCACAGAAATTTATTATCTAGAATTACCTCAGACTGCAGATTGTATGTCTGATATTGCTGAGTCCTTCTTTAAATTAACTGAATATGGACTTATCAGGCGTCTATCACACCCAGACCCGAATCTGAACCCCAGTAGCCGGTAGCCGGTGCCTGATTGAAACATTAATGGACAAGCTGTAATTCTAGTAAAAAGAGGGCATTATGTAGTGAAATATTTTTAATTTCATACAATCTGTGAATTAGTTGAATAGGTTGACTCTAGCATACTACATATATTATAGTATGTTAATCCAAAAATAGGTTATTGGTTTTCGCTTGTGCCATATGCCCTGTTAGTTTCTATACAACTAATCAAGGAAGATAAACTGTAGAATGATAATTAAGGAGCTCCGTACATGGTAAATAACTTTAGGATTAACGATGGTTCAGCCAACTGCTATCTCTCCTGGCTCCTACATACACAGAAGTGCTCAGCCCTACCGGGGTTGATAAAGTGCATGTATGTCATTGCCCTCTGTGACAAACATCACGGGCCTACAAGCCACATGTAGCTCCTGAGCCAAACGTTGGGGATCTCTATTCTATACTGTGTGGTTGCTGCCACTTCTGATAGACAGCCACACATCACCTGTCAGTCCATTGTATACTAAAGCTATAGTGTACTGCTGCTGGGGCTAATAATAACAATATTCTACTGCTACTGACAGAGTTGACCATATGGCCTTACACATCCGGACATCTTGCTTTTCTTATCATATCCTATACTGTGCAGTTGCTGTTGCTGCCACTGTTGACAGTTACACATCTCTTTTCTGTCCTTTTCTACTTCTGCTGGGAACCCTAATCCTACACAGAGTAAATCAACCTAAAATTCCTCCCCCCCCCAAAAAAAAAATAGATTCATTTTCCATGGCTTTTTAAAAAGCCATTGTTTTCACTTCCTAAACAGCTTTCTTCTGGCAAAATGCTCAAGTTCCCCACTGACTTCCATTATACTTGGGATCTTTAGTCACCCCCATATGAGCGAGCATCTAACTGCTCGTTAAAGGTGCCGTTAGACGGCACGACATCGTTAACGATGTCGCTGATACGTCACGGATTTGGAGTCATTCCAGCGACATCGTTAGGACGTCGTTGCGTGTAACATAGGGATTCAACTACGATAAGTCGTTGGATCGCTGATCGTAGGTTTGAGAACTTGTTCTCAAACCACACGATCAACGATCAGCCAACCTGCTATATCTTTGTGTGTGACAATAACAATGTCGTTTAGGGCCCCTTTACACGCCACCACTGCAAAGTAGCACCTGCCTGGCATTGGGGATATTTGTGCCTGTTGCCATGAAATTGCTATGAAATGGCGGCGTGTAAATAGGGAAATTCCTCCCGGTGTCCTGCAGTTGACTCAGATATCTGTTGCTGAGCCGTGCTCAAAAACCAAAGACGACAGAAAGGCACAATTGCCATGGTATTGGCGTCTAAACGGGGCACAGGCATGGATGTTGTGTCGCCTAGTGAACTCCCAGGGGCGTGCCACAGCGTCATAGATACCACGCCCCATCAGCGATCATTGGTGGGGGCTACGGTGTTTCCATTGGCTGTCCTTTCCCAGGGTGCCATATTTAAAGAGCTGACCATTCACACTACACAATTGCAATGGCGTCATGTATTAGCCAGCCTTCCAGCGCAGGCTGACCAATGATGACGCTATTGCGTCCTCCAATCAACGTTTTTGCGTCACGGAATACACAACTCTGTCACACCTATGTACTTGCGGCGCGAAAGATATACGCCCATATTCCTTTGTGGTAGCAGCGTGTAAAGTGGGGAAGGTATTCAACAGGAAGTAAGCCGCAGGATCTGTCGGAACTTCCAGGGAACAAAGATACCTTCAGTTGACAACGCAATGGCGGCGTGTATATGCGGCATCGGCGATCGGTATCCACCGTTAAAAACGTGCACGTGCGGTGGATACCTGTTGCTAGGCACAGTGGCGGCATGTAAAGGTACCTTAACGACATCGCCCATTCACAGCAATGAGCAGGTATCATTCGCTGGGTTGTGCGAACTATACCTGCTCGGAACATCGTTGGTGAGTCGTCCACGATATCTAGACGTGTGATATCTCACCATCGATGTCAAAACGATGTCGGAAATGACAGCACGCCCACGAGATTGTTGCCGACATCATTCCAACGTTGTGCCGTGTAACGATACCTTAAGTGTACCATGCACCCAAGCATGGTAGTACTCACCTATCACTCATAAAGTAATGTTGATGTATCTTACTGCTATCCTATCACTTTATGAGATGGGAATCATAAGTTTAATACAATGAGAGATTTCTAGCATCAAAAGATGCCTGTCCTTATAGGAAGTCCAAAACTGCCCAAGAAGAAGGGCATCTTTTGATGCTAGAAACACGTCAGTCTCTGTTCAGTGTTTTTCATGACTTTTAATATGGGTTCACTAAAAATCAACTTTTATTCTACCTGGAGTGATGCTGCCTATTTGAAATAATTTTCCTATTTTCTACTGAATGTACTGGACCCATTCACCAGTGACTTCGGCACCCACTCGGAAATATCTGGCATCCAACCTTCATACTCATTTTTTCTTCATAATGAGCAAATCATATATATATGTCCAATGTCAATGAGTGCAGGTTAAGACTTATTATATCCTTCACCATACAGGGAGAATAACTATCTCTGGCACAGCTGCCTCAGACCCTTCTAATGATGTACCACCCGTCAATTTTTCTTATCTCGTGCATTGACTGTAATAGACCCCTTCATCCTCATAAACAAGCATTATGTCCATAAGAAGTAATGTCAAAGTGGATGTTTAATGGGAAAATTTCTACAGCTGCTCCTTCATCCCGCACAAGTGCTTTTTAAAAAACCTTTTAATGACTTATGTACATTAAAAGATTTTATTTAGTTAACTGTAAGCATTTTAGTATAAAAAGGATTGATTCTTAAACTGACGCTGGACCTTGAAGATTGGAAACAATATATTGATCTTTGAATTAAAACTGTCTTCATTCTCGTAATGGAAGGTCCTGCCCTTTTTAGAATTTATCTGTGTGGCATTTGGTTTGGCGTCTGCTATTGCTGATCTATACAGTTATTATTAGATGAAACGAGAAAAAGACAGTATGGAAAGGTTTCAAAATGGGAGTAATGTGCCATTAGGAGGCCTCATGCCGGTACAATTGGACATGCTGTGCTTGGAAATGATGTACTGTTGACACTATAAAAGTATATGATGAATATACCTTAGTTTACAATTGGAAAGTATGTCGTAGGGTATTACAAATAAGCCTGAAAACGAAGACATTTCTACAGGGGATAGGTGGTGTTACATGGCAGATATTTAGACTAATAGAAAATAAAATACCAGAGGCGCACCATGTCTAAAGAATGACCACACGAGCCTCATGAGATGTGGAGGCTCACCGGGGGAGTTACGCCAGGTAAAACTCTGATGAACACTTTTAGGAAGTGGGTCAAGGCTTTGGACCGATCACACGTACTATGTTGGGACTTAGTGGAGATCCAAGGAAAGAAATTGGGTTTCAATTCTGCACTGCCAGTGGAAGAAAGGTCCAAAGTATAATTCAAGGAATTTACTAGCCAACGCGTTCGTAGCGACATACTTAGGGACTTAGGAAGAAAAACAGTGGAACTGAATGAGGTAATTAGAAATAGGCAATAGGAACGATAGTGATGATTTAAACATTCACTCCCCTTCTCTGTGATATTTAGATCAATGGTACATATCACTGCGTGTTGGTAGATCTCCACTTTGATTCATATTGTGGAGACTTGAGTAGAAGCCTTCTATATGACAACCATTAGCCAACATAGAACAGATGGAAATTGGTTGCTTGAATGATGCAACCCCCCAAAACAGAAGACTTGTCCTTTTGGGTTCTTACAAAAGTTGAACTTCAGGGTTATTACAGCATGGATTTCCCACTAATTATGCCATGTTATGCCCCCTAAGGGAATTGAACAATTTTTTATGCTATGTACTGCAACATTACAGTATATAGTGAAATTGACCATCTCCTAAAAACCCATACATAGACTGGCTTCATAGAACAATCAAGATGGTAATGATGAGGGCTTTCACTGGCCAACTAGCTGATATGACAAACTGAAGATAACAAAGTCCTACATCTTGGCAAGAAAAATGAAAAACAAAAACATATACAGAATGGGTGGAATAGGGCTAAGCAAGTGGCACGTGTGAAAAAGACTTGTGAATAGACTAGATCACAGACTGAACATGAGTCAACAGGGTGATGCAGCAGTGAAAAAGAAAAACACAATTCTTGGATGGATTAACAGAAGCATCATACAGTCTAGATCACATGAAGACATTATCTCACTCTATTCCTCTTTGCTCAGACCTCATCAGGAATACCATGTCCAGTTTTGAGCACCACGTTTTAAAAAAGGCATCAACAAACTGGAGCAAGTTTAGAGAAGAGCAACCAGAATGGTGACCGATATGTGTGCCGCCCCAGGGTATATGGGGTACTCGGGTATGGGGGCCCTTGCTGAGGTTGGGATATCACTGGTGGTCTGCCCAGACCCATGCTTGGGGGCTATGCTTTTAAAAAGGGATATTATAAATAGGAATAAAGAGTTTGTGACGCCACCTGCAGATTCTGGTGACTAGACACCAGCACCGCCTCAGTACTCCGGAGGGCGATGGTATGGCAGCCTGGATGGGACAGCTCCCTGCATGTGGAGCTGAGCCTCTGGCGCAGGAGTGCACCGATGATGGGGATGGGGGGTAAATTAATCAGCAATACAGTATTAGGATAAACACACGGAGACTCTGTCACTGTACCTGGGTACTTTACTGGAACAGTTCTGGTGGCAATACAGCTCACAGTGGAAAACAGTCTTTTCATGAGGTAGCCAGCCAAGTAGTCACAGCAGGTTGCAAGATCTCTCGGAGACTCCCGTGGTATGCCTTCTCTTGACTATCCCAGGTCCTGCTGCTGATTCCTGTCCTTGCACTATCCCCTTACTACAGGCCCATTGGGGTGCTGCTGAGTGTGGCGCCCCGCCATGTAGGCGTCACAGAGGGGTACTGCACCCATATAAGCGGTGCAGATACTCCAGCTGCAAGTAGATTTTAGGCTGATGGGTGGAACCTACACACAAGCACCCCCACACTAGATCACATGGTGGGAGGTACCTGGAAGGGATTAAAACCACCACCAGGGGGAGAAAGGAGGTCTTTGGCCAGAGGCCTACTGGGCTTCAGGTCTCTGCCTCAAGGGAGTTAGAGAGAATCAGGCAGTGAGACTGAGGGAGCAAGGAGGTCCATCGGCTGAGGGCCCAGGAGAAGGAAAGCTTCCCATGCGCAGACAGCCAGCCTGGGGGGGGGGAAGAGAGGGACTTTAGAGAGTCCAAACCCGGCAGCTTACGGGCACCGGAGCCCGCACCTGTGGGATCCTCCAAGAACCAGAGAGAATCCGGCAATCTGAGGGTATATATATATATACCGCTCAGACTCTTAAGCAACCAGAAGAGGGTACCAGGATCGCCTGAAGGTTCAGCGGTCCAGGAGAGGGTAACTCGATGGGAGCAAGGAGAGTGAGAGACAGCAGGAGGCCAGCTCCGCTTTATGGGGTCAGACTTCACACCAAACTACTGGGAAGCAGGGAAGAATTGAAAGAGAAAAAGCACACGCTGAGGGTCCATCCAGCTACCTGAGATCTGCTTGCAGCCACCCTGTTAGCTACTTGTCTTTTAACATCTTACTGCACTGAGGACTGTAATAACGCTGCTAAAGTTCCAGTAAAGTACCCGGAGTGAAGTGACTTTGACTCTGCTGCATCTTCTTTCTGTGAACTTATTCCTTTTAGAGGATCGCTGCCCCGGAGGTCCCAGTCCTGCCTGCGGAGGACTGCATCATCTCAGCCACAGTACCACGACCTCGGTGGACTGTGGCGGCGCTGGTGCTACTTCACCTGAAACTGCAGGTGGCGTCATGACAACTAGCTAACTTTGTAAATAATCCCTTGCACATAATCCCCTTTTCAAAAGAACCGTCCCCCGGGGCACGGGATCAGGTGGGCCGCCATTCCCCGTGACACAGCAGTTGACCCTTTGCCGCCTGATACCCGAGTACTCCAGACCCTGGGGCGACATGTGAGTTCCCGTGCTTCTCAGCTCATAAGAAGGAGGGCTCAACCTTTCGTGGGTGATCTGGTGTGGCGGTGCTGTATGGACAGGGTGTCGGGCCCGGTAGACTGACCCGCGACGGCCGGTGTTGTTGGCTCAGGGGCTAGACTCCTTGCACTGCGTCCTCGGAACCGCACTCCGTAAGGTGGACTAGGGCTTCCCCGGGAGTATGGGGGATCCCTCTCTTTTTTCCCGGGCTACCTCTTCTCTAGGCCCCATCCCTTGGAACCCCTTTTCTCTTCTCAGGCCTCCCTTTCTTCTTCTCTTCTCAGGGCAAACTAAAACTCCCCATTTTTCTACCTCCTTCCTCCACTAACTCTCCCCCCAGGGACTGGGCTCCAACCAT
This sequence comes from Allobates femoralis, assembly GCA_033576535.1. Taxonomy (NCBI): domain Eukaryota; kingdom Metazoa; phylum Chordata; class Amphibia; order Anura; family Aromobatidae; genus Allobates; species Allobates femoralis. Next base: position 523,436,821 of record JARQOC010000005.1, read on the forward strand.
TTGCCTAGGCTTGAGTGTGGAAGTGCTGGGGTGGGAGCCTCCTAAAATCTTGCATTCCCACTGTGAGAGGGATAACCGCACACTCTTTTATGGGTGCAGTACCCCAAATCTGAGCCTGACCAGTGGGGCGCCACATCTGCAAACCATGTCCTATGAGGAACGGTTACAGGGTTTGGGAATGTTTAGCTTGGAACTGAGAGGAGACTTAATAGCTGTCTCCAAATATCTCAAAGGCTGTCACACAGTAGAGGGATCATCTTTATTCTCATTTTCAGAAGGAAAGACAAAGCAATGGGATGAAACTGAATGGAGGAGACACAGATTAGATATTAAAAAAACGTTTTTGACAGTGAGGGCGATCAAGAGTGGAACAGGTGGCCACAAGAGGTGGTAAGTTCTAGTAATGAGTGAATAGTGAAATACTTGGATTCAGGAGAATAGTAATGAATACTTTGTAATACTCGCTATTCATTCCGAATAGCAACTCTAATGCAGGTTAATGGGAAACGCGAGTAATTTTCTGCTGGACCTTACAAAGAGGTCTGGGGGCCTGAGGAAAAGATTGAAATAGGTGAGAAAGTGATGAAACAGAATGGAAGAGCTTGAAGAATATGCCTGCATGCATTTCTGACTCACATGTTTTCAGGGAATACGTTTGTCACAGTTTTACGCAACTTTTAAGGATTCACAAAAACAACTACCAAACATAACCTAAATTGCATTTTACAGGGAAAAATGTTCAAAAAACTGATTTTCCTGCATAATCACTTTTAGATAAGGTAAAATAAACAAAAGAAAAATATCTCCTTTACAATATGTTCACATGTAGCATTTGTTCTTTTTTTCCTTTTACATTTGGAAGGGTTCTGACATTTTCTAGGTCCCTCCAATACCACCTACATTCTGTAGCCCTCAATTCAAGTTTTCAGAGGGCATAACCGTTAGGAAATCTGAGCTTTGTGACAAGTGTCAGGTGACCATGTACAATACATTTGGGAGTGCCCTCCTCTATACATTTTTTAGCCAGTGCACAGAGAAATAACAGCCATATAGAGTGTGGGTAGCATTACACTGCCTTTTTTTTGCCAGGGTACTCCCTTGTGAGGTTGTATTTCACGCACTCATTTGGCAGGACCTACAGGTGGCCCTCTACCATCACTCTTGGAGGGTCCCTGAATTCCATAGTTAGAGTGTTGGCAGTGAATAATTCAGGATACTCTCAAAGCATGTTGACAACAGAACAAGCTTTAATTAGCTATAAACAGGTACAGATATGATAGGCTTTGTGGAATCAGGAATATACAGTACATATCTTAAGTGTCTCTGTCAGCATCAGCAGGCTGCTTCTTCTCTCATGCACAGACACAGGAAACTGGGTACAGTCACATTGTCTTCCTTTGTGTCTCTGGGAGTGTTTTTCGTTTATCTAACTTTATAGACAATACACAAACCTAGCAATAGAACATTTACATATACAGGAATGGAGCTGTTGCACTAAACATATTCCAACATAGAGCGTTGAAGTAAGGTGATTCCCTGTAGGGTATATATAAAAAACAAACATGCGGTGCCAATCTCAGCGCGTATCATTACTCGTGCCTTTAATGAGTTTATGCACTCACCTCTTGCCATAAACTTCAGATATGGTTTTCAGCCCCTTTCACGCTTGATTATCCAGTCTGCTTGCTTGAATTGATCCTGTGTTGTATCCTGCCACGGATTCCCACAGGCATAAAGGTTCAATAGGAGGTATCCAATTCTATGGTGGCGCGCTCCCCGTGGTAATGATTTTAAGAAGTTCTTGTCCACAAAAAATTTTATTACTCAAAACATGTGAGAATATAAAAAACGGATACAACGCTAATTGCGTTGTATCCGTTTTTTATATTCTCACATGTTTTGAGTAATAAAATTTTTTGTGGACAAGAACTTCTTAAAATCATTACCACGGGGAGCGCGGCCACCATAGAATTGGATAACCTCCTATTGAACATAGAGAGTTGGGAATTACATAGATTTTGCCATGCCCCACTGTTAAGAATAACATCATAAGCAAAGCCATGGTTGATGTCTCTGCAGGTCATCTACATTCGGAATGGCCCTCCTCTATTCATTTGGGACGGTCCTCCTCTATTCATTTGGGAGGGTCCTCCTCTATTCATTTGGGAGGGCCCTCCTCTATTCATTTTGCAGGACCCTCCTCTATACTATCTATAATATATAATAATATCTATAATATATATATATATATATATATATATATATTTTATTGAATCTATCTATCTATCTATCTATCTATCTATCTATCTATCTAAAAATTAGAAAAAAGAGCAGCACTACGTCAATATAATGGGTGCTCGCTGCCACGCTCCCCTTCCTGGAGCTTCCAATACATACAATGCAAAAAAGTGTAGATAGATAGATAGATAGATAGATAGATAGATTAGATAGATAGAGGTTACAAAGGGTGTATGTAACCCAAAACGTCGCTGAACTTTGCCCATGCTGTAAATAAAAAAGCCCTTTGCTCAATAATGACTGGTGTGCCTCACCCTTTTTTTCATTGTGTCTATCTATCTATCTACAGTCATGGACAAAAGTTTTGAGAATGGCACCAAAATGATATTTTCACATGATCTGCTGCCCTCTGGTTTTTATTTGTGTTTGTCTGATGTTTATATCACATACAGAAATATAATTGCAATCATATTATGAGTACCAAAAGGTTATATTGACAGAATGAGTTAATGCAGCAAGTCAATATTTGCAGTGTTGACCCTTCTTCTTCAGGACCTCTGCAATTCTCCCTGGCTGCTCTCAATCAACGTCTGGACCAAATCCTGACTGATAGCCGTCCATTCTTGCATAATCTATGCTTGCATTTTGCCAGAATTTGTTGTTTTTGTTTGTCCACCCGTCCCTTGATGATTGACCACAAGTTCTCAATGGGATTAAGATCTGGGGAGTTTCCAGGCCATGGACCAAAATCTCTATGTTTTGTTCCCTGAGCCATTTAGTTATCATCTTTGCTTTATGGCAAGGTGCTCCATCATGCTGGAAAAGGCATTGTTGGGCGCCAAACTGCTCTTGGACGGTTGGGAGAAGTTGCTCTTGGAGGACATTCTGGTACCATTCTTTATTCATGGCTGTGTTTTTAGGCAAGACTGTGAGTGAGCCGATTCCCTTGGCTGAGAAGCAACCCCACACATGAATGGTTTCAGGATGCTTTACAGTTGGCATGAGACAAGACTGGTGGTAGCGCTCACCTCTTCTTCTCCGAATAAGCTGTTTTCCAGATGTCCCAAACAATCGAAAAGGAGATTCATCAGAGAAAATTACTTTCCCCAGTCCTCAGCAGTCCACTCCCTGTACCTTTTGCAGAATATCAGTCGGTCCCTGATGTTTTTTCTGGAGAGAAGTGGCTTCTTTGCTGCCCTCCTTGAAACCAGGCCTTGCTCAAAGAGTCTCCGCCTCACAGTGTGTGCAGAAGCACTCACACCAGCCTGCTGCCATTCCTGAGCAAGCTCGGCACTGCTGGTAGTCCGATCCCGCAACTGAAACAGTTTTAAGATACGGTCCTGGCGCTTGCTGGTCTTTCTTGGGCGCCCTGGAGCCCTTTTGACAACAATGGAAGCTCTCTCCTTGAAGTTCATGATGATGCGATAGATTGTTGACTGAGGTGCAATCTTTCTAGTTGCGATACTCTTCCCTCTTAGGCCATTTTTGTGCAGTGCAATGATGGCTGCACGTGTTTCTTTAGAGATAACCATGGTTAACTGAAGAGAAACAATGATACCAAGCACCAGCCTCCTTTTAAAGTGTCCAGTGGTGTCATTCTTACTTAATCATGACTGATTGATCGCCAGCCCTGTCCTCATCAACACCCACACCTGTGTTAATGGAACAATCACTAAAACGATGTTAGCTGCTCCTTTTAAGGCAGGACTGCAATGATGTTGAAATGTGTTTTGGGGGTTAAAGTTCATTTTCTAGGCAAATATTGACTTTACAAGTAATTGCTGTTAAGCTGATCACTCTTTATGACATTCTGGAGTATATGCAAATTGCCATTAGAAAAACTGAAGCAGTAGACTTTGTTAAAATTAATATTTGTATCATTCTCAAAACTTTTGGCCATGACTCTATCTATCTATCTATCTATCTATCTATCTATCTATCTATCTATCTATCTATCTCTTCTAACATTTTACAGCATGGGAAAGACCATGCTAAAAACACCATCTGTATGCTGTGCAATTTTTTTTATCGCACCCATGCACTTGTATTAGGGAATCTCCAGGGAGATCTGCTGCATTCACATGCATTCACCGCATGATGCAAATTTCCTCAATAAGTTTCTCGCTGAGGAAAAAGTTGCATATGGGCATTGTTCTATAGCTAAACGTTTTTGCGAGTGCAACCCCATGTTTTATCAGATTGCACTTGTCGAGTTTAAACGCAGATATGAGCGCACCCTTCATGCACCACTCCATTGGGGGAATTAAAAGAAAAAACCTGGAGTGGTGCTTTAAGTGTATTTATTGTATTTTTCTCCTAGATATAGTAATTGTAGTTTTTATTGTTTATATTTTCGAACATCTCTTTCAAGGATTTCTCAATAAAAGTTTATTTGGGCACAAAAATCATTTTAAGTTTCTTCCTATTCTGCACATAAGCAGGAATAATCTTTTCATAAGAAACAAAGCTTATCAGCAAAACACAACTGTTTTTGATAGACAAAGGCTAGGGTCACATCTGCGTTTTGTTTTATAAATCCTGATCCGGTTTGGAGCTTTCAAAAAGCTCCAAACCGGACCAGGAAACGCTCCTCATAGGAGCCTATGCAAAACACCGGATGGCTTCACAAGCCATCCGGTGGCCGGATCCGGCACTGCTGCCTGCGTTTTAAATCATGCAGGCAGCAGTTTTCGCAGCGTTTCTGGGACCGCACTGCGGTAACCGGATGGCTCAGGATGTGTAATCCTGAGCCATCCGGTAACTGCATAGTTTGCGGATCCCGGCTATTGCCGGGATCAGCAAACTGTCCTCTGCCTATTCAAGAGTTAAATTTAGTAAGTAAAGTACTGTTTGAGGTCTGTAGGGGGGGCTAAGACCCCCCTACAGACCAGCCGCCCACTCCGGTGGGCTTCTACTACAATTTCCTATGGCTCGGGGCTCGGATGAGCCCCGTGCATGTCTCCAAACCTCCCGCCCCCCCGTATCACTATACAGGGGTGCCTGCACCCCTCTTGTATAGCGATTCCTGCATGTGGCCCTAAAGTTAGAATACAGAACACATGTAAGCTCATACTTACATGTCATCGTCGGCAGTGTAGTGTGAAATCCCTGGGCGGGGCTGTTTGCTGCAGCCTCCGCCCCCTCATTCCTTATGGCCGCCCCCTCTGTGCCTCATCCAGTGATGTGAGGGCGGCACGTCATGAAAGGGGCGGGGCTAACCGCGGCACATATTTAGCCCCGCCCCTTTCATGACGTGCCGCCCTCACATCACTGGATGAGGCACAGAGGGGGCGGCCATAAGGAATGAGGGGGCGGAGGCTGCAGCAAACAGCCCCGCCCAGGGATTTCACACTACACTGCCGACGATGACATGTAAGTATGAGCTTACATGTGTTCTGTATTCTAACTTTAGGGCCACATGCAGGAATCGCTATACAAGAGGGGTGCAGGCACCCCTGTATAGTGATACGGGGGGGCGGGAGGTTTGGAGACATGCACGGGGCTCATCCGAGCCCCGAGCCATAGGAAATTGTAGTAGAAGCCCACCGGAGTGGGCGGCTGGTCTGTAGGGGGGTCTTAGCCCCCCCTACAGACCTCAAACAGTACTTTACTTACTAAATTTAACTCTTGAATAGGCAGAGGACAGTTTGCTGATCCCGGCAATAGCCGGGATCCGCAAACTATGCAGTTACCGGATGGCTCAGGATTACACATCCTGAGCCATCCGGTTACCGCAGTGCGGTATTCTGCACACATTTTTGACAAAAAATGTGTGTGACCGGAATTGCATTCACCGCATCCGGATCCGGATGCGGTGAATGCAATTCATGTTTGCAATGTGACCCTACCCAAACACTCAGTATGAAATGAAAAGTCAAAGCTTTTTCGTTTTTTTTCTTTTTTACTGAAGCAACATATTATCCTCTCAGTCCACTGAAGACGAATATTATTTTTAATCTGTAGTGAATGAACAAAAACGAATACAGTGTATGGCCACTGATACCAATCTGGTGATTGTAATCTCTGTATATGACATCACTGGGGAAGAAGCTGGTGTTTGTGATTATTGGCAAGTATGTGTTTGTGAAGGGTATAACAATAGAAATTCTCTGATGTCCAAGAGTGACCATAGCACCATAGCATTCAGGGGGCTAACACTATCAAGCCATGCCAGACACTTGACTAATAGCTTTACACTAAAGGCTCTGTCACACATAACGAGATCGCTAACGAGATTGCTGTTGCGTCACAGATTTTGTGACGCAATAGTGATCCTGTTAGCTATCTCGCTATGTGTGACACACACCAACGATCTGGCCCCTGGTGTGAGATCGTTGATGGTTACACACTGCTCTGGATCATTTCTACATCGTTGCGCTCCTGCTGCTGAAAGCGCTACATTGTTATGTTTGACAGGGACAATGACCAACGATCTCAACGCTACGCTATGGAGTGACAATTCCCAACAACCTCTGTATAATTCTGGATCACTAGTGCGTCGTCTTTTACATCGCTGGTGAGATACCTGTTTGACATCTTACCAACAATGTGAAAAACGACGCACCAGCGATCTCTGCACATCGTTATCGGGATCGCTGGTGCATCGTTATGTGTGACTGGGCCTTAAGGCTGGTTTCACACTGGCGTTTTTTGCCATCCATATGTATCCAGATAAACTGGGTGCACCTGCATCCATTTTCAGCCCCATTGACTTTCAATGGGGCCGGAGCCACTTGCAGGTGCATCCAGTTTTACACATTTTTTCCCTGATCCGGGTGGTCATGATTTTTGACCCGGAAACCAAAAATGCAACATTTGGTTTCCGGGTCAAAAATCGTGACTAACAGGATTCGGGGCAATGCAGGTTGAATTCAAATAAGGTTCTATGTAACCTGGATTCGGCAGACTCCAGATCCCGCTGGATCTGGACACAGGATTTTTTGTCTGCGCATGCCCAAAATGCAGTTCTAAAAGACATACCCCACTAGGTATTATCATTGATTCTTGAGCCCGGATCTGTAATAAAACAGTTATGGCTGCAGATAGTTGAGTCATTGCGGGGGACTCTGGCGGAGTCTGGGGGGATTAACAAAAACGCCAGTGTGAAGCTAGCCTAACTTAACTAACGCTCGTTAAGGGGTCGATATTGACTTTTAGGATTGCTGCATCCAATTGGTCCTCTCTTCTTCTCTGAAGAGGCAATTTGCATAAATATTCCAAATCTTTATAAAAGCAATAGCCGGTCTTTTTAACCCCTTAGTGATGGAGCCTAATTTGATCATAAAGACCAGGCCTAATTTTTTACCAATGTCACTTTATATCGTGGTAACCCTGGAATGCTTCAACAGATAGGGATTCTGTTTCTTTGTGACATACTGTATTGTCTTTTGCAGACTCCAACAGGTATTCTTCCAGAATGGTCCTGAATTTGGCTCCGTCCATCTTCCCATCAATTTTAACCATCTTCCTTGTCCTTGTTAAAGAAAAGCAGGCCTAAACCATGATGCTGCCACCACCATGTTTGACAGTGAGGATGGTGTTTTGAGGGTGATGAGCTGTGTTGCTTTCATGCCAAACATATCGTTTTGCATTGTGGCCAAAAAGTTCTATTTTTGTTTCATCTGACCAGAGCACCTTATTCCACATGTTTGGTGTCTCCCAGGTGGCTTGTGGCAAACTTCAAACAAGACTTTTTATGGATATCTTTGAGAAATGGTTTTCTTCTTGCCACTCTTCCATAAAGGCCAGATTTGTGCAGTGTACGACTGATTGTTGTCCTATGGAAAGACTCTCCCACCTCAGCTGTAGATCTCTGCAGTTCATCCAGAGTGATCATGGGCCTTTTGGCTGCATCTCTGATCAATCTTCTCCTTGTTTGAGAAGAAAGTTTAGAGGGACGGCCGGGTCTTGGTAGATTTGCAGTGGTCTGATGCTCCTTACATTTCAATATGATCGCTTGCACAGTGCTCCTTGAGATGTTTAAAACTTGAGAAATCTTTTTGTATCCAAATACGGCTTTAAACTTCGCCACAACAGTATCTCGGACCTGCCTGGTGTGTTCCTTGGTTTTCATGATGCCCTCTGCACTTGAAACAGGACCCTGAGACTATCACAGAGCAGGTGCATTTATACAGAGACTTGATTACACACAGGTGGATTCCATTTATCACTACCAGTCATTTAGGACAACATTGGATCATTCAGAGATCCTCACTGAACTTCTGGAGTGAGTTTGCTGCACTGAAAGTAAAGGGGCTGAATAATATTGCACGCCCCACTTTTCAGTTTTTATTTGTTAAAAAAGTTTAAAATATCCAATAAATTTCGTTCCACTTCACAATTGTGTCCCACTTGTTATTGATTCTTACACAAAAATTAGAATTTAAATCTTTATGTTTGAAGCCTGAAATGTGGCAAAAGGTTGAAAAGTTCAAGGGGCCAAATACTTTCACAAGGCATTGTATATGTACTTCAAATTTGAAGTCTATGCCTTTGATTCAGGTTTAGCAGATTTTCCTGCACATCATGGCTGATTTAACCATTGATCATGTGCCTCTTACAACCACGGGTAAATCAAGATCTGCCCGAAACTGTTAAACAGTTAAATCTGGATTTAACACGTGCTAGCAGAAAAGCGTGTCATTCCCTACTTCCATCGGTGTGCCTATGACGTGATCGCAGGGTGTAACGGGTTATCATGACAGCTAGGATTCACCTGATGACCCCTGTGTCTATCATTACGATCCTCCTGTGAATATTGTCTGTGAGTCGGCATTCATAAAAGATCATGATTTCTGCAGTAGAGAGCAGTACTAATCAGATTATTGCTTCTTTAAGTGCGTTGGTGGCCCCTGCACTGTTCATCCTTACTAGGTTGAAGCAAAGTTGAACTTTGGACTCCTGAAAAATCCAGCAAAAAGAAAAATGCAGCAGTATCTGCATTTTGGCTGCATCTTTTTTACTACCAAGAGATCGTTTTTTTTGCTGCAGAAATAAGAAGCAAAAAAGCATTGTGTTAGTATAGCCCAAGGGTATGTTCACATGTGTTCTTCTGCAGCGCTTTTACCCCACATTTTTATTTCCAGGGAAAAGACACTAGGTTTTTCAGTAGAAGCAAAAGTAACAAGATTTAAAAATGTACTGTACTTTTCAGACTAAAGTAGGGGGAAAAGTGGAGAGTGCATCTTATAGTCCAGATATGCAGCATGGGGCTGGGTTTGTGGCGTTTTAGGTGCAGCCGTGGTGGAGCGGGTCAGCGGAGGGAGCAGGCTCTAGAGCACCTCCCAGTGACCACATGGACCCACTGATTAAGCTAATTTAACATCCACTGCTCTCCCCCGGCCATCACCTTTCAGCACTGACGCCAGCGCTGACAGGTGGGTGAAGGACAGGAGGGAGCAGCTTAAACAGTAGGTCCTTGTGATCAACCGAACATGTGTGCCTGCAATTAAAGATAGTGAATATCCCGGCAGTGGATGGGTGATAATTCTCACCATCCATCGCCACGTCGTGCTCTTATCCTGGCAGCTGGCAGCATGTGGAGATCGGTGCATTACTGTAACGTCATGCGCTGTGCGCTTAAATGCTAGCTGTGCTGAGTTGCTGGCATGAGAACAGAACAAACGGCAGCGGGGAGCGATGGAGGGGTGAGAATAATCATTTATTATTTTAATTGTGCCGTGATAAGGGCCAAATACCATAATGGGGCATATATCAGGATAAGGGCATATACTAAGATGAGGGCATATACCAGGATAAGGGCATATACCAGGATGGGGTCATACAACAGAATGGGGCCATATACCAGGATGGGACTATATACCAGGATGGAAATCATATACCAGGATGGAGATCATGTACCAAGATGGGCACTCAATACCAGAATAGGGGTTCATAAATCAGGATGAAGATCATATTCCAGGATGGGAGACATATTTAAGATGGGACCCTATAACATGATGACGACCATATACCAGGATGATGATCATATACTACGATGGAGGCCATATACCAGTATGGGAGACATATACCAGGATGGGGACAAATACCTGGATGGGGGCCATATACCAGGATGATTACAATATATCAGCATGGGGGACATTAGTACAGAATATGGGGACATTACAGCCATAACAGTGTTAGCAGCAGATCCCCCTCCCCCCCCCCCCGCATAACTGTGCATCATGACCATATTTGTTGCTTCAATTTTTTCCCCTATTTTCCTCCTCTAAAACCTGGGTGCGTCTTATGGTCCAGTGCGTCTTATAGTCTGAAAAATCTGGCAATTCAAACTGGATTTTTGTTTCATTGCATTTTTTGACCTGCTGGGGATTTTATTAAAGTCTGCAGAATTTATTTCTTCCACTGTTTCACAGGACATTTCACCCATTCAAATTAATGGTAAAAATAAAAATATGCAATATGTTCAAAAACGTGTATTGCACACAGTATTTTACAGCCAGCACTGAGGATTTTGATGCAAGAAGGTAAAACAATGTATTTACAATATACAGTGCCTACAAGTAGTCTTCAACCCCCTGCTGATTTAGGTGGTTTGATAAGATGCAAATAAGTTAGAGCCTTCAAACTGCAAACGAGAGTAGGATTTATTAACAGAAGCATAAATCTTACAAACCAAAAAGTTATGTTGCTCAGTTGAATTTTAATAAATTTTAAACATAAAAGTGTGGGTCAATTATTATTCAACCCCTAGGTTTAATATTTTGTGGAATAACCCTTGTTTGCAATTACATCTAATAATCGTCTTTTATAAGACCTGATCAGGCCGGCACAGGTCTCTGGAGTTATCTTGGCCCCTCCTCCATGCAGATCTTCTCCAACTTATCTAGGTTCTTTGGGTGTCTCATGTGGACTTTAATCTGGAGCTCCTTCCACAAGTTTTCAATTGGGTTAAGGTCAGGAGACTGACTAGGCCACTCCAACACCTTGATTTTTCCCTCTTGAACCAGGTCTTGGTTTTCTTGGCTGTGTGCTTGGCTCGTTGTCTTGTTGGAAGATGAAATTACGACCCATCTTAAGATCCTTGATGGAGGAGCGGAGGTTCTTGGCCAAAATCTCCAGGTAGGCCGTGCTATCCATCTTCCCATGGATGCAGACCAGATGGCCAGGCCCCTTGGCTGAGAAACATCCCCACAGCATGATGCTGCCACCACCATGCTTGACTGTAGGGATGGTATTCTTGGGGTCGTATGCAGTGCCATTCAGTCTCCAAACGTCACGTGTGTGGTTGGCACCAAAGATCTCGATCTTGGTCTCATCAGACCATAGAACCTTGAACCAGTCTGTCTCAGAGTCCTCCAAGTGATCATGAGCAAACTGTAGACGAGCCTTGACATGACGCTTTGAAAGTAAAGGTACCTTACGGGCTCGTCTGGAACGGAGACCATTGTGGTGGAGTACGTTACTTATGGTATTGACTGAAACCAATGTCCCCACTGCCTTGAGATCTTCCTGGAGCTCCTTCCTTGTTGTCCTTGGGTTAGCCTTGACTCTTCGGACAAGCCTGGCCTCGGCACGGGAGGAAACTTTCAAAGGCTGTCCAGGCCGTGGAAGGCTAACAGTAGTTCCATAAGCCTTCCACTTCCGGATGATGCTCCAAACAGTGGGGACAGGTAGGCCCAACTCCTTGGAAAGGGTTTTGTACCCCTTGCCAGCCTTGTGACCCTCCACTATCTTGTCTCTGATGGCCTTGGAATGCTCCTTTGTCTTTCCCATGTTGACCATGTGTGAGTGCTGTTCACAAGTTTGGGGAGGTTCTTAAATAGTCAGAAAAGGCTGGCAAAAGAGATAATTAATCCACACATGTGAAGCTCATTGTTCTTTGTGCCTGAACTACTTCTTAATACTTTAAGGGGACCAAACAGAATTCTGGTGTTTGATGGGTTGAATAATAAATGACCCTCTGAATTAACATTTAATGCTTTAAAAAAAAAAAAAAAAAAAAATCTTTTTGGCTGCAGTGCATTTCCCACTTCCAGGCTGATCTACAGTCCAAATGTCACAATGCCAAGTTAATTCCGCATGTGTCAACCAGCTAAATCTGCAAGGGGTTGAAGACTACTTGTAGGCACTGTATATTCTGTATGATGTGAATGTAAAAAATAATAAACGAAAAAATAAACCTCTGTCTACTGATATGTAGTGTATGTGGCATTTGAGCCTGTAAGATTTCAGAAGATGAAAAAGACGATGAGTGAACATGGAACAATTTATTAGAAAAAAGTGATTTCTTGTACAGACAGCAACTTGTTATTTTCCTGAACAAAAAAACATCCATAAGAAGCAAATAATATGAATCAGAAGTCAAGATGAATTCTAAGCTGTCAAATCCGTCAGTAAGATTGCTATATGAGACGTCTGACTGATAGGAAATCTTCTTCCACCATAATAGCACATTGCCCAAACTGCTGTGTGGAGATGGATTTGTAGCCTGGAAGATGAACTCTCTCACATCACAAAACTGCAAATAAAAATGTTACCAGAGATTTATGTAAAGGTAGAAGACCCCCGGCTCTTCAGCTAGGTCCGGTTACAGCCCCAATAACTCTCAGCTATTCACGTTCTGGCGCAAGATCGACATCAGCTCTGAGGTGTGATTAAAAGTTTTGTAGCAATTTTGTAAGACAAATGGGCACCTAGCTTGGTACCAAAATATTGAAAAACTTTATAAAGTGAGATGACATAAAAAAATGGCTGCCCCAATGTCCATATAAACCTTCTACATTATTGATGGAACCACAACCACTTACATAAGGAGATATGCTACAAATTAACAACAATCCCTTATTTACAGAGGTTTTCCCATGCAAAGTTCATTTCAATCAATAGATCTTGGAATAATAATAATTTCCACACTTGGATGTGTTTAATAAAAATGTCCCTGTGCTGAGATAATCTTATATACTGTATGTGTCCCTGCTATGTACTGTGTAATGAATGTGTCTGACCATTCAGGGACATGGTCTGATCATACCACATCTCCTGTGCTGACATAATCTTATATATGTGTCTCTGCTATGTACTGTGTAATGGATTGTCTGACCATACAGGGACATGATCAGATCATACCACATCTCCTGTGCTGAGATAGGCTAGGGTCACATTTAAACATGAATTGCATTCACCGCATCCGGATCCGGATCCGGATGCGGAGCGCAATGCCGGGCACACACATTTTTTACAAAAATGTGTGCAGAATACCGCACTGCAGTAACCGGATGGCTCAGGATGTGTAATCCTGAGCCATCCGGCAACTGCATAGTTTGCTGATCCGGCTATTGCCGGGATGAGCAGACTGTACTATCTCTAGTAAAGAGTTAAATTTAATAACTAAAGGAATGGTTGAGGTCTCTAGGGGGGCTTAGGCCCCCAAGAGACCGGCCGCCCACTCCGGGTGGGCATTCTCCTACAATTGCCCCCATGCCACGGGCTCCTCCGAGCTCCGTGCATGTCCCCCAAACTCCGCCCCCCCGTATCACTATAGAGGGTGCCTGCACCCCTCTTGTATAGTTATTCTTGTATGTGGCAAAAACGAAGTAATAAAGTATAGATTTTAGCTCATAGTTACCTGTTTACGTAGGCATGTCCCTGTGCAATCCATGGGCGGGGCTGTGTGCTGCAGCCTCGCCCAGCGTCATATCATTATGGCCGCCCCCTGTGGGCTTCATCCAGTGTTGTGAGGGCGGCCGCGTCATGAAAGGGGCGGGGCTATCCGTGTGATGCGGTTAGTCCCGCCCCTTTCATGATGCAGCCGCCCTCACAACACTGGATGAAGCCCACAGGGGGCGGCCATAATGAATGAGCAGGCGGAGGCTGCAGCACACAGCCCCGCCATGGATTGCACAGGACACTGCCTATGTAAACAGGTAACTATGAGCTAAAATCTATACTTTATTACTTCGTTTTTGCCACATAAAGAATAACTATACAAGAAGGGTGCAGGCACCCCTCTATAGTGATACGGGGGCGGGGGTTTGGGGACATGCACGGAGCTCGGAGGAGCCCGTGGCATGGGGCAATTGTGGGAGAAGCCCACCGGCCTGCATGATTTTTAACGCAGGCTGCAGTGCCGGAGACGGACACCGGATGGCTTGTGAAGCCATCCGGTGTTTTGCACTGGCTCCTATGAGGAGCGTTTCCTGGTCCGGTTTTGAGCTTTTTGAAAGCTCAAAACCGGATCAGGATTCTAGAAAAAAAACGGAAATGTGACCCTGGCCATAATCTTATATATGTGTCCCTATATATGTTTTTTTGCCTGGAAAATGACAGTAGCCCAATAGCACTGGCAGTTGGCTGAAGGCACACATAGCATAACAACGTCATGAGAGCCACAGGGATCCATTGTCAACATTTCTGGAATGACGCTGGTGCAGGAGGTGAGTATTCATTATTTTTTGCTTTACAAGGGATGCACTGTTACTACAAAGTGGCAGCCTTGTTTCCATAATTTGTCTTTATTTTTTAGTAAATTGTTCCATTTAGGCTGTGCTGATGAAGAGAACAGCTAATACATACTTGTGCCGAGTATTGCACTCCAGCAATCTGAAATTGGTGATATTGAGGATCTTTGCTAAGGATAGGCCATCAATATAAAGTAATGGACAACTACTTTAAGTTGCCCATGTACCTTAGGGTACCTTTACACGCCGCAACTTTTGGCAGCGATAGGAGGCAATCTAACGTGCGCGTGCACATTTTTCATGGTTGCCTCAGAACGCCGAATGCGCTTTTACATGCCGCAATTTCGCCCTCAACCTAAGGCGACATGTCTCCCAAGAAGTTGCCACAACAACAGCGGGAAACATCCAGTAGACTCCCATTGCCGCTTCACACGCCGCAATCAACAAAGGAATGTGGGCGTACCTGTTAAGCGCAGCAAAAACATAGGCGTGCCAAATTGTTTTACACCGCACCCCAAACACGCTCATTGGACAACGCAATAGTGTCCTGATTGGCCACCCTGCACTGGAAGGCTGGCTAATACATGATGCCATTTTCTTTCAGAGTTTGGCACCAATACAACTCAAATATGGCGCGGTGTCAACTGACAGCCAATGGAAACACAGTAGCCACCACCAATCATCGCTGACAGGAAGCGGTATCCAGCACGCTGTGGCACGCCTCAGGGAAATCAGTAGGCGACATAGATTCCATCCCCATCGCCCGTTCACACGCCAGAAGCCGGGAATTTCACCTTCATGATTGCCTCTGATTTTGGAGCAGTGCTGTGAAATCGGAACCAGGCACAACCTTTTTTATCGCCGCCAAATTCCCCAATTACAAGCCGCAATTTCGACGCAATTTCATGGCGATGGTGATGGGGCTACAGATTGCCGGTCAGATTTCTCGCCGCGATTGTGGCGTGTAAAGGTACCTTTAGATATTTGTATCCCAAAGGCACTTTCAGCTACATTTCCCATATACTGTATACATATGAATACTTGCTTTGCTGACTATAATGCAATGTGTTTTGGCCAGGACCATTAAAGGGTTATGCCCAGAATGATACATTTTTATCTGTCCGATAAGGAAAATTTTACTGATTACTGACGTCTTTCTGCTGGGATCCAGAGTGCTCTTTGGAATGTCCCTATAGATTCTAAGATTCAAGCTTTGATGTGACCCATTTTGAATAATAGGGGACAACATTGGCTTCTGGGAATAACCTTTTGAGGGATTCTCCCCACCCCTGTAAGTGATGTCAGTTTCAGACGCTGCGTTGGTCTCTGATTTTCCCTCTCTTTGGGTTCTCTCCTTACAATGCACACTGACAGTGCCCTCTCTTGCCTGCTCATCACTTCTCATCTGAGCTGGTGAGAGAGCGCACTGTCCATTCTGCATTTAGAAGAATATTGCGAGCACAGTGACGATTTCCTACTTAATATACATCAGAATTCACAAATGACTCGTGTTCAGTAGAGCAGGGGCTAGCCCAGCCCATGAAATAGGCATCACTAATGGCCAGTGGCATAACTTGAAGCTCATAGGCCCAATGCGAAAGCTCCAGCAAAGTCCCCAATTATTGCAAATCTCTAATAACGCAAGTCTTTTTCTATAAGCCAATGGGACTTTTGGGGTCTCGCAGGCCCCCGGGGTCTGGATGCGATTGCAACTCCTGCATCTATTGTATTTATGCCCCTGCTGATGACACTTTGTTTCAGAATGAGGACAGAGACTGCAGCAGTGACCACAGCCTCTGCCACCCTAATGATGTCTCATTTGAGTATCCCAGCGTGCACTGGGACTCTCAAACAAAATGTCACCAAACAAGAAGTTGGTAACAAAATATATATCAAGCAACTTGAGTAAAGAGGGAATGGTAAGTAAACTTTAATTAAAGTATATTAGAAAGGCAATGAGATTACTCAATTAAATATATAGACATTTAGTGTTATCTCGATGTCAGGGGTCACCACATTGAGTTTTAATGGGTGGAGAGAGCCTATTCTCTTAACCCAGGTGTTTTTAAGTTTGTGTCCTGCTTAGAGGTATGTACACACTAGCAGCTTTTTAACACATTAGATAGGGACTGTCTCGATCAGGGTTACCGTGTCGAGGTGAGGCAGCTTAAATGACCTTTTTTGCAAAAAACATATGAACCAAAAACCCTGTTTTTTTGTCACTTTTTTATTGCACTTGCTATTTATTGTAATTTTTTATTATAACAGTGTGTTTTTATGTGTGATGCTCATGTGGATTTTTTGCATCAGTTTCTAATACAGTTTTTTGGTGGGCATTGGATGCGGTTTTACGTAAGCGCCCAATTTATGCATGACCCTTATTTGTCTGGTTCTGTTATCAAGTTTGGTAGTCTTTACCAGCACTAAAATGAAGTCCTTTTTTATTTTTATTCAATTTTTGTATTTCATTTTTATTCCAAATATAAAGAACGGTTAAAATTCTTGATGTTGATACAAGGCCACAATGCTATCATTTGGAAAACAGTAAAATCTAGACGCAAAAACTATTTTGTGTTTGTATCATCAAAAGACAATATCATCATCATATCAATTTATAAGAAAAAAAGAGAGACAGAGATCGAGATCAATACTGCCACAAAACCTTTATATCCTACGTCTATGACAGAAGGCAGCCTGCTATCATAAATGGAAATGTAACCAACAGCATGACCTCTGAGTGATTAAAATTTCAAGTGGAAAACCACAAAAAAAGTTAATTGGCCCGGTCTTGGATTGATACACTATGTTGAAAACCACAATGATTATTAACATGAACTCTCTGGTTCCTCTTGGAAATAGTGCTTGATGTCACTGGTCCACATGTACCGTGGAAAATGGGAACATCAAAGGAATCACTTAAGAAAAAACACATTGCAATTTGTGCATTCACGGTACATTATTAGAGACATATGCACTGTGTATGAAGCACAAGAAGATGTCACAGAAAAAAGATTAGTGGCATTTACCCTAAGTTATATATAGTACAAAAAGTCAGATCGTAGAACCATATGTTTGTCAAAGCATGACACTGAACCATCAAGAATTCTATACATGCAATGACCTTTCAGTCGGTAATACCCATTTACTACTATCTCCTACATTTTTTCTCATTTATTTTTTTTTATTGTGCATCAGTAGATCATGCCTAATGTAAAAGGGTTGACCAAGTCACATCATTCATTCCCTACTCAAGGCTCCTAACACTCAACAGAAGTCTAGTAAGTTCTACTAAATTCCCTCTATCAAAGAAACCAGAAATCGACCTACTATTATGTTTGGAAGAAGATCAGAGAACCCAATGGAAACCCACATACAAGGGTAGAACAAGCAAACTACATGCAAACGTTGTCCTAGTTGGTTTCAAATTCTAGATCCCAGCCATGCAAACAACTGATCCCGAAGAATATCTACGCATAAAATATTAAAGGGGTTGTCCGGGCTTTTTTGATAATTTATATGTGTATGACATGCAACCAGGACCGTGGAGTACTCAGAACCGAGTCGGGAGTTCTTTTGGGAGGTCAAGGGGTCGTGACCTGGTTGTGTCAATAAAAAGGGGAATATTTTATGGGAAATTAATTTATGTCACCACCCGTGGGTTTCAGCAATGGGGATGGATGGCTGACGCTTCTTGGTGGCATCTCTGGACTCTGCTACACTGCTTTACCATCGGGTGTTGAGTAGGGCCAGGGACTTGCAATCCTCTGTCCTCTGAATTTGTCTGCTGGGACTTCAGTACATAGATAGTCAGTGCTGTGCAAATGAATTGGGACAAAGCAAGTTTTTCTTTCATTAGTTTTACCATTTCTGATAAGTGTTTTATCAGTTCTTGGTGTCGTTTCCCTTTTTCTTTCACATTTCCATTTTTGTTTTGGAGAAAATGATCCAGTTTCATTGTGTGTGCGAATTATCCTTGAAACAGTAGATTTTCCAATACCAACGGTGGAAGTGATTTCTCTTACAGTCAGACTTGTATGTTCATTAAAGGGAACCTGTCACCCGAAATAACCTTTCTACCCTATTAATACCTGTCCCTGCAGCGTTACAATACATTCTAACTCATCCCTGTCTCATCTTTTTTATTAATCTACGAGTACAATAATGTAGTTAGCAAACTTACGAAATTCTTGTCAGAGGGGCCTTCCTCCAAGCCATTTTGACCGGTCGCACACTTCCGGTGGCACACAGGAAGACTTCAGCATGCAATCTGCACATGCGCGAAGTCTGCCTGTAAGACCTGCGACCAGAAGTGATGCGTCCCTGCGTCACATGACCGCGTCGCTGCGGTGACATTCCAGGCGCGATATTGAAATCATGCCCGAGCTCTGCATTTGTATAATGATGCCCATTAGGGAGTATTAGAGCAATGAGGCAGGAGCAGCGCGGCACAGGGGACCCGCCTACTGGTCAAAATGGCTTGGAGGAACACTCATCTGACAAGAATTTCGTAAGTTTGATAACTACATTATTGTACTCATAGATTAGTAAAAAAGGTGAGACAGGGATGTGTTAGAATGTATTGTAAGGCTGCAGGGACAGATATTAATAGGTTAGAAAGGTTATTTGGGGTGACAGGTTCCCTTTAAGAGTAATAATTCTAGACCTCTTGGAGTAACATCCATTTTTACAGGCACGAATCACACTGAGAGAAAACGTACACTAAACCACTCCTCACAGAAACAAGCTCTCAACTGAAGCTGAGGGGGCGGCTTGCTGTTATTTTCTGACTAAAACCAGTCAAACCACATTTTGTTACTCAAGGTTGTACACTCACACCTGTTCAAAGCTGTTAAACTGGTGTGAATCACTGACTGGTAACCCCAACTTACGATTTTACTTAAAAAATGCTTTGTCCCAATTAATTTGTACAGCACTGTATCATGGATCTATCAAACGCACCTCGGCGTGGCTTCAAGGGCAACAGCTTACTTTAATCTACAGATGTTGAAGGCTAATGAGAAAATTTTGTCTGGGACCACGTTCCCAGTAGCATTATCATAACAGCATATATGCCCAATTTAAAAACAGTTATCTTATAGCCAGGTTATTATTAAAAAACATAATAAAGTGCCTTACTAAAGGACTTTCATTTTAAGAGGTTAAGGTTGACCTCAATGCAGCTGCGGTCACTTGATCTCTGAAGTTTGGAGTCTATGGATGCTCTGTTTCACATGCACGTGCGATTCACATATTCCAGCATAATAAAGCTCCCATACACATAAGATAAACCGTAATGGATGATTTTGGCCATAATGAGCAATCGTTGGCTGTTTCGATTAAATAAATGATCTGATTGGCAAATAATCATTATTATTCACAACACTAATTAGAAAAGTGAGACTTTTTTGACTAATGATAAACATTGGCCAGCCCAAAAAAATCTGAAACAATGATGAGGTCTGAAATATTTTTTTTTATGTTGATAAACAATGGTTCTTCCTATCAATTAACCATTGTTTGTACATCCATCTTTGTTTTGCATATGGGAGACTTGATGTAAATAGATAGAGATGATATTGATAACGTCATTTATAGGAATCCTCTCGGCTGTGATCTCTATAATCAGAAAATCAAATTTTAATCTGAGTTTGCACAACGCAAATCTGTATTTGTGTAGTGTACCCAGAGACATTTCCTCCCATCTTATAAGTAGGCCCCTAGTGATATGATTCATATGATCTACAAAAGTAAGGTCACCATCAGCTCTCCGCAACTCTTGTGCATGCACAACATTCTGCCTTCCTGGTGATGAGCCATGAAGAACGTTGTATGGTCTCTGACTTTATCAGTGTACTGCGCATGCACCAGGAGATAGAACATCAAGTGCATGCACACAATTTGAATTGAAAAAAACCCAATGGTGACCTTGCACTTTCAAAAACTGTCAATCAAGTCCTGGGGATATGGTTACAAGATGGGAAAGAGGATTAGTTCCCAGGAATCAATCTCGCAAGACTAGTCCTCAAAGAGTCACATAGCACGAGTGCAGATTAAAACTTGATTTTATAATTATAGAGCAATCGTTAATGTGGACATAAATGCTTGTTAATACGTAGCAATCGGGTGCAGTAGAGTCTTAGTCATGGGTTAGAGGGGCTAAGACAGCAGACAGGTTTAATTTAACAATAATAATAAGATTTGTTTTAAATAAAAATAAGAAATGTTGCATTTATCACTCTGGCCACTGGAGTTTTTTTCTAAACTCTAACTTCCTGTTGCTTCACATATATAGTTGTGGCCAAAAGTATTGACACCCCTGCAATTCTGTCAGATAATACTCAGTTTCTTCCTGAAAATGATTGCAATCATTTTCAGGAAGAAACTGAGTATTATCTGACAGAATTGCAGGGGTGTCAATACTTTTGGCCACAACTGTACATTAGCATCAATAACCAAACCCTGGTATCTTTTGGACTGAAACATCTAATACGTGAGCAAAAGTCACTGTGAAAAACAGGGGCATCGCTAGGCACTTTGATACTTTGATTCGGGGCCTTGGACCCAGATCATAAGTGCACTGCCCCAGATCTTTGTGACTAAATTTTCCTGTCTTTTTAGCTCCACCTCCACCATAAGCACAGCTTCATGCTCTTGCTTTCAGTATATGCACACACCCGCCTGGCGCTCCACTGTCAAGTCCTGCAGGTTTTTACTGACTCTCCAGGTTTTTCACTATTGGCTATGATGAGAGTGGTGGTCATTGTCTGTGAATAGCTGTACTATACTGCTATTCACAGTCACCAGAGCTGCAGTCTTGGAAAATGGAATACATCAGAGTTTTTCATGAACATATTTTATTATCAGTTGGTCATCGAGAGAAAGTGTGGGGAAGTCTTTATGTAAATAATCTATTTTTTCCTGTACGTGTTTTCTTTTATTACTTTACACTTACTGGGTTAGTAATGAGGGTATCTGATAGACCCTTCTCCATTACTAACCCCTGGACTTGATGCCAGCTGACAATTCACAGCTGAGATCAACCCTATTAGTCTATTATCCTTATTGCCACTACACTAGGGCTCTCGGGAAGAGCCAAGGAAAAGCCCCCAAATTGACACAATTAATGGATGTGCCAATTCTGGGGCTGATGCTATTTTTAGGATGAGAATGGCCAAATAACCATGGGCGTTTAAAGCCTGATAATACAAGTCAGCAAGTGTCTGCTTTACCTTGGCTGGTTATCAAAAAATGTAGGAACTATTTAATATTCCACTTTGTCACCAGCAACCTGGCTGTCAGTAATGACTCCAGGTGTCTTCCCCATGCTGTTCCCATTCCATTTCAGTGCAGTTTCCATTCTTTGCAGCGATTTTCTGCCCTTGACCCTCCCATGGGGATCTGCCGGAAAAACTCTCAAGTTCCCTATAAGCGTTCATTAAACATATTGAATCAAGCCTGGTCGGAGCATCAGATCCACTCGATTCAAGTAACGAGCACTCGAGCATTTAGTATTTGCTCATCACTACTGCTTACCCTATTTGGGTTACTCATATACTCTAGCTTTCATTGACCAAGCTGAAAGTTAGTCTCTAGGCTTTACCTACCGTACTTACCATGAGGCAGCAAGAATTACCACTGTGCTTGTAATTCAATCCTCATTTGCATATATATTTTTCTTACACTCCAAGACTACATGAAAACTACACGCACCAGTAATTATGTAGTACAAACAATTACTATTGCTGTGTAGTGCTTTTAATTAATTAGCACTATAACGACAACTTTTAAATTTGATTGTAAAGTGATGGTATGTATGTGCGAAGGAGCCATGAAATTGCCCTGGCACAGTATGGTGTTTACTACATAATTAAATTGTCTATAATTGCAAAGAGATTAGATACAATATCCAGTTTCTAAATTATAGTGATGCTGTTTTATTTAATGTAGAAAGTCATAATGAAGAGTTTAGAGATACTTCAAAATTGAACTTTTCCTCTGTATAAAATTATAAAACAGATATGTAATTATGTACAGTGGTGCTAAGCTGAATACCAAATCAGGCATTACGTTATATCGGAAAATTTTAAAGTGTCCAGAATCTTTATTAAGCCACTCGCACTGCATGTTCTGTTAAGTTTACCATGTTAAAGGGAATCTCCACTTCGAACAATACCTTTCGTTATCCCCAACTTGTTAGAAACACCCCAATAATAAGCTGACATGGGTTCTACTTACACAGTTGCTGTTAAAAGAAAATTATACAGCCTTGAATCCACAAGTGTCCATTAAAACATGCCTATAAAGTAGGGGACTGTTCAACATAAGCCATTATGTGCATATACTTCTTGAGGACCAGCAAATTTTCTGGTGATTATGTGACTTACTCCTAGCATTTTTTAAGGTTTCCACTGTAAAACCTCTAGCTTTCCGTGAAGTCAGCTGTTATAATGTCCGATATATACTATTCACATAGAAAAAACGAGATCCATGATCCTTAATCTCTTCATAACACAATCTCAGACTGAGCAGAGTAGCTGTAAATCCAGCTCTGTAATGATAGGTAGATAGCAGCAGTGTTTCTACAACTATTGGCAAAGATTATGGAATCACCTGCCATGGAGGATGTTCATTCAGTTATTTAATTTTGAAGAAAAGCAGATCACAGACATGGCACAAAATTAAAGTCATTTCAAATGGCAACTCTCTGCCTTGAAGAAACACTAAAAGAAATCTTGAAAAAAAATGTCCTAGCCAGTAACTGTTACTTTTGCAGACCAAGCAGGGGGAAAAATTATGGATTCACTCAATTGTGAGGAAACAATTATGGAAACACCCTGTAAATTTTCATTCCCAAAACTAACACCTGCATCAAATAAGATCTGCTTATTAGTCTGCATCTAAAAAGGAGTGATCACACCTTGGAGAGCTGTTGCACCAAGTGGACTGACATGAATCTTGGCTTCAACACGAGAGATGTCAATTGAAACAAAGTAGAGGATTATCAAACTCTTAAAAAAGGGTAAATCAAGACACAATGTTGCAAAAGATGTTGGTTGTTCACAGTCAGCTGTGTCTAAAATCTGTTCCAAATACAAACAACATGGCAAGGTTGTTAAAGGGAAACATACTGGTAGACCAAGGAAGACATTAAAGCGTCAAGACCGGAAACTTAAAGTAATATGTCTCCAAAACAGGAAATGCACAACAAAACAAATGAGGAACGAATGGGAGGAAACTGGAGTCAATGTTTGTGACCGAACTGTAAGAAACCGCCTAAAGGAAATGGGATTTACATACAGAAAAGCTAAACATAAGCCATCATTAACCCCTAAACAGAAAAAAACAAGGTTACAATGGGCTAAGGAAAATCAACTGTGGACTGTGGATGACTGGATGAAAGTCATATTCAGTGATTAATCACGAATCTGCTTTGAGCAAGGTGATGATGCTGGAACCTTTGTTTGATGCCATTCCAATGAGGTTTATAAAGATAACTGCCTGAAGAGAACATACAAATTTTCCCAATCATTGATGATATGGGGCTGCATGTCAGGTAAAGGCACTGGGGAGATGGCTGTCATTACATCTTCAATAAATGCCAAAGTTTAGATGGATATTTTGGACACTTTTCTTATCCAATCAATTAAAAGGATGTTTGGGGATTATGAAATCATTTATCAAGATGATAATGCATCCTGCCATAGAGCAAAAACTGTGAAAACATTCCTTGAAAGAAGACACATACGGTCAATGTCATGGCCTGCAAATAGTCCGGTTCTCAATCCAATTGAAAATCTTTGGTGAAAGTTGAAGAAAATGGTCCATGACAAGGCTCCAACCTGCAAAGCTGATCTGGCAACAGCAATCAGAGAAAGTTGGAGCTAGATTGATGATGAGTACTGTTTGTCACTCACTAAGTCCATGCCTTAGAGACTTCAAGCTGTTATAAAAGCCAGAGGTGGTGCAACAAAATACTAGTAATGTATTGGAGTGTTATTTTGTTTATTTGTTTGCCATGATTCCATAATTTTTACCTCAGAATTGAGTGATTCCATAATTTTTTCCCCCTGCTTGTATGGAGTTTAGTGTTTGCCCCATGGTGTTTTTGCCTTCCTCTGGATCAACATATTAGGTTGTAGGTTGAACCTGATGGACTTAAGTCTACCTTCAACCTTAGAACATGAAAATGTTTTGAGGTCCAAAATTCTGTGCTAATCAGTTTTAAATTCATCACATCTTCATAGTAGCCAGAGGATATAGTGTAGTTCAAAAATAAAATTCTGGCAAAATGCACTAACCATTAGAAGTAGCTGAAAAACCTGTACTCACCTCCAAAGCCGGTAACAGATATTGGTTTTTGGTCTCCGGGGTTCCTGTCACAAGAGCCCTACAGACTCTATTTTCTTCAGAGGTAAATTATATCCAGATGAAGGCAGAGAGAAGGAGCAGCTGTCACATCTGTAGGGTATCCAAAGATAGTGAGAGTGAAGTGGCTCATTAGTGGCTGCTATTGGGCTGCATGGCTCATGTGACATAACAACATTATACAATCCTTGAGAGACTTGACAAAAACATCATTAGACTGGCAGCAGGTACAACTTGTTAATATTTTATATAGGAGAATATAGCAATTGAGAATTGGTTTCTCTTAGTGGCATTCTCTTTAAGAATATCAGTATATTACTAAGCACAAAGATGAGATTTTAAAAAAATTATATAAAATCTTTCATGGATAGATAATCTAACAAGCCCTGTTAATACCATAGACATATACACTCTTGTCAGGAGTGATCTTGTAGTGAAAGAGTAGACAAACGGTCAGCACCTCTTGAAGATCATCTAATATAATACCTACCTAGTGTCGTCTGTGGACAACTTCCATCTGGATGAGGCTGTATCCCAGAATTTACCGCGCCACTAGAAGCTTCACCAGCCCATATTAGGATATCCAAGTGATGGTGGTACCAACCCATTGTATGGTACCTCCTGCGGGACACAAACACAACAAACCCACCCACCCGCCACCTGTCTGCCAACGCACACAACCACACTGCACACAATAACGCTGGGATCACAGTGAAAAATGATTAACTGTGCCAGTGTGAACCCCAGACCGCCACCATCTTTTTACAGGCAGATGATGGCAGTCACATTACCTGCACATGCGCTCCTCGAGTTGAACCTAAAAATCAACACAATAGTATGTCATATGACAATGAAATTAACATATACTAACGTGTCACAGACCATCAAAAACAGCACATAATAGTGTTTCACAGACTCTCAAACCAACACATAATAGCATGTCATAGACCATCAAAAACAACACGAAATAACGTGTCATGGAACCTGAAGCCAGCACATAATAGCATGTCATGGACCATTCGAACCAACACCTAATGGTGTGTCGCCGACCATCAAAAAAAATGTAATAGCATGTAACAGACTCACAAACCAACGCATAATAGCATGTCATGGAACTTGAAACCAACACGTAATAGCATCTCATGGAACCTGAAACCAATACGTAATAGCGTATCACGGAACCTCAAACCAACACTCAATAGAGTGTCACCGACCATAAAAACAACACTTAACATGTCACAGACTCACAAACCAACACGT
Source organism: Allobates femoralis (assembly GCA_033576535.1). NCBI lineage: Eukaryota > Metazoa > Chordata > Amphibia > Anura > Aromobatidae > Allobates > Allobates femoralis. Next base: position 523,463,103 of record JARQOC010000005.1, read on the forward strand.
AATAGCATGTCATGGAACCTGAAACATATACATAATAACGTGTCACGGAACCTGAGACCATCACGTAATAGCGTGTCACGGAACCTGAGACCATCATGTAATAGCATGTCACAGATCATCAAAACCAACATGTAATTGTGTGTCACGGACTCTTCAACCAACATGTAATCAGGGGAGAGATGGCTGTCGCCCCCAGCTCCACACAGTCTGCCCCCATTGTGACATCACTGCCCTTTTGATGCGATAGTACCGGGACTCCATCTAGTAAACAGTAATGAATGTGATGTGTCATGTTGATGCCTTTCTCAGTTACTATAGTGATGCATAAAGTGTGGAAACTATTTCTAATTGCAGGAGTTAGGGGTTAGTAATTAGTGGGAAGCTCAAGGAGGGTGCTCTATAATGGGCTGCTGAAGCCTAGTATGTCAGAGTGCCTATAGTTATTGTACAGTTAGCATCAGTCAGTCAGAAAGCAAATTCTATCAGAAGAGGAATCTAGAAAAAGTAACAGAACTATTATCCAGGAAGTGTGAAAAGCTTAGTGGGAAGCTGGGAGAGGCATATAGGCTAGGGTCAGACTACCGTTTTTAGCAGATGTCACTGACATCCGCTAAAAACGTAGTCATTTTTTCATCAGCTCATATTCGTGAGTCGGGCCGGCAGGGAAGGGGTTACTCAGATACTAGGACGGTGGCTTCGGTGGGGGGATCACGGCGGGTCATGTCCCGGTTTCTTGCCCTGGGCACTCAATGGCTGATGGAGGTGATGATTGGGGAATGATACCTGACGCCACCTGTGGTACCTGGTAATATGATTACCAGCGCTGCAGCCAGGCGCTGAGGTGATGGTGCGGTACAGCTCCCCACAGGCAGAGCTTTTCCTCAGCGCGGTGGGGTAGATGATATGAGTAGTAGTTTTCCGTTCTGTGTAAGCTCTGCAGGCGGCGGCGGTGAATCAGGCACACACACACAATAGACTCTGTTTCAGTACTTTTTTTACTGATGTCCGGTAGCAGGTACGGTCCAGGAGGGTAACCAGGTGTCCGGTGCAGTTTGGGACATCCACCTTAGAGAGTTGTGAGGCCTCCTCTGCCAGTGTGTGCGATGGTTGGGGTGAGATCTGCCTGAAGCTTGATCTGTCGCTTTTTCTCCTCAGGAGTCTGCTCCAAAGGCTGAAATTATGGACCTTTTCTTGGGATCCCTGTTTTCTCTAGGGCACTGATCCTTCTTTTTGGTCTAGCTCGAGCCTTTACTTTCTCCTGAGCTCAGGGGGACTAAATCCTTCTGTTTTGTCCGGGATTTCTCTGCTACAAATGGAATTATAGCAGGTACAGACTCTGGTGTCCGGGTTGACTTTAAGGGTAACTAGCTATATTCCCTTCTTCTTTTTTTCCTAACTCTCCCACTGGCCTCCGTCCCTCTCCTTAGGGCGCTGCACAGCCCGGATCAGTCCTTCTTGGTTCTGGGCCTGCTTGGTCCCGGCAACCAACTCCTTCTAGTACCTTCTTCTGTACTTAACTCTCTGACTGACTTCACTGACTTCTCTGACTGACTGATCTTTCTCAACTCACTGAATGACTGAACTGACTCCTCCCTTAGACCTGGATCTTTATAGGGGATCTTGCCTAAGGCAGCAAGTAGAGCTCCCCCTTCAGGCCTGGGGTGAAAAGTGTTGTGTACTGTGTGTGCCAAGGTGTACATCCTTCCCTGCAACGGTGGGTTCTGTGGCAATCCCCGCAGGCGTGCCACATGCGCTTTTTAGCACAGGTGCCGCTCAATGCTGTCCCTGGTTACCCAATGTTGATTGTGGTAACCGGCCACACATCAAGCAGAATAGCGGTCGCTTTAGCAGAGCGGACAGGGAAATGCTGCATGCAGCGTTTCCCTGTCTACTTTGCTAAAGTGGCCGATATTCTGCTTGATGTGTGGCCGGTTACCATGATCAACATCAGGTAACCAGGGACAGCATTGAGCAGCAGAGGCGCTGAAAATCGCATATGCGCTGATGAAAAAATTACTACGTTTTCAGCGGATGTCAGTGACATCTGCTAAAAACGGAAGTCTGACTGCAGCCATAGTTGGAAATAATGGTAGAGCAGAGTTACTGGCCGTCCTGAGACTGCTGGGAGCTAATTGCCCTGGAACAGGGGTGGATTACCTGTTGCCAAACTAATGTAGAAGATTTAGAGAAGAGATTCTATGTCTTAACTTTGAAAGGGTAACTTCTGCAGCTGATGTTCAGGAAGTAGTGAATATGGATTTTCCTAAAATAGATTCATATGACTGTGAGAGTGTATTGAAGAGAAATATACTGCCATGTTTGGTGGCGACCAAAAGATTAGTATTTTTTAAAAAGTGTGATTCCTTCTGTCTGGTTGTTGTGTTGCCATTTTCCTGATGATTTCAGTGACCGGAAGAAAATGGTTGTCAGCTCTGAGGATGAAAATTGTGTTTGACATAATTTTATTCCTTGATGTGTTATGGCGGGTTTACATGTCGCGATATCGTAGTACGATTTCAATCAAAAGTCACGTGGTTCAATCGTCGGAGCCAAAATCGTGCCTGCGTTGTATGGTGTGAACGTCCAATACGATGCAGGAACGATGTCAATGCGATATCGGGGATTGAATGAGCGTGCTATTCAATGCTCCGATATTGCATAGCGATTGAAGCCGGATCGTGCTGTGTAAACTCTCAACTACGATGCGATTTGAAACGTCACCCATTCACTCCCATGTTAACTATGCGATCTTGGATTGGGAGGCGGAGACATCGCACGGACGTTGTATTCCGATATCGCAGCATGTATACATTCAATGCGATGCGGGAGAAACGTGCACTAAATGCGCGCTCCCGCGCCATTGAACTGCGATATCGGATCGCAATTGAAGCGTGTAAAGCCACCTTTAGGCTAGGGTCACATTTTGGATATTGCATCCTTTGGAAGGATGAGTTCAAGGATGCTGTTTTTTCCCTTGCCATTTTGATGGCATTTTTGTAATTTTTCACGCTAGCGTTAACGCCTGTGTCTGCGTTAATGCATGGTAGATATATGTACCATGCGTTAACGCTAGCGTTACACATAGACATGTTAAAAAAACGCTACCGTTTTTGCAAACACCCCCAAAAACTCTGCTTACTGAGTTTTTGGGTGACTTGCAAAAACGCATAGCGTCAAACGCATTGCACTTTTGCAATGCATTTTTAACATGAGAGACTATGGATGCATTAACGCTAATATTTTTCATGATTTGCACATGAAAAAAATGCTGGCTTTTAGCACATCCATGGGCCAAATGTTTCGCATAGTATATGTGAAGAAGAATAAGTGGCACTCACCTTATTTCACTTAAAAAATTATTTTATTTAATATTCTTTCCTGCACCTGCTATTTATTAAAAAAGCAGGTGCAGGAAAGAACAGCTCAGCAATCAAGGATTAAAGCTGCTTCATGTGTATCTCACACTTCAACAAATCCTGCCAAATGTTTTGCATATTTTGTCATGGGTAGCCTATTTTTGCCTACATTTTTTTTCCTTTTTTTTGCTTGTGTGTTTTTCAGTTAAAACATGGATATGACAAAGCCAAATTTACCACCAGATGTTAGAAAAACTTATTATTCTGAGAGAGAAGTCAGGTAAAAGCCAAAAAGAGGAGCTATGGAATCCAACTGTTCTCAAAGTCAAGTGTCAAATGAATGAAGAATATGGTGGTCAAAGTGAGTCGCCAAACTGTGGTGTGATGGCTAAAACCAGTAGGGTTGAATGTACGAGTTCCAGACAAGAAGCCTTTCATCTCAGCAAAGAACCATAAGGTCCAATTTAAGTTGGCCAAAGAACACAGACAATGGAAAATGTAATGATACCAAACAGCTACAGTGAAAATATGGTGGCAATGTCTTGGTTTGGGGCTGCTTTTCTGCATCTACCATTGGCCCTCTGTATAGAATTGATGGTAGTATACAGGTACAGGACAATAAAGAATGTAATGCTGCCACATGGTAAAACCAAAGAATGCAACAACTGGAAATTCCAGCAATGCAATGATCAAAAGCACACATGGCCGGCTTTACCTATGTGCGTGTGGAGCGGTCGCACAGGGTTCCAGCCGCCAGGAGGCGCCGTAGGGAGAGCAAGTCACTTTCACACTCTGCTCCACTTCACTGACTCTGTTGTGGGGTTGGGAAAACATTATCCTTCAGGGGCTATGCTGCCATTCTACTGGGGGGGCAGAGGGGCAAAAATCAGCTACTGCCCACACTAAAGATACAGTGCTGGTAGTGGTGAAGTTCTCCACGGCTGGTGTCTGCATGTCACTTTAGGTGTTTATTGTATATGTGAATCTTTTATTACTGCTCTTTGTTTATGTAGTTTGTGCTTTTTTGAATAACATTTGCATATTTAAATATTCAACTGGGTTTAATTGACTCACAATATTGCATTACCTATGATTTTGGGGGGTGATATGTGTGGGTAAGTTTAGGTTAATAATTATGGTAATCCAGTAGGACTCGCAGTCTGATTCTTTAGGATATAATCTGGAAGTGGTGAAGAACCTGTGATTATGTCATGACCATGTGACCTGTGTGGGTGGAGCCCCAGAGTTTTGCTGTCTGGAAGCAACAGGATGTAAAGGAAAAGCTGGAGGAAATGGAGACTTGTGTGACAGGTAATGAGGGAAGCTGGAACATGGGAGATGTGGAGTACAGAATATGGGGTACAGGCTGTGTGATGTGGGGGTACATAATATATGGTACAGGCTCTGTGATATGGGGTGCAGGCTGTGTGATGTGGGGTGCAGGCTGTGTAATGTGGGGGTACAGAATATGTGGTACAGGCTTTGTGATGTGGAATACAGACTGTGTGATGTGAGAGTACAGAACATGGGGTACAGGCTGTGTGATGTGGGTGAATGGATTGTGTGATGTGGGGGTACAGGCTGTGTGATGTGGGGTATGGGCTGTGAGATATGGGGGTACAGAATATGGGGTACGGGTTGTGTGATGTGGGGGTACAGGTTGTGTGATGTGGGGTTTAAGCTGCGTGATGTGGGTTACAGGTTTTGTGAAATTGGGGTAGAGTGTTGTGAATTAATTAAGGAGGAATTCTGGTTGTGAGCTCCCTCCGGTGGTTGTTGCTGGTAATGCAGCTGGCTGTGTGTTGGAGAGTTCTACAACTGATCTTGATGATTGGCAGTCAGGGTCAGATTGGAGCATATAGTGGTTTGAAGCTGATCAGTCCTTGCCAGTTGTAAATGTTCCTGGAGGTGTCCACACCTTTTCCTGGTCTGCTGAATTCCTTGCAAACTAAGTGAATGTTTTTTGTTACTTTGTGGCGCACATGTTGTGTGCTTGTGGATCTGTTTTCAGTTTGTCTTGTTCTCAGTTGTGGGTTGATTTTTATTCTGCATATTTGTTTAGGAAGTTAGGAAGTTTTCTTCCTGAACAGAAATTGCTATTCGCTGTTATCTGCTATTTCCAGGGTTGTTGGTAGTGGTGCTTGTTTATTCTTGTTTGTTTCACAGACGTTTTGCAGATATAGAGGGTGGCGAGTCTTAGTGGACTCATGGTAATTTTTGATACTATCTGCTGTTGGAGATTTTTTGATAGTATTTTAATACTGACCGCAATAGCATTCTATCCTGTCTTTACTATCTAGTTAGTGTGGCCTCTTTTGCTAAACTCTATATTCTGCCTGTGTGTGTCTTTTCCTCTCCTGTTTCCTCTCCTGTTTCCCAGTTAATATCTGTCGGGGGCTTGCTGCTCTTTTGGGGTTCTGCTCTGAGGCAAGATAGCTTTTCCTATTTTCATCTCTAGGAGTAGCTAGTTCTCCGGCCGTGTTGAGGTGTCTAGGGCATTGTTAGTTACATCCCACGGCTACTTCTAGTTGCGGTATTTAGTCAGGTGTCGCGGTCAGTATAGTTACCAACGACTTCTGTGGAATCTTCGTGTTACTCCCAAGTCAACGGATCATAACAGTAGAGCTGTGAGAAATGGGGTACAGGATGTGGGGATGCAGGCTGTGAGATTTGGGGGTATAGGATTTCTCCCCTCTTGTATCAGTATGACCAAATTGTCCACACATATTGTTACTTGTATTGTTACTATGTTACTTGTCCTAGTCTGCCCCTTTTAGCATGTAAAGCGCCTTGGAATATAATGGCGCTATATAAATAAATAACAATAATAGTATAGGCTGCATCATATGGGGGAAGGGCTGTGAGATGTGGGGGTATAGGCTGTGTCATATGGGGGTACAGGCTGTGAAATCTTGGGTGCAAGCTGTGATATGTGAGGTACAGGATTTGTGGTTACAGGTTGTGTGATGTGGGGATACAGGTTGTGAGGGTGTAGGCTGTGTGATGCAGGGTATAGGATGTGAGGATACAGTCTGTGAGATGTGAGGGTATAGACCATGATGGCGAACTCCAGGCTCGAGTGCCGCGCACAGTCCAGGTTTTCAGGATTTCATTGCATTTGACAGTTGGCAATCAATTACCAACTGTCAAACTAAGGAATCCTGAAAACTGCACTGTGTGCGGCACTCGAGGCCTGGATTCGCCATCATGGTATAGACTGTGAAATGTGACGGTGCATGCTGTGTGAGATACAGTTGTAAAGACTGTGTGGGATATGGGTTCAAACTGTTTGAAATGTGAGGATGCAGACTGTGTGAGGTGTGGGGGTGCAGGCTGTGTGAGGGTGCAGGCTCTGTGAGGTGTGGTGGGTGCAGGCTGTGTGAGATGTTGGGCATGCAGGCTGTGAGAGGTGGGGTGGGTACAGGCTGTGATGTGTTGTGAGTGCTAGCTGTGTGAGGTGTGGTTGGTGCAGACTGTGAGGTGTGGGGGTACAGACTGTGAAAGATGTGGGGGTGCAGGTTGTGTGGAATATGGGGTTGCAGGCTGTGTGGGGTATGGGGGGCAGGTTGTGAGGTGGGGTGCAAGCAGTGTGAGATACAGGGGTAAAGACTATGAGAGATGTGGCGTTGCAGGCTGTGAGGGATTGTGGGAGCAAGGTGTGTGAGAGAGAGCACTACAAATGAGTTGAAAATGAGAATGTAAATGCTCCACAGTGGAGCTGGGGATGTGATGACCTATACTGTAGAGTGAGGGATGGGAATAGGGGTGTTTACTAGTATACAAAGTGGGGGCACAGTGTGGGAGGCAGTATACAAAAGTAAGGACTGTGAGGGTACACTATGGGGTAAGCAGTATACAAGGGATAGTTTGAGGGCACACTATGGGATGACCAGTATATGAGGGACAGTGCGAGGGCAAAGTATGGAGGAGGTACGGTGTGAAAAGGGAGCACAATATGGAGAGTGGTAGAGTGGGGAGTGGCACGGAAGATGTTGGCAGTGTGTGGCACATTGTCCATATCACAGTTACATTGGTAGCTTGGACAGTGTATAGGGCATGATTTATAAGGGGGGTTGTTTTGAAGGATATTTTCATAAGGAAAAACAGTGATGCAGCCATAGTTCGTGAGAGAGGGTCAGTAAGGAGGGCATGTATCATAACAGAGATAGTGTGTGGGGCACTTTTTGGGCAGAGAGTATAGTGGGACAAATATTCAGGTACACAATATAAGACTTATTTAGTGTACAGCATATGCAGACATTTTTAATTTAGGTGTAATTATAATGATGCTGTTATTTTTAAGGGCATCAGGTTGGGATGTGCTGTACAAGAGCAGAGAAGATGGATGTCTGTGGAGACGAGCTGTGAATGTGAAAGTCATCATGGTGTCTAAACCAGATGATGAAGAATCGGATGAGCCAATTCCAATCCGAGAAAAAGTCAACCAATAAGGTACCTGGATCTAAGGGTAAATTTATACTGGACAATTGCTGCCTTTAAATGACCACCAGACAGTTACAGGAAGCCGAACGTCAGTAATTTACTAGTCTTTGACTGCAGACTTGTGAATTCTCAGCATGCGCACTGCGTGCTATCAGTTTCTACCGGCGTCGGTAGTGAGAGCGGGCCGTCATGTGACCACAGCTGTGCGATTTTCACATTTCTGACCACATTCTGACTAGATGTACACAGCCTCGCTCAGTTCACTTGTATCACAAGACAAACCTGGACAACCCCTTTAATGTGCTCCTCATGTGCACGTTAAAAACAGTTTGTCAGAGTCATGTGTGCAGGCTCATGATGTGGGCTCATCTGTGATTGGGACTTAGATGCTCAATGTGATGTGTGCTTTCAGAGAACAACATTCACTGGAGTGGGGGCAAAGACTCAGTGTTGGATCTGGGAAGGGTGCACAAGACCATTTTTTTCTCCTTTGCAACAACTGTGACTGGGGACAAAACTTTCCAGAAAACCACATTAAGCTCAACACAGACATTAAATAATAATACATCTTTATTTATCTAGTGCCAATGACTCACGCGGCCGGGACTCCGGTTTAGACAGGCGATTTCTTCCTCCTTCTTATCACGGATGGACCGTGCCTGCCGGTAGTGGGGCCCGGTGGTGCAGATCAAAAGAGAGAGACGCCATTAGTGGAACAGATTAAGGGGTTAATTGTTTCGTGATGCCACCTGTGAGAGTTTCGGTAACTGTACCGACGCTGCGGGGCCTCCGGGGGATGGAATGCAGCAAGATGGAACGCTCCCCACAGGCTGAGCGATGATCCCCAGAGCTATAAGCTGCACAAGATGTTCTGAGGCAGCTGCGTTTACCTTAGCATGCGAATAGACAGTTCATAAGAAGGCACGTACACTGTAAGTCTCTGTAACGGGTTCTTTACTGTAACCAGCAGGCAGTACATGGCATACAGTTTGTAGGTAGTGGACCGGGTGGACTCAGCAATGACCAATGTTTCTCAGGGAATCCGCGGTGTTCCTCCATTCTAACTAAGTATGTTGCCGTTGTCGCCCAGGAATGCCAGATCGGGTACAAGGAGGCTGCTTGAATGCCCTATCCGGGGTATACGTTCCGAATGCTTTGGGGAGCCTTGGGTCCTTTGGTGGGTACACCGCTGGCAAGACGACTGTATATGGCGGTGGTGGGGTGCTCCTGTAAAGTGGTCTCTCCACTCTTCTGGTTCGCATAACAGAGCTAAACTGCTGCTAGCTTCGGTACCAGCAAACCGGCTGTAAATGGGCACGGGATGATTTTGGACACGCATGTTGATGCCCGGAGATCGGTTGATTAGGCACCGAGAGTGATTATGCTCAACCGGGTGACGATAGGGAGATGGCGGTAGAAGGTGTGCAACCCCCTCTCCTAGGTTGCAGAGCTCGTTGGTTTTGCTCCTTCTCCTATGTTGCTCGGAAAGTTCTTCTTTAAGACTCTACACTAATTGTACTAAACTTCCACTACACACTACCACTACACTCCGCCCACCAGGACCTGATTGGCTCTCTATGCTAGGTGATGCATGCAGGGTATGGATCTCTGAGTTAACCGTGTGACTGCTGAGTCAGAGAATATTGCTGCTGCGGTTTTGGCTGCAATACCGTCTTGTGACGCACTCGTTGTGGGGCGCCACACCAACATATTCGGCAGCGCTTTACAATACAGTGTTTTGTTTACGAGTGGTCATAGGAAGGCATTAAATAGCTACAGACTCATATAGAAGTCTGATTTTTTACATATGAAAAAAAACTAATGCTTTATTTTTAACAGTGGTGACGTCCCTTTTTTCTTATACAGAGCCACCAAATTACCAGTATATATTTCCAAACTTCTAACTGTTAGTAAAAAAAAAGACCTACTGCACTAGGATGACACAGACACTGTCAAAGTCCACACCGTTTTTCTGACAGACCCATTAATTTGGATATTTAAGGATGTTTAGCAAATCAGATGAAAAGCAAATCTTCATCTGAGTGGTGGCACCAAAGGGCAAATTTGCACAGGGCACCATTCAGCCTAAGGCCGGCCCTGAAAGCACCCATCCCTGGTTAGCAAAGAAAAATGTTCGCCTGTTGCAATGGCAAAGCCAATTACCTGATGTAAACGCTATAGAGCACCTTTGAAATGAGTTAGGGTGAAGAGTTGGGACCCAAACCCATAGCAATAAAGATGAATTGCTTGCAGATTTGCGAGTGTAATGGTGTAAGATCCCTCGAGAAGTTTTGCATACCCTAGTGGCTTCAATGCCCTGTTGGTGTGGTGCAGTAATTAAAGCAAAAAGTTATTGTTATGATTCCTCTGCTCTGCATTCAAGATGTGCTGGGCTGGGAGATTGACAGTTTAGTCATCCTATCTGGAGCTGGGAAGTGCTGGGCTGTTTGTTTTCTTATTGACAGCTCACTCGTCAATCTCTTTCTAGCTTGTGCTGAGATTCTGCAGGTGCTTCTTGTCTCCTGTAATTGCTCAGCCTTTTAGCTCTGTAGTTTCTCCCAGAGCAATGCCAGTCTTAAGGCTCCTTTACACGCTATGATGTTCCAGCGATCCCACCAATGATCCGACCTGGCCAGAATCGCTGGAACATCATTTACTGATCGTTGGTGAGGTGGACACGAGCACATATATTAAATGACTCAGCAACGATTCCGTGACAAGCGAATGGTCGTTTGGTCGCCTATGTGCTTTAGTTCAGAATACCCGAAGTCACAAACGAGATCGTTGGAAAGGTGTCACACACGCCGATGCTGCAGGCCACGGCAATCGACGATAAATTTATGGTCCAATCTATTCTTCAACAATCAACGATCAACTGTCTTATCATTGGTCGTTACTACGTGTCACATGGTACGATGTCATTTCTAGGTCGCAGTAACGTTACAAAATCGGTGACGTTGCATCGATATCATTAACGATATCATAGCGTGTAACGGGGCCTTTAGTTTCAGATCAGTGGTGCTGAATTGTTCTTTTGAATCTGTACTCTGGGAATTGATCTTTCGCTACCTGATCGCCTGTGTTTGACCTTTCTGTTGCCTTGGCCCTCTATTCTGAACCACTCCTCTCCAGGTAACCGACCTCGGACAGTGACTGTCGAGCCCCAGGTCCTGGGGTACTCGGGTATCAGGCTCAGAAGGGTTCACAGGGATGTCACAGGTGGCGGTGCCTGAGCCCGTAGCCTGGGTGACACTTCAATAAGGGGGTTATGTACAGGGGATAAGAGTGTGTTGTCACGTGACGCCACTTGTAGTACCTGGTGATGGATCACCAGCGCCACCACAGTTCTCCGGAGGGCGATGGTATCGTGGCAAGGATGGCAAATCTCCCTACAGGTGGAGCTGGTCCTCAGGGGCAGCGTTGCTGAAAGCAAAGAGGTCGATGATCAATGGCACAAAGACACAGAGGCAAAGTCACTCTCCTGGGTACTTTACTGTTAACAGTCATCAGCATACAAGTCCACAGTTCAGCAAAAGTTGTTAAAGAAACAGGTATCTCTATGGGTGGCTGCAAGCGGATGCCAGGTGGTATGGTGGCACCTGTGGTATGCTTTAGTTGACAAACCCGTGTCCTTTCTTCCCCGTCTAGGATGAGTCTATACCCAATTACTCCTTGAAGGTAATGGGACTCCCCTACCTCGAAGTGAAGAAGAAGGCAGACCGCTTTGTCTGGCAGGGTGCTGCAGCTGGTGAACAGACCGCCGCAGCCGGTTGACAACTTCAGAGGTGGACTCTGGCCGTTTCCTCGGGTCCGACTTTCCGTGGGTGGACTGGAGTATCGTCGCTCCATGCTGGGGTTCCCCCTTTCCTCTCGGGCCCAGACTCACGCGTCAGGCACCCTCTCTCAGGATCCCCTCAGGATCCCTTTCATCTTCCCTCAGGATCAGCCTGGAGCTGACCTGTTAGACTCTAGTCGTATGGCCAACTTATCCATTTTCCTACGGTCAGATTTTCTAACCCAATATATAAATATATGAACATCTACAAAAACAAAGAAAATGTATAATTTAAGGGGGAAAAAAAGCCTCCCATTCACAGTGATCTCCTCTGTTTGTACATGACTCTACATGACTTCTTTTCACTTTGATTGTTTATTGTCTGTACACAGTCTGTGAGAACCTTTCTTCCCTGTATTTGTATCTGTTTCGCCTCCTGAAAGAGACAGCTTATTAATATTACAGAAGACTGATGATAAGGTTCCCCCGCAGTATCTGGTACATTATTTAAAGCTGCCCTATTTTTTGTGTTTATTGTGCATCTATAAATGGAAAGACCCAAGAGCTCTATACACAAAGGTAATTATAGGGAAAATTCACACTAATACATTTATTTTAAGGTTTACATTTACTTGCATCAATAGATCAAAGTCTTTTGTTCTTATACTGTATGTATTGTATTAGATTTGCTGCAGGGAACTCAAAGCAAATATCACTAATAAGGATATTTTTACCTTTGTGTGGTTAGCCAACTTTTATATTCTTTAAAGGGGTTGTCTGGGCTTGTTGTAGAATTTCTATGTGTGTCCAGGCTGCAAAGTGTTGATATTTTGTAATATACAATACATCCTGTCACTTTGCATTGTCACCCAAATGTCACCTATTTGCCTCCACAAGAGAACGACCGGGGGGCCTGTTTGTGTCGGAGCCTGCATGCAAATGCAGAACTTGAAGATACACCTAAAGTCCTCCAAACACATCGCCCCCTCCAGTCTCAGTATGCCAAGCCACCCCCAGGCTCCTACAGGTCCATCCTAACCTCTAATATGACCACTCACCCCCATTGCACACAGAGGTCCATTCCTCCACTGACACAATGTGCCAAATCTGCAGCTGTGAAGGAGATTCAGCACACAGTCAGTGGAGCAGAGGACTGCTAAATGCAATATGGTGTGTGCGCCTCCCTATGGCCCTGTATTATGGTGTGTGCTCACCTAGTCCCCTGTGGCCGTGTCAGTGGATCCAAGGACTGCAGCTGCCGGCTATCTGTGCATAGACATGACCGACTCAACTGCCCAGAGAGTCGGTCCTGTCTATACTGAAGCTGCTGACTCTCTGTGCATAGTGGAGCCGATACTCCTCTCTATCGCCTGAAGCACAGAGCGGGGCATGGACAGCTGGTGGAGACGGTCCTCTCTATACCACAGCCACCATCTCTCTATGGCCCACTCCATGCTGCAGAAGATAGAGAGGAGTATCGACTCCACTATGCACAGAGAGCCGGCAGCTGCAATCCTTGGCTTTACTGAGAGGGGCCAAAGAGGACTAGGTGAGCACATACCATAATACAGGGCCACAGGGTGAGCGCAGCACCGCAAATACCCTACTCCACTGACAGTGTGCCAAATCTCCTTCACAGTTGGGATTTAGCACATTGTGTCAGTGAAGGAGGGGAAGCTGTGTGCAATCGGGGTGGGTGGTCACATTAGGGGTTGGGGTGGACCTGTAGGATGCTGGGGGTGGCGGGGCATACTGAGACTGGGAGAGGGTGCATGTTTGGAGGACTCTGGGTGAACGGCCAAAACTCCATTTACATGCAGGCTCCAACCCAAACACGCCCCCTGGACGTTTCCTGGCTGCCACTAGTATGTGATATCTGGGTGACAATGCAAAATGTTGACAGGATGTATATTACAAACCCGGACACATAGAAATTGTCCAAAAAGCCCGGACAAACCCTTTAGTGTTCAATTTTTTTCTAGTTTAGTTAAAAAGGGCTAATACTGTACTGCAGTGGGGTCCTTTTCCAAATCATAAACAACAATAGCCTTTGCTTTGGTAATGCTGGTACTGAAAAGGGCAGGACAGTAGGAGTTATTTGTTTTCAACCCTTGAATGAGTACTAATTGTGGTGCCTATATTGTTGAATTGTTGGGATCAGTGTTTTTTCAAATCCTGGGGGCAGGAGAGTGGTTAAAGCGCAACCACCATTTACAATTTTCATTTAATAGTAATATAGAGCAAATAATTATAATAAATTTTCAGGTATACTTTATAAATGAAATCTGGAAAAAACCTTTCAAAATCCTTCTAGAAGATGTCACCACTAGGCTGTTTTTGAACCTGACATATGCTGCTTGTCAGGGAAATCCGTGTTCAGGTCCACACACTGAATATTGCCATATAAGGGTGGGTGTGACTTGCCCCTGGCGGGGACTATGGGGTGCTCAGAACTGGGCCCTCTCATCTTCGACTGGGCTGCGGGGTGTCACGGTGGCATGACCCGGTCCGTGATCTCCTCGTCAGGCGATCAGTTAAAAAGGGGAAGTTGAAAAAGGGATTAAAGAAAAATAAGAGCAAAAATAAAAGTTTTTGGTGTGACGCCACCCATGGAACACAGCCGGTATAGCTGCTGCTGCAGTCGGGACCTCTGGGGATGATGGGAGTAGCGGTGAGGATGGTTTAGCTCTCCATGGGAAGAGCGGGTTCCCAGGGTAACTTTATAGTCTGTGGATGTGATTTGGGGAATAGTAGGCCAGCGGGGCTGTACTGGCTGCTGGCAGGGATAAGAGTCACTCTCGAGCAGGCTCATGCTGCCAGCTCGGCGAATCAGTCTACCTCTCCTCAGGTGCAGAAATGACAGTCTCACACAATGCTGAGCTTCAACCTGGTTTACTTTGCTTTCTTGGCAGATGTTCAATTTACAAGACAGTGCAGTGGCGACTCCAGTAGTCTTTTAGCAGCTAGGATGGCTCGTCCAGATCACCCCCTTTTGTGTTCCTTTTATGGGCCTCTCTGTCAGTCTCTTCATCACGCAAAGCTATCATCCAGCAGCCATGGGCTTTTGGTGGGCAACCTGCCTGGTCCCCTAGCCCTAGTACGGTGGCCTTATTTGCTGCGCCAGGTTTTGGATCGTGGGACATAAAGACCCCGCACCCCGCAGGGTTTCGTGGTTGGAGCGTGGAGTGTCCTGGCCACCTCAGAACTGGCACCTGGGTTTCTGCCCCAGTCCTTCAGCTTTCCTGCCAATTCGGGTAGACAAATGGATTGCTCACTATCTGTGCCACTAGGACTCCTTCTATCTCGCTCTATGGTCTGCAGCCCGGGACCCAGACAAGCCTCATGGTGGTAAAGGCCGCTGAGTCTGTGTCCTTTCAGCCTTGTGTAGTGATGGTGCTCTCTCCTCCTGACTGAACTTGACTCCTCGACTTGACTAACTGACTACCTAACTTCCTGTGGTGTTTTTCTGGTTTTGTTTTCTCCCCTGACTGTGTCCTGTCTAATTTTCCCACCCTACACTTGTCTCCTCCCGCCGTCCCTTACCTGGGCATAGAGTCCCTAGTCTTGGGATTGGAGTGTGTTGGGTGTGTGTTTGGGTGACTGGACTTACCGATCCCGGTTCCTGCACATACTAGTGGTGGCGGGTCCGCAGGGGTGCCTCAAGTGTGTGGCCTACTCAGCATGCCTGTGTAGCGAGGCTACAGCTGATCAGAGTTTCTCAGGCTACTTTAGACTGAGGGAGAGTTCTGTGTTCATCATGCTGTCAGCATTGCACACAGCTCCTGTGATCTTATCTCCTCTGCATTCACATCGGCTCTGCTCCATGTTAACAGCTAAGGATCTGTGTGGGGGCCATCAGCTGACAACATACAGCAGAGAAAATGGGAATGCAGAGAAGATAAGATCACAGGATCATAGCATGATGAACTCAGCACTGTCCCTTACCCTGAAGTCACCTGAGATACTCTAATAAGCTGTAGCCTCGCTACATAGGCCTTTTAAGTAGGCTGTGCCCCCACCTTTATATGGCCATTTTTAGTGTTTTGAGCTCAATACAGATTTCTCTGACAATGTGCATATGTCTGGTTCAGAAACAGCCTAGGGGACATCTTCTACAACAGGGGTATGGGGAACTCCAGGCCAGGAGAGCCACACAGCTCAGGTTTTCACGATTTCCTTAGTGTTGCACAGGTGATAATATAATCATCTACACAGATGGTGATTCCCACCCATGTGCAATGCTAAGGAAATCCTAAAAACATGCGCTGTTTGCGGCTCTCGAGTTGGAGTTCCCTACCCCCTGTTCTAGAAGATTTATTAAAGGTTTTCTTCCAGATTTCATTTACAAAGCATATTTGAAAATGTATTATATTCAATTGCTCAACTTTATTATTAGATAAAAATTTAAACGGTGGTTACACACTAAAGTGTGTGACTTTACGTGTGTGTAATCTAATCACCACTCAGTCTATGCATAATGTAGAAAATCACCTTCTGCTGATAATACACATGTAAGCCACGGTGCATTATAGGGTTGTAGTAGTTTTGATGAAATGCATGGAGAAGCTGGTTGTCTGATATACATGATTGTTAGTATTGTCCGGTTTCGCATCCCTAGTCTGTTTCAGATTCTGTCTCATCAAGGCAAAGCTGAACTGGCAGATGCAGGAGATAGTTTAAAAAAATGTAAAAAAAGAAAAACCCTGGAATAATGGAGTGCAAATGATTGGCCTTACACAACCAAATACTTAGCTTTGGCCAACGTGACACACAACAACCTTGTTGACCCTAGTCTACTGTCGGCTATTCGTCCCATATAACTTCCAAACAGTGGATAACCAAAATGGTAAAAATTATTCAATCATTTATTTCAGCCCTTAAATCAGCCATTTCTTTTTGGGGTACGTATATGGGCAGATAGTAGAATAAAGTTCTGATTGGGTTCCCAGACCCGTCTACTCGATTGCCTTAAATAACTCAGACAGCCAATGCTAGTGCCTTCTCCTGTCTTACACCTGTCAAAAATAGTCCAAAAGCAGTAATTACTCCCTGCTCCATAAAATGTCTAATATCAGTCTATAGGAAATATAGGAAATGGAGGATAACGGCAAGTGTATGGCAAATATAAAAACATTTCTCTCCCATGGTAGAATATGATACAGTCCTAGCTGACAACATGATTATTATATACATGACAATCTCTTTATACTTGTACAGTATGCAGGAGGTAGCTGGGAAGAAGAATACTGTTTGCAAATTGCAGCTTCCATTCACTTACTATAGAACATTTTGTACCAAATGTATGGAACCGGATCATTCATAGCAGTTCATAATTTTTTATACAAATTAAATGAAATAAAAAAAGTCATGTTTATTGGCTGCTTAGTTTTATAAGAGAGAGTTTTATTGAATTAATTTAGTCGAATATGTGACCTTCAATATGTGACCTTCACCTGGGCTTTTTGTTCAACCAAATCAGAGACCCAAGTCGAATATCCTTATATTCTCACTTAGGCCAGTTTCACATCACAGTTTATCTGATCTGGGGCTGTCCGGTGTGAACCGGACAGCCCTGGATCAGATTTCGGTGCACAGTATTCCTATGGGGCTGGATGGAGCCAGATGGCAGCTATTTGCCATCCGGTTTCCATCTGTCCGGCAGGATCCGGAAGGATTCGGATTTTTCTCCCTGACACAAAAACGTTGCTTGCAACATTTTTGTGTCCGGGGAAAAAATCTCCACAAACCAGACCATCCCGGATTTTATGTCGGATCCAACGCCATAGAACACCATGTTAGGGGGCGCCGGATCTGACATAAAATCGGATGTGGGAGCCGGACGTCGGGTGCTAGAGTTTAGCAGCGAGCGCTGCTAAACTTTAGCATCAGGAGCTGTCTCCTGCAGAGATTTCAGGACCGCGACCAGCTCCCCGCTAGCTGCGATCCGGACATTTCAGCAGGGACAGCTCCTGCTCCTCTGAAATGCCGAATCCGGCTGCAAACCGGACCGGAGGGCATATTTGCACACCGGACAGCCCCGGACCTGATCATGCCGCCGTGTGAATCCGGCCTAACTCGGACTGGCTCCGATGAACTCACTCTCTCCTGTAAAGTGTAAGCTCTTATGGTCAGCTGAGTTCTCTGTCTCTCTCTCTCTTCTCCCCAATATTTATTTTCTGAGCAAGTACAAGTTTTCCAGAAATGAGATTCGAGCAAATTTATTTGCCGCAAATCAAATTTTTGTGGAAAATTCAGTGGAGCTGAATAGCCAAAGATCCAGTCATCTCTAATGAGAAGTCTTTACATTTCAACAAAGAGATCAGACCTATGAAGGATGGACAAATGCCTCAATGACTATTGGTGTAGCCACAATGAGATTTATTCTTGTATCTGACCAGTTATTTCAATGAAAAAAAGGCAAATTAAACTTTCTGGAAGCCCCAATGTGGAGCTCAGACATAACACACACTTGGAGAGCTGACTGTAATTGGTGTCACACAGAGCTGTCATGACAGAAGATAACAAGAGATGGGCTCATGTCAGCATCCACCTATGCGTTTCATTCCGTAAGTCAGTCTGCAAGCCACTATGGTGGGTGAATAAATTGACTTTTTTACCATATTTCCATGCAGGTGTCTAGGATTCCTTTAGAGATCTGTGTCAGTTTCTGTCATTGTTAGTCTGATATTGCCCATGAGACTGCATTTGTTTGAGGGTGAGCCTGTGTATAGGATGGGTCTATATGTCACTCACTCTGTCAGTTTGGGTCTGAATGTTCTCCCCTTATACTATAACTCAATGACCTTTTTATACACTATATTTGCTCCAGAACATTTGTAATTTCTTGCGGTTTTACCAGTGAGTAGACTTTAATGAGTGTATTTGTATATATTGGGGTTTGTGTGTTATATCCTAGAGTGTGTTATATATTGGTGTGTTTTTTAATATATTGATGTGTGTTGTTTACTGGTGTGTGTGCGTACAGGAAGGGATGTATAATAGGTGTTTACAGATTGTAGACTTCCCACTTATAAAAGTCCAGTTAGGCTGGTTTCACACTGGCGTTTTTTGCCATCCCTTGGATCTGCCTGAAATGTGATGCTCCCGCATCCATTTTTGGCCCCATAGAAAGCCACTCGTGGGCACTTGCTGGTGCATCCAGTTTTGCACTTTTCCCCCTGATCTGGGTGGTCACGGTTTTTTCCTGAGACCAAAAATGCAACTTGCTACAGCACATTTTTAGTCTCTGTGTGAAAAGCCGTGACCACCCAGATCTGGTACAATGCAGGTAAAATTAAAATAGGGCTTTATTTAACCCGAATCTGAGGGACTTTGGATCTCACTGAATCTAGACCCCCGGATCCATTTTTTTGGGACTGCGCAAGCCAAAAATGCAGTTCCAATTGACACTCCGCCTAGGGGTGTGTCATATGTCCCCATATCCGGAGGAAACAGGTACACAGCCGAAAGAAACTGTATGCTCCCGCCTGGTATTATCCGTGAGATGGATCAGTGATAAGGACATCAGTTTTTACAATTCCAAGTGGGGCGGGGGAATTCGGGGGATTGCAGGTAAAACCTGCATCCCCCCAGGATTGCAAAAAACACCAGTGTAAAACCAGCCTTATTAATATTATCCAAGTATTTGACATTTAAAGCTGATTTACCTATCGTGTACCTCTTCCACTTTATCTCCGCATCCAAATCCCCATTTTCTCTTTGTGCAGTATTAAACATTGTGTGTGACGTCACCGCTGTGTCATCCATTTCTGTGTGTTTCGTCCCAGTACATTTGTTACAGTGTCATGGCAGACAGTGTGCCCCTAAAGAGTCCTGCAATAATGATCAAATCAACTTTTCCCATTTTGTAAAAAAAATTAAACTTAGAAAAAAATATATTAATCCCGTCACACTATCACATTATTTAAATAGTCTACAACTCAGTCTGAAAAAAAAAAGTCAATAGAAAAAAAAAAAAAAGTTGCTCTTGGAAGATCTGGTTGACAAAATTACAATTCGAAAAAAAAATTGAAATTGATCCTGGCTGGAGCATCTTGTTAAGTGTTACTGTGCCTATAACAACCAGCAACCTTGCAATTTATCTCTTATTAAAGGGTATTTCTGTGATTTTTATTACAAAAAAACATGAGCCCAAGAACTAACAGACCACGCCTGTCGGGGATAAAATGTATGTGTCAACAGAGCGGCGGCTTCCTTTCCACTGCTCTGTTTAATGGGCAGAAGGCTGACATGTTGATTGACAGCGGGCTTCCCACTGCTTAATTGGGGGAATTGCTGTCAATAAGCATGATGTTGGCTATGACGGCCGTCAACAAGAGCAGAGAAGCCATGTGACGTCAGCGGAAACTGCCAAATCGCTGACAGGAGCAATCTAAGACCACTCCGTGTCAGCAGTGAACGGCACCAGCCTGTTAGTGCTTAAGCACATTTTAATATTGTATTTCATTTTTTTTTTAAATCCCAGTTATCTCCTTTAAGCACCCTCTTAAGAACAATGTGACATTTCATTTAATGGAACATTTACCATTAGATGGGTTATTGGCCACATCTACAGTCTATCAGTGGTGACCGGTCTGCTACACAAGGAGCGCAAGTTTGAAAGATCCTTGCATTAAAACCTGCAAATACTGTTCTGAAGCTGTACAACCTGCAAATACTGCTCTGAAGCTGTACAGATCACTAGATGCATCTAGTTTCAGTGCTTTTGTGTTCTTGCGATACTGCATAGGCAAATCAGATTCTGCTTGCAGAACAGAAGAGAGCACAGTCTGTGCATCTATACCGACGGTCATATCTGTCAATCATTGGGAGTGTACCACCCTCAGCATGTAAGTGAGTTGTCGGTACCCAGACGCTCTTGACCTGAAGACACCAATTGTGTTGTATTGCATAGTATGTGATGCCTCCATGTATGTAATGTAATAGTGTGTATATGTTATAGAGAATAAGATAATGTACAGGGTGGGCCATCTATATGGATACACCTAAATAAAATGGGAATCATTGGTGATATCAATTTCCTGTTTGTGGCACGTTAGTATACGGCAGGGGGAAAACTTTTGACACAATCCCCATGGTCGTGGGATACTCGGAACCGGGCTACAGTACTGCTGGGGAGTCATGGGGGTTGAAACTCATCTCCGTGACCCTGGCGGTGACAATGAAAATTCAGAAGTTAAGGGTTTGGGGGATTGAAGTCGTGACGCCACCTGTGATGTTCGGCTATTGATGGCTGACACTGCAGTGCAGGACCTCTGGGGATGATAGAATCGCTGCTAATGTGGTATCGCTCACCACGGGTGTAGCAGTTTCCCAGTGCAACCAGTAATGTCTATGGTGGTGGTAGGCCGTTGAATTATTCTGGCTGGAGAGGCAGATGGGGTACTACTGGTGCAGGCCTGTTTTGGCCTCTGTGGCTACTTGGCACAGAAAGAAAAAATCTCAAACTGCTTCTGAGTTCTTTTCCTGGTTTACTTAATGATCAGTCAAGTAGTGCCGCCAGGTGCTGCTCTCTGCCAAACTCCAGTCCAGACAGTTCTCAAGGAACCAGGTTAGCTCATCCAAGACACTTCTTTGTGTTCTTTTCTCCCTCTGGTTGCTCTCCCAGCACTGACTATCCACCTCTCCTACCTGAGCCTCCACACACAGTGCCCCAATGCAGCAGCCACGGGTCTTGTCGGGCGACGAATACCTGGTCCCCTGACCCCAGTATGGCTATCTTCTCAGCAGATGTGTCGGGTTTCGGCCACAGCTCCTATGGATCTCAAGGCCTCCAGTTCTGTGGTTGGAGGGTTAAAACTCCCTGCCACCTCAGGGCTGGTCCCTGGTTTTCAACTAGCCCCTCTGTCCTACTCTGGTCAAATCTGAATTCAGGTGCATGAGTGGTTTACTCTCTCTCTCTGCCCATGCCCCTAGGACCCTCTTTTCCTCTCTTGCTGACTCAGATTCTCCCAATCCAGGAGGAGCTCCTCACTGCTCCAGTCCTTGGGCCAACTCCTTTCCTTCCCTCTCTACCGCCCACCCTCCTCACTTCCTCTATCCCCATCCTAATACTCAGCCCTCCTATTAGTTGGTCCTCCCACTGTCCGCAGGCCAGGGTTCTAGGGGTGTGTTGGGTGTTTGGTAGGTGTCTCAGACTTACTATCTCATTTCCATGAGAACAGGGACACCATACCCATGGAGTGGGTGCTGTACTCCTTGTGACGACCAGACTGCACAGGTGCCACTCTTTTCCAGATGGGTTGTGACCATGGTGGCCATTTTGAAGTCAGCCATTTTGGATCCAACTTTATTTTTTTGCAATGGGAAGAGAGTCATGTGACACATCAAACTTATTGGGAATTTCATAAGAAAAACAATGGTGTACTTTGTTTTAACATAACTTTATTCTTTCATGAGTTATTTTCAAGTTCCTCTTTGTTTAAAACCATTGACATATCACAAATGTTAACACGTGAGGAGCAGATAGAAATTGTGTTGATGTCTGGTGAACACAGTACCCGAGTCATTGCAACAGATTTCAATGCAAAACACCCTACGAGACCACCCATCTCCCATGCTACAGTTAGCAAAATACTTGATAAATTTCGTGAAACAGGTTCCGTGTTGGATTTGCGAGAATGTGGAAGCACGAAAACTGTGTAAAAAACAAGGAGACAAAGCGAGGCGCAGAATAGTGCCCTATCAATGATGACACTGTTGTGGAAAACGGTGATGTGTAATGTCCACTCACCTTGCTTGGTTTTGTAAACTCACAACTGGCTGGAGCGCAAAATACAGCTGCCGCTGGACCTCCACCTGCCACAGGACGTGGAACACTGGTATCAGTTGTAAGGAATAGGTGTATCATGGTCCGCGCTGCTGTGCCACAAATCACGAGGAAGACAGTGCTTCAATCAAATAATTTCCTTTATTCTTCCTGTCATACGCATTTCGGAGCCACATCTGAGCTCCTTCCTCAGGGACATCCTTCCAATGCAAAACACCCTACGAGACCACCCATCTCCCATGCTACTGTTAGCAAAATACTTGGTAAATTTCGTGAAACAGGTTCAGTGTTGGATTTGCGAGAATGTGGAAGCACTAAAACTGTCACTAATGAAGAAACATCCGTGGCTGTCCTAGCTTCATTCAGCAACAGTCCAAAGCATACTACTCGCTGCATGTCACTGGAGAGTGGCATCAGTCGAATATCCCTTTGGCGGATATCTTAACTTCTCACAAATGGTACCCTTACAAAAGCCAGCTGCTGCAGCTTCTCAACGAGGATGACCCAGATCGGAGCACTGAATTTGCAGAATGGGCAAAACAAAAATTGGAACCCACAGTTTACACAGAACATTATGTTCAGTGATGAGGCAAACTTTTTTGTGAATGGTGAAATTAACAAACAAAACCCCTGGTATTGGTTTGACACTAACCCACAGTGGAGAGATCCCTCCAAGACTGTTGGAGCAGAAAAATTGATGGTATGGTGTGGTATATCAGGTACAAAATAGTGGGGCCATTATTCATCAATGGAAACCTCAATAACACTGGATATCTGAAATTGCTACATGATGATGTGTTGCCCTCTTTATGCACTGAAGATGGCACGTTCCCTGAGTTTTTCCAACAAGATGGTGCACCAACACATTATGAGTGTCTGGTTTGAGCCTTCCTACATGAACAGTTTCCTGGAAAGTAGATTGGCCATCGTGGGCCAGTTGAATGGCCACCAAGATCTCTCGATCTGACCCCCTTAGACTTTTATGTTTGGGGTCATCTGAAGGCAATTGTCTATGCTGTGAAGATACAAGATGTGCAGCATCTGAAACAACAGATACTGGAAGCCTGTGCTAACATTTCTTCTGTGGTGTTGCTATCAGAGTGTCAAGAGTGGGAGAAGAGGGTTGCATTGACAATCCAACACAATGGGCAACACATTGAACACATTTTATAAATGGTCATACACTTGTAAATAACTCATGAAAGAATAAAGTTACATTAAAACCAAGCAAATCATTGTTTTTCTTATGAAATTCTCAATAGTTTGATGTGACACATGTCCCTCTTCCCATTGAAAAAAATAAAGTTAGATCCAATATGGCCGACTTCAAAATGGACAACATGGTCACCACCCATCTGGAAAAGTTTTCCCCCTCCCATATACTAATGTACCACAAAGAGGAAGTTGATATCACCAACCATTCCCATTTTATTTAGGTGTATCCATATAAATGAGCCAACCTGTACAGTAGAAGGTAATAGGGGACATAGCACTTAGGATAAGATAGGACATGGTGGTATAGTTAGACAGCTTGGTCAGCTTCTTACTGTAGGGAAAACAAGGGGGTGGGATCAGCCCACTGGAGGTGGAGCAGCCTCTAGGCTTAGAGAGAAGACTTAATCTAGTTTAGTTAGTAAGTAGAAAGCTGTACTAGTGGGCAGTGTAGCGAAGAGGGGCAGTGCGCAAGCCAAATAAATACCTCAGGATGCAATAAGTAAGGGCTTGTGATGTCTGTCACAATAACATAGGGGGACAGTGGGAACAGAGCAACTGGGAAGGTCTCCAGACAGAGACATGTAGAAAAATGACTTCATCCCGTGGTTGTTCAGGTCTGAACCTATCAAGGTTTCCCTGTCAGTGCACTGACTCCAGTGGTATGAGTCCTCAAGTGAAGACTTGGTATAAACCTGGACGAAACGGTCAGCACAGGGACAAGCGTTAAAGATGCTAGTCTGATGGCGGTCTGCACTGTTAGAGAGAACGGGTCCTTTGGGTGAGATAACCTGAGACCCTGGCAAGGGAGAACTTTATGACTTTAGCATGCAGGACTGTGATGCCAAGTGGTAAGGAAGAGGACAGACATATGTCAGCTGTAATACCAGAAATGATGGAGCTATCCAAAGTGAAACTGTGCCTTACGTATTGTAAAGAACTAGTTCAATTGTTGTGTGCACAGTACCAAAGTGTTTGCAGTTCTTTGCAGCATGTTAGGTAAAATACTGTTCAAAAATAAACAAGCATCCATGTCTGTGAATCTCCATTGAAAGAATCCTGGCCTGTACGATGGCCTAACGACAGGTATGACCGGCACACACCAAGACCACACACTTAGCCAGGATTACCGAGACCAAACCCTTCGCTCTTGCTCTGTGGGACACGGACCATTGAAGAATTGAGCACCTCACCCTTGGCTACCACCCTGGGCCACCCGGACTAGCAGGCAGAAGGCAGGGGATCAGTGTGCTTCTGAAAAAAAAGATAACACCACTCTTTAAACTTTATTGGCAAACAACCATATTTGTGATGTCTACGTGGTTCCACACCGGATTAGTTTCTCCATCGCGCTATAGAATTAAACCTCATTGGCACAATTTCAAGACTTCCATATCTTCCATTATATCAATAAAAGAACTCATTTCGCAGAACCTTTATTAAATTGATTTTCATTTCTATAATATATGCAGTTGTTGCCTATTTATAAAGACAAATCAACAATGTTATTCCGTGGACTGGATCAAGTCGTCCATTTTGCATAGAGACATATTAATTTTATCATGAAAACTGACAAACCATGACTGATTTATATACTGCGGCATGGACAGACTAAACTGAAATAAAGTTGTTTTTAGAAGAAGAAAGTTTGTACGTGTGTAACTATATCACATGTGCTTTTATTTTACAGGGCTGAGTTATAGGCAGGTGTTAACCAGATGTATAGACTGAACCAAAATTCCAATATGTGGACTTGATCACCCATGTGCTTTGGTTAGCTGTATGCTGAGGTTTCAGGTTATAAAGTAAAATTATCCACCAGTGTATACATATATTTTTTCAGCCAAAATAAATACAATGTCTGCACCATGTCCTAAAAGGTCTACATTAATTCCCGAAAGGAAGTGTGTTAAAAAAATTCTTATTGACCTCTTAAAAGGGACGATACAAGGTCAAATTACCAATAGATCATACTAGCTTTCTAGACGTGCCATCCGGGAGGAAAAAGTGCGTAAAACTGACAAAAATTGCTTCCTTATAGCCTGGTCCATGGCCCAAGCACACCCCCTGAATGTGTATACTGTTACACCTGCTTTACTAGGGGTTTTGACGGTGCTTGAGAGATTTGACAACTCCTCAGATAACACTGTTCTACAGCCAAATGGGTTCGAAAACAGTTGAATGAAACTAATTTCGAGATGATGAGATCAGCTGAGATGTCGGGTGAATGATGTGAGCTCCGCGCCGAAGCTCACGTCAAAGGCGGGCTCCCAACCCATGATGTACATGTTCATCATGGGTCCGGAAGGGGTTAAATTTGTTGCTTGGCTCTAATTTTCCAAATTCAGAGGAAGTTGTAATT
This sequence comes from Allobates femoralis, assembly GCA_033576535.1. Classification (NCBI taxonomy): domain Eukaryota; kingdom Metazoa; phylum Chordata; class Amphibia; order Anura; family Aromobatidae; genus Allobates; species Allobates femoralis. The sequence continues at coordinate 523,489,040 of JARQOC010000005.1, forward strand.
AGTTAGGACACCTTCTATGAAGGTTTATGGAAAATGTATGTCTTTATTATTTTATCATCATTATTGCATTGTTAGTAGCTAGTCTATAACATCATCTATTAGTCTATTGAGCCTTCAGTATTCTATCATCATAGGGTGACCACTCGAAAAACACTGACTGAACTCTGACGACATAATGCTAATTACTGTTGCATCACCTACTTTTATAAATGCTTTCTGTGTAAGGTATACAGTTTTAGGATTTCTTAGCTTAGCTTCTTAGCCGTTTATTTCAGTTATGCCTCATTCTTTCATTAACAAGATAGTTTTTGCTACATATGTTGAAAAGCCATTCTTAAGTTACAAAAGCAAAACTTGACTACCATGATAAGGAATGCTACAAACTGTATTTTCGCTGTAGAATCGGAGATCAGGACAAGCGTTGAACTTCAAACATATTCATCACATCTTCACTTGTGGTTGCATGGGAAGTGAAAATCTATGCATTTTTGCAGACCCAATTATGTGGAGAGAACCAACTGATCACACTACCAATTGCTATTTCTGCATGGTGCCCCCCATTAGGAAAGAAGGAAGAAGAAGCGGACTTTACAGTATCCAAACATTTCATCTACAATATGCCCAGTACCACATAGAGAAGAACTGCCGGTTCCAAAAGCACCAGAAACATTTTCAGTCAAGTCAAGTGAGGAAGAAGAGGAGGGCGCTTGGTGTCATGAAGCATCATCCTTTCATGACCCAGACTTTCTGTCAGCAACCTCAACTGAACCACATCTTATAACACAATGATTTAGAGATTTGGATCTGTCCAAGAGTAAGGCTAGAGTCACACTTACATGCATTTTTTAAGGTGCTTTTTTCCAGCCTGCGTTTTTGCATGCGTTTTTGCTGATAGGTGTGGGGCACCCTTAAAAACGCATGCAAAAACACATGTGCCATTTAGTGCCATATAAAAACGCATATGTTTCCCATAGGGCCCCATGTTAACAAAAACGCATGCGTTTTTGAAAAAGCACCAGAAAATGCTGCATGCTGCATTTTTTGGTGCTGAGCCAAAAACACATACAAAAAATGCATGGCCCTTCAGACATGCGTTTTTGGCATTGGGGCATTTGGCATTTTAACATGGGGGGTCTATGGATGCATTTTTCCATGCGTTTTTCACAAAAGTCATGTGTGAAATCTGCATGTAAAATCTGCAAGTGTGACCCTAGCCTAAGGCTGAGCTCTTAGTTCCAGGCAACAGCAGTGAAATCTCCTAGTCGGCAATGGTCCCATTTATTTGTTCCGCAACTGTGATAAAGATCTTTCCAATGCTTCTTATGACATGCAACAACATTAACAGATTATTTGAAACTCTGACGATAAGCCATAATCAAGAGGAATGGAGGCTCTTCATCGAGTCATCCAAAACAAGCCTAAATTCTGTTTTGCTGCATAATGAAATGCGCTACCGTCAGCTCCAGTTGGTTATCCAGTCCATGTGAAAGAAACCCATGACAATATGAAACAGCTGTTGAGGGCCTGAACTATGACAAACATTTATGCCCCATCTGCGGAGCCATAGAAGGAAGGACATCTAGAGACTCCATAATAGGGAACCTGGAACTGGTGACCGACCCCCGATAAACCGGACTGTACCGTATACTATCACCATCTGCCGGTACTCATCAAAGTGGACTAAAGTTGAATTGGACTCCGTTATCCTTCTTGTGGTGCCCGGAGGGCTCAGCATCAGTAGCAGCTCAGCAGAGGGGTAAGAACTGCAGCACAATCCAGCACTACAACTCCCCTCATCCACATTATCACCATCTTCATCACTGCCCTCCCTCACCATCTTCCTTCACCGCTGCCCTGAGGTAATAGCTCCACCTGTAGGTAGCTGCACCACACTCAGCTGCACCCACCATCACCTCAGCAGCCGGCTTGCAGCGCCGGTACCAGTTTACCGTGAACTACAGGTGACGTCACGATCTCCTGTAAATACCCCTTCCCCCATCATCAACATCTCCTCAAATGATCACCAGGGCACGGCATCGGGATCCCGTCCACCCGTGACTCCCTATTCAGCAAACCCGGTGTCCGAGTACCCCATAGCCCTGGCCGCATCAGATAAACAAAGTTCTGCTGCTTTCTACTGTATGTGATTTGGATAGTCATGCAACAGAATATCACTACAATAAAAGAGACTGGCGTCTCTGTCATTCACTTCAGTCAGGGAGTAAAAATGTCTTGCAATCAGCACTTGTTGACCCATATAAGATTTTGTTACCACCATTGCATATGAAGTTGGGCCTAACGAGAACTTTGCAAAGGCAAAGTATAAAAATGCAACAGCATTCAAGTTTCTCATTGATATATTTTCAATGATGAGTGAAACAAAGATAAAGAAAGGAGTCTTTATTGGACCAACGTGCAGCTGAACATCAGTGTCTCCTCTAGCTCAGTGATCTCAAACTCCAGGCCTCGAGGGCCACACACAGAGCAGGTTTTCAGGATCTCCTAAGCTTTTGACAGTTGGAATCATTACCTCTAAAGGTACCGTCTCATGCCACAATCTCGCCAGGAAATCATAAAGGCGATATGTCGCCCCGGAGCAATCGCCGTGAAATTGCCTCATGATTGTGGAGTGTCATTTGGCAATTTCACGGCAATAAATCTCCCCTCGACTGTCGCCTGATTCCTGAACAGTGCTCAGTAATCAGACGCAATCCATAAGGTGATATTTCCGTGTTGTGGCGTGTGACAGGGCGATAATGATGGAAAGAGTGTTGCCTATGATTTCCTGTAGGTGTTCTGTAGTCCGCACCCTGTCTGCGATGATTGGTGTTGGCTACTGTGTTCCCATTGGCTCTCAGTTGACAGGGTGCCATATTTGAAGAGCTGTCCGTTCAGCACCACACACATCTTCAATGGCGTCATGTATTAGCCAGCCTTCCAGAGCAGGCTGACCAATCGTAACGCTGTTGCGTTGTCCAATGAGCGTGTATGGGGCGCGGTGTAAACCACTATGGCACGCCTATCTCCTCGCCAGGCTGAACATGTACACCCACATTGCCTTTGAGATTGCGGCGTGTGAAGCGGCGATGGAATGAGGCAAGATTGGTTCCGCTGTAGTTGAGGCGAGTTCCGGAGCGACACATCGCCTTACCTTCAGGGTGATATTGCTGCATGTGATGCCGCCATCGGCAATCTGAAGCGACCATGAAAAATGTGAACGCACACGTTAGATCGCCACATATCGCCAGGCGAGATTGCGGCGTGTAACAGTACATTATGGGAGATTAAATTACCAACTGTCAAATGGTAAGGAAATCCCAAAAACATGCACTGTGGGGGCCCTCAAGCCCTGGAGTTTAAGACCCCTGCTCTAGCTCCTCCTTAGAAGAGAAGTACCATCTAATTAATGGGAAAATCTGTCTTCACTGAAGAAGATTTAATCCATTAATTGAGAATGAAATAAATTACAAAGTTGCTTATTTTCATGTGTACTATTGATTTATGATTATAAAATGTAATTAAAATGACCGTTAATCTTACAAAAAAGATGCAATCAATACAAAATTTCAGAACAAATATGTAATAAAACATGAAGCAAAGAAGAAGGACTGAGGAAAATAACCATACAAAAAACTCACACAAAACTTAGGCCGGTTTCACACCACGGTTTATCTGATCCGGGGCTCTCCAGTGTGAACCTTAAAGCCCCGGATCAGATTTCGGCCCATAGTTTTCCTATGGGGCCGGATGAAGCCGGATGGCAGCTATTTGCCATCCGGTTTCCATCTGTCCGAGAGGATCCGGGAGATTTCAGATTTTTCTCCAGGACACAAAACTGTTGCTTGCAGCGTTTGTGTGTCTGGGGCAAAAATTGGCACAAATTGGATCCTCCCGGATCCTCCCGGATCCGGCGCCCCCTAACATGGGAGTCTATGGAGCCGGATCTCGCCTGATCTGACATAAAATCGGATGCGGTTTCTGGACGCCGGGTGCTGAGGTTTAGCAGCGAGCGCTGCTAAACTTCAGTACCTGGAGCTGTCAAATGCAGAGATTTCAGGACCGCGACCAGCTCCACGCTACCGTGTTTCCCCAATAGTAAGACCCCCCTGAAAGTAAGACAGGGTGGGGGGACGGGGGGGTCTGCTAATGTAAGACCCCCCCGATTGTAAGGCAGGGTAGGGAGGAGGGGGGGTCTTACTATTGGGGAAACACGGGGGGGGTTTACATACATACATACACACATACAGACACATGCATACACATATATACACATATATACACACCATACACACCACACACACCACACACACACATAGCACCGCTTCTTACCGGGTCCGGTGTGGGGTCCCCGATGGTCCTGTGCCGTCCTCTGTGCTCCGGTGCGGTCCCCGAGATGTTCCGCTGCCGTCCGCCGTGTTCCGGTGCCGTTTTGCACCGGTATTGCCGGTCCTTGGCTCCATGGTCCCTGTTCTTCCGGAGTTCAGGTCGCAGCTCCGCCCAGGTCATAGTGTGGGCCAATCAGCATAGAGGCGCTCAAGCAAGCGTCATCGGGCGCTTGCCTCTGACGTCAGCGCTGCTATGCTGATTGGCCCACACTATGACCTGGGCGGAGCTGCGGCCTGAACTCCGGAAGAACAGGGACCATGGAGCCAAGGACCGGCAATACCGGTGCAAAAGGCACCGGAACACGGCGGACGGCAGCGAATCATCTCGGGGACCGGACCGGAGCACAGAGGACGGTACAGGACCATCGGGGACCCCACACCGGACCCGGTAAGAAGCGGTGCTATGTGTGTGTGTGGTGTGTATGGTGTGTATATATGTGTATATATGTATATGCATGTGTCTGTCTGTATGTGTGGGAATGTGTGGATGGATGGCTGCAGTGGATGGATGGATGGATGGTGGGGCCTCCAATGTAAGGCCCCCCCCCCCGAAAGTAAGACAGGGGGCCACTTTTGGCCACAAAAAGAATGTAAGACCCTGTCTTACTTTCGGGGAAACACGGTAGCTGCGATCTTGAAATTTCAGCAGCTGCAGCTGCGATCTGCCGATTCCGGCAGAAAACAGGACCGAAGGGGTTGTTCGGGGAAATCAGGTTCTGTCCGGAGCTTCCTGCACAACACTGGACAGAACGTGATACACCAAAACTGTGGTGTGAAACCGGCCTTAGAGAAAAATACAATGGTTTCTTTAAGTTCTTGAACCACAGTGAGAAGTTAACATATTTATAATAATGTTTATTCACTTATATAACGCTATTAATTCCACAGTGCTTTGCATAGATCAGCATAAACCTCCAAAGAGCTCTGTAGCTGGTGAGTGTAAAATGATGTGCACCATTTAGGAGGAATGTGAATTTATGCCTATAGTGAGAGTAGACAGGCCTTACTGAACCCCTCACGGGAAAACCTTAATAATCTAAAGGGAGGTAAAAGGCAACCATGTAAAACCACAACTAAATTCATTATAGCTGACTGTGGAAAAAGCTGGCAGTGCAGTAATGTAATTCCCAGTAGGTGCATGGCAGGAACTTGTCAGATGCCGGTTTCAATCGCTATACCCCGACCTACCTCCACAACAGATTCTGATAAAAAATACCCAAATCCAGTTTTTGTAGAGATTCCTAGTTAATAAACAATGTAATCAATTATGTCCAATGTCTTGAATGTCAGCTTTCTTTATCTATGAGGACTCTTTCATTTAAATCGTTCCGGGTTTAATGAGTTGAGACTCCGAAGAGCAATTAGCTTGATTGTGAAACTGTTCCCTTAACATTAAGGCCTCTCATTTCCTATCTGTTTAATTAACTTTACGACTGGAGAAAAATGTTTTGTTTACTTAAAAAAAAAATGTGAAAAAAAAAAACAATTTTTAAATTTTTGTGTAGTTTGGTTTTAGCAACTGATGAGAAAAATTCTATCAAGGATGTTAATGATGTGTGCCATCCACTGCTGGAGTTGACTTGCGAAATCCAATCCCCAAGTGCCCCGTAAGATAAATGTGTTTTGTATTTTAACACATGGAAAAGCAACATGCTATCTTCTTACAGACCATGTACAGCTGATTACACAAATTGTTTAAGACTGGATTACTTTCCCCAAAAAGATGGAGACTCTAACTATAATTTGACTTGATGTGGGGGTATTACAGCCTCTCTACTTAAATCGCATTAACTGCCATAAGTTGAAAGGAAGGGGTCACATGTCTTTTGGATTACAACGTTTTTCGATCTACTCACATATGTATTACAATCAAAGCAACTACTTGACCAAAGCAAAATAACCCTACTTTTATCAAATAAATATGTGCGATCAATGGTTAGATGGATTTTTCTAAGCCAAATTGGAAAGCCACACACGTATAGAGTTAGACATTTCCGAAAAAAGGTAAAATTGTTTTATATTTGAAGGTTTTAGATTAAGAGCCCGACTCAGTATTGTATTTTGCTTCGTCATTGATGTTTTCCACCTGTTTTTCATTTGTATCTTATTCATCTCTTAATTTCCACCATTTCTAAAGTCTACTTTATGCGTCCTTTTGTTCTATATATTTGTTGTTGTGGGCAGGTTTTGAGAATTATTCGATGTTTTTGACTCATTTATCAATTGTAACATTTTAAAAAGTCTCAAACGTTGTGAGTACATGTACTCCAGTAATCTTTTAAAGCAGGGGTTCCCAACCTGTAGCCCAGGAGCCACATGTGGCTCATGGGTCTGTGATGTGTGGCTCACGCTGTCTTCCAGTTTGGTTCATTAGCACCACATGTAACAACCAGGTATGAAGAGCAGGTCTCAGGAAGGGGACTTTGTGAGCAGCACTGCATAGACGAGCAGGTCTGAAAGTAGGTAGGGACCTTGGGATCTTGGTATTCTGCCTCGGTATGACGTCTGTGGAACAGTTTTGGCTCTCACTATACCAGTAATGTGGAGTCTGGGTTTTTTCAATATTGTGAGGGGGGCTAGAGATGGATGAGGCACATTACTTGTATGCAGGAAAACCAACATTCATACAATATAAATCTCTTACACAGTGCACACTGTGCAGGGCAAAACACTTCCCCCCTCCCAGCACAGAGCACAGAGGGGAGGGACAGAACACCAGCTTGGGTGGGTGTGGATATTTAAGTAACACTTATGCAGCAGCCAGACTAATCCTCTGTAAAAGCAATGGAGAGGACTAATGTACCAGCTCCCTGCAGGGTCTGATAATGCTTATAACAAGGAAATTACAAATGGTACAATAATGATTTTATATGTTTTTAAAAGGTCTGCCCAGGCACTATTAGGGTAATATTAGTATCATACTAAAAAATGACCTGACAGAGTCCCTTTAAAGACGCCACTTGTACCTACCTCAAAAAAGGAACGTTTCCTATAAGAGGAAGCTGTTTCCAATAGAAAATTAGATATTTTTGACCGACTCAAAAAACTCCATGTGTACATAGCCCAACAATATGCATACAGCAGCAATGATACGTGTTCTATAAGGAAACTAAATCCAGCAGAACAGGTTGGTTCTCCCCTCTTTATTTACCACTTCATCCTGTGTACTTCATCTGCTATGGGTCACTAATATCTAGATATTCTTGTTTGTCCTGTTACTCTGTCAGATTTCTTTTTGCTGATTCACGTCCCTGATTTCTGACAGCCAGGAGGGTTTATGCTGGTCTTGAGTTCTCTGTCCTGATGCAAACAGTAGCACTGCCAGATTAGGCCAGGTTTTGATTTTACAAATGTGATGGTGATCATTTTAATTAACCTAATTATTACCCCAGGACAAGATTATTCTTCAACTTACATCTAGTAATGTATATTTTCATTAATCAATTAATTTCTTTATATCTGAAAGAAAATCATTTAAAGAGTAGGGATGAGCGAGTATACTCGTAACTATTCGGTAATCGCCGAACAGTACGGTATTCGCGCTACTCGCTACTCCGCGAGTTTCCTTGCGATTACTAGTTAGGAGTAGTGAGTAGTACATTCACTTTCAAAATGTATCAAAATACACTGTGAAAGTGAAATAAAAGTTAATAAAAGGTGTTAAAAATAAAAAAATAACATAAACATCAGACGGATGTCCTGGGACCCGAAAGAACACATCCGCTGGCCTGCGAGGACCTTACATCTGATGGCCAATCAGATGGCCGGTAGCAATCAGGTGGTGTGTGACATCACACACCACCTGATCACTACCGGCCATCTGATTGGCCATCAGACGTAAGGTCCTGGCAGGCCAGCAGATGTGTTCTTTTCGGGTCCCGGGACAGCCGGCAGATAGGTGAGTATGTTATTTTTTTTATTTTTATTTTTGTTATACTGTGAAAGTATGCGGCTTTCCCATTGACTTATATTGGACTCGCTTCTCATAACGAGTATCCGAGTATTAGGACTTACTTGTTACGAGTATAGAGAGTTCGAAAATGTCACTACTCACTCATTCCTATTAAAGAGCCTTTAAACATGACCTGAATTGTCAGCCAGTCCAGACACACCAACTAAAGAGTTTTCCCTATATTATTAGGGAAGATGCTTATTTTTTTAATGTGAACCTGGCAAAACATTTTATCCCCTAACCAAACAATTAAAGAGGACTTGTCACCCCCCTGGTACTTGGCAAACTGAATCATGCACTGAATGCAGCATGTCTGCTGCATTCAGGGAAGGGGTTCCCAATGTCTCTAGCCCCCCATGTAAGCTTTAAAAAGGACTTTTTCCCTATCCCCAGGATCACCTACAGTGCGAAAAAGGCAATGCACGGTGACAGGATCAGAAGCTGTAGGAGGAGATTCTAGCATAGGTGCAATGCCGTTAACACCAGCCCAACATATAACCCTAGTGACAAGGCTAGGAAATGCAGGAGTAAGTTCTGTCAGGGACGTAACATCTTTATGACTAGCATCATCCACAGGGTGCACACATCTGGGCCTAGTGGCAGAGAAAGGAATCACAGGAGCAGATCTTGGTGGAGACTTGACACTCGTGGTATTTCCTACCTAGCAACATCCTTTTTGGCTGATTGCCAGGTCATTTCATTGGGTACACAGCCACCGATATGACAATTAGCCAGGGTCAGGGGCTATTAGTAAGAAATGCAGTGTGACACTGAGAAGCTAGAAGTGCACTGCGAGACGCAACTTCAAAACACAATTTCTCACTTCTGGATCATCACTTTGGAGTCATGAAAGGCATGGACTGGGTTATCTTTTAAAGGGTTACACAGTCATATAAAAGATTTGAGGGGGTTAATGTTTCTGGCAGGTTCTCTTTAAGATGTAATATTTTTAATATCCTCAAGGGAACAGTATATAAAAAATTGCAAGGTGTGGCTTTACAAAAGCAGGATGAAATGCTGGGCATGAAAATTATCTGTATGAAGTTCTATCACTTTTCCAAATACAAATTACTTTTTTTCTTACAAGAGACCATTGATCATTAGGAGATGAACAAGCCTGTGACTATTTCCTGTGTACCGTAATTTCCTATTACAGAATGGTATTTCACTTACAGGACACAGGAGACTAAAATGACTATAAGAGGTTAGCAATCTTAATTTTTTCTTTTTATTCAATGAATTGTTAAAAAAACAATAAAACTTGCCTTACCACCTGCTGCACCAAGCCTTTGCTTACAGCATTGGAATCGTGAATCCAGGAGGAAACTGAAGCAGCCAATCACTGAGCTCAGCAGTGACGTCAAAATAGATGACACGAGACCTCAAAACTAGATGTCAGTAGTGTCTCACCCATGGCGGGGACCGTGGGGTACTCGGAACCGGGCCCTCTCATCATTGTCTGGGGCTGTGGGATGTCACAGTGGCGTGATCCAGTCTGTGATCCCCTCGTCGGGCGAGCAGTAAAAAGGGGAATTGTAAAAATTGATGAAACAAAAGTAAAAATGAGAGACAAAAGAATGTCATGACGCCACCTGTGGTTTGTGGCCAGATGTAGCCACCGCTGCACTCAGGACCTCTGGGGATGATGGAGATTGCAGCTGAGTTCCATCACCCTCCACAGGTAGGGCTGGTGACTCACCGTGGCCGGCTGACTCCGGTTGATACAGGCGATTCTTCTCCTTCCTTGTCACGGGTGGACCGCGCCTGCCGGTAGTGGGGCCCGGTGTAGTGCAGATCAAAATTGAAGACGTCTTGCGGGAACAGATTAAAAAGGGGTTTAATTTGTTTTTATTCATGACGCCACCTATGAGTAGATTCGGTAAGGGCTACCGACGCTGCGGAACCCCCGGGGGATGGACAGCAGCAAGATGTTACACTCCCCACAGGCTGAGCGGTGATCCCCGGGGGCTGGAGCTGCTCAAGATGTTGTGCGGCAGCTGCGGTTACCTTAGTGTGCGGACGGATAGTTCATAAGGAAGCACGGACACAGATAGTCTCTGCAACGGGTCTTTACTGTAACCAGCAGGCAGTACATGGCTTACAGTGGTTGAGTAGTAGACCGGGTGGACTCAGCAGTGATAGTGTTCCTCAGAGATCCGCAGTGTTCCTCCATTCTACCTACTTAGTTTCTCTTGCCAGCGTCGCCCAGGAATACCAGATCGGGTACGGGGAGGCTGCTTCAATGCCCTATCCATGATGTACGTTCTGGATGCTTTGGGGAGCCTTGGGTCCCTCAGTGGGTACACCGCTGGTTAGACGACTGGAAACTGGCTGGTGGTGGGGTGCTCCTATAAAGCTGCTCCTCCACGGGGCTGGTTCGCGTGACAGAGGTGAACTGCTGCCAGCTTCGGTACCAGTGAACCGGCTGTAAGTTGTGGGCACGGGAGTCTTTTGGGAACCCGTGTAGATAAGCCCAATCCCGGTGGTTAAGGCCTCAGGTGCTGACACCCGACCGGTGACGGCCCAGGGGCCCGCACGGAGTGCGGAGCCCCCCTCCTCTCCAAGTGCTGTGTTCTAGATTCTCTTGGACTGTTCTCACTGTCTAGATTATTGTGTGTTCTACTACACTACCCTAACACTCCACCCCCTAGGACCCATGATTGGTCCCCTGTTCTAGGTGTTGCATGTTGGGTTGGATCTCAGAGTTAACTATTTCACTGCTTTGTCAGAGAATATTGCGGCTGCAATACTCCCTTGTGACGCACTCGTTGCGGGGCGCCACACTGGCCCCAAGTGCTACTATGGGCTATGTGCAAAGTCTCGGTACCTTTGGGCAGTCTCCTGCTGTCGACTCACAGAATCGGTTTCCACCTCTCAAGCACACAAACAAAGTCTCACACAGTTCTGAACTTTTACCGGGTTTACTTCTTCACTCATTAGGTGTTACAGCACAGTTCAGTACAACAGCGACTCCGGTGTAGTATCAGCAGCTGGGACGGCATGTCTGCGACACCCCCTTTCATGTTCATCTCGGGCCTCTCTCTTCTCTGTTTCGCGCACTAGCTACAGTCCAGCAGTCACAGGCTCTCTGTGAGCACCGTTCCAGGATTCCTAGCCCTAGCTCAACAACCTTCCTTTCGCTGTGATGGAGGTTGGGTCTTGGGACATAAAGATTCCGCAGCCCGCTACGGTTCGTGGTTGGGGCATACAGCTTTCCTGCCACTTCAGCAGAGCTGGTACTCTGGTTCTGGCCCGGTCCCTCAGTGTCCACACTGATCTAAGTTCACCTTGGACCTCCTCTGTCTTGCCTCACCTGTCAGTCTGGGACCCGGGCTAGCCATATGGTGGCACACGCCACCAGGTCCGGGTTCTTTCAGTCTGGTGTCTCTGGCTGATGGGTGTTACTCTTGTTCTCCTCCACTCTACTACTACTAGCCTCCAAAAAGCCTAAAAAAAAACCCTGGTGTTGTGTGGCTTTCTTTTTTGTGGTTGAGTCTCCACCCCTTAACGGGTCTTCTCCTAAATTTACACCCTCCACCTTGCTCTTCCCGCTGTCCCGTTGCTAGACATGAAGTAACTTAGACTTGGGATCGGGGCATGTGTTGGATGTGTGTGTGGGGTGACTAACTTACCGGTTCCAGCTGCTGTGCCATCTTGTGCCGACCGATCTGCAGGGCTGCCACACTCTCCCTGAGCAAAGATTAGCACGTCCTTGTGTTAGGACCTGGTACGGGTGTTATGCAAGCTCAAAACATTTTCTTTATGCATTCAACAATAAAAGTACCTTTACACACCGCTACAACAAGGTGGAAACAACCGGGTGCTTCACGTGCACGAGCACGCACCAACGGTACCCGCACCGCCTTTACACGCCGCTACAAGGTGCTCTACAGAAGGTTGAATCTATCTCAGGATGCACCGCCGGGTGCCTAAAGTTACCTTCTGAAAAGCACCTTACCTCATTTACACGCCACTACAGAGGGTAATATGGGAGGACCTGGTGCAGGAGGGACAATACATAGGCGTGCCAGAATTGTAGATTACGAGACGTTCATACGCTGATAGGACAAAGCAATACATCATGATTGGTCAGCCAGCGCAGGAGGCTGACTAATACATGACGCTCAAGCAATTGTGTAGTGTGACTGGTCAGCTCCTTAAATATGCCGCCCTATGCAGCGACAACCAATCGCAACGCAGGAGCTTCCACCAATGATCGCTGAAGAGGTGCGGTTTCCCGGAGGCTGTGTCACACCCCGGGGAGTTATCTAGGTGACGAATAAACCTTACCCTACAGTATTTACACGCCGTTACCACCAGGTTGAAATCAACCTGTTTTAGAGCTCCGCTCTGAAACAGGTGCCGCAAGTGACGGGTGGAAACAACCGCCTTAACCCGGTTGTTTCCACCTTGTTGTAGCGGCGTGTAAAGGTACCTTAACAGTAACATTTTACAAGAATTATTTTTCTTCCTGGAATGGGAGGCGCATGACTTGAAAGTTACATAACAAAAACATTCCTTATTATATCTATAGGGCAAGGAGTAACAAAATAGAAAAGTCTCTCCGCTACTGTCTCTTTAGTCTTTGGGAACCCACCACAAAATAACCATTGCAAGCCCCGGGCGCGGTGACAGGGACTGAACTGACTGATTCTTTGGCCCTGCCAGTGGGTTTTTAAGCGGTGCGGTCACAAGTGCTAAAAGTTCCACTCAGTGCGACATGTCCACATTATTCACAGGCACAATATTACTCACATTTTAAAAGCATACTCTAAAACCAATGGAGAGTACACCGCAGTGCAATAAATATGTACAAGGCAAGTCCGGGTGAAACGTAGTCCATGACCTTAAAGTTTGTTTTTAATAAAAGGGCACTCACTCAGGGTAAACTGGGGGAAACAAGGAAAATACAACACAGTTCAAACTCACAGTTCGTAGCCTGTCAGAGGCTTACAGTTTCCACCACACGATCTGAACAGGTGCGGGGCAGGACCGAGCCATATGTCCTACTCGATTACAGTGACAACAAATCGGCTGCCCGGTGGCATCAAAGCGATCCGTGTCCCTTTCCCTTTTCCTGGGGAACTCTCGGCCTGGAGGCTCTGGAGTAAGGGGCTCTGAAAGGCCCTAAACGGGGTCGATGTTGTCCTCCCAGGCCAGGCTGGCATCTGCTGGACCGGGGCTAGGGGGATGGGAATGTCTAAAGGGACATGGGTACCTGCTCCGGTACTGTTCTCCATCTCGTCCCCTCAGTGGCCAGGTTGGCCCACTCTAGCCGGTGGCTCAGCTCCTCCACCTCCAGCAAGACAACATCTTCCTCCTGCAATCGGCCGGCCTCTGGGGAATCGGGGGAGTCCTCTCGTTTCACCCTGCGCTCCTTCATTGCCGGGCTCTCGCTCATTCTCCTTTTGCAGCCACAGTCTCTGCTCCTCGTGGCGTTGTTGTCTTTCTCTCCCTCCCTTCGTGGGCGTCACCATTCTTGGTCGTCTCTGGAGCCGCCCTCCCAATTAGTGGAGAATAGAATAGTTGTGAGCATCTTTTCGCGCCCTGTGCTGGCCCGGCCCACGATGACGGGCTGCAGCAGGGCTCTCTGCCAGCACATGGTCTTAGACTTTCAGGGCTGCCATGGCCTAGGGCCCACAAAATACAGTCTGTTTGCACACATAACTCGGTTTACCAGGTCGGTAGATCCTGTTCGTGATGCAAAAAGCTGTCTTGCCCCCGGTGGAGACCATGGGATACTCAGAACCAGGCCCTCTCGTTGTCGTCTGGAGCTGCGGGACGTCACAGTGGCGTGATCCGGTCCGTGATCCCCTCGTTGGGCAAGCAGTAAAAAAGGGAATTGTAAAAATGGATGAAAGAAAAGTGAAAATTAAAATTAAAAGAATGTTGTGATGCCACCCGTGGTTTGTGGGCAGTTGTAGCCATAGCTGTAGTTGCGACCTCTGGGGATGATGGAGATTCCATCTGAGTTCTTGCACCCTCCACGGGTAGGGCTAACCCCAAGGGCTACCGCCGGGTATGTGTAAGTGTAATGCAAAGTATCGGTACCTTTAGCAGTCTCCTGCTGCCGGCTCACGGAATCAGTTTCCACCTCTCAAGCACACAAAGTCTCACACAGTTCTGAACTTTCACCGGGTTTACTTCTTCACTTGTTATGTGTTACAGCACAGTTCAGTACAACAGCGACTCCGGTGTGGTATCAGCAGCTGGGATGGCTTGTCTGTGACACCCCCTTTCATGTTCATCTCAGGCCTCTCTCCTCTCTGTTTCGCGCACTAGCTACAGTCCAGCAGTCATGGGCTCTCTGTGGGCACCCTTTCGGGATTCCTAGCCCTAGCTCAACAACCTTCCTTTCACTGTGCCAGAGGTTGGGTCTTGGGACATAAAGACCCCACACCCGCCGGGGTTCGTGGTTGGGGCATACATCTTCCCTGCCACTTTAGCAGAGCTGGCACTCTGGTTCCGGCCCGGTTCCTCGGTGTCCCCACTGACCCGGGTTCAACTTGGACCCCCTCTGTCTTCCCTCAGTTCTCAGCCTGTGACCGGAGCCAGCCATACGGTCGCACAGGCAGCCAGGTCCGGTTTCTTTCAGTCTGGTGTCTCCAGCTGATGGGTGTTATTCTTGTTCTCCTCCACTCTACTACTACTATCGTCCAAAAAGCCTAAAAAAAGTCCAATTTGCTCCTCCCGCTATCCTGTTGCTAGACATGAAGTAACTTAGACTTGGGATTGGGGGATGTGTTGGGTGTGTGTGGGGAGGTGACTGACTTACCAGTCCCAGCTGCTGCGTCTTCTAGTGGCGAATGATCCGCAGGGGCGCCACAGTAGGGATGGGCGAACTGTTCATTTTTGACGGGTTTGTGACCGGCATTGCCCTGTTAAAGTAATCAAACAGTTAATAACAATGCTCATTATACTTACGGGGTCCGCGTTCTCCCTTTCAGCTGTCCCGCAGCATTGCGTCACTTCCGGGCCTCTGATTATCCTCTGGGACTATTCACGTGACTGGCTCCAACAGCAATCACTTATGACCAGAAGGTAAGGGGCGGCCCAGAAGTGATGCAACGCCGCAGCACAGCAGGAAGAGAGAATGCCTACCCGGTAAGTATATTACATGTATTAACTGTTTGATTACTTTAACAGGACCGATCACGTACTAGTCGAGAAACAAACAGTTCGCCCATCCCTACATGTGAGCGAAACTTTCTATGTTCGATTCAGTTCAGGTCACCAAACTTCCCAATGTTGAGCAAATCCGTTTGGTTTGGGAGTTCCAGTGTATTACATTTGCATTGCTGTGGTCGGGTAGAGTTAGTGCTTGGCCCAGTGCAGCTGTGTACAGTGTTTGATCGACTGCACTGGGGTTAAAAGCCCAGTTATTCGCTGTAACGTGTGTACAAAATTAATTAAAAAAATAAAATAAAACCTCTCACCCCTGGAAGTGTTTTACTGCTGGCTAACTGTATGTGGGCAGAGAACTGAACTGCCAATCAGTGACTTCTATTGAGGTTCAGGTCTAGTTCAGGGGTCACTACTAGCGGATGCACCACCCGAACTTCAAAAGGGTCACTCGTCACTGCTCAGAACCCATTGATTGATTGAATTGGTCACATGCTGTAGTTGTGATATCACTGCTGAAGTCACTTCAGCAAATAATACTGAAAGTAACAGGCAGTGCTGAATCGGCAGAGGTTAAGGAAGGTAAAATTTGTACTTTTCATTTGAAATTAAAAAAATGTAAAAGCTGAAAACCCTTTTAATAATATTCCTGATTTTAGCCTATCCCATTTCAAAGCAAGTAGGTAAAGTACTAAGATTTACCTATCTAGGGCTCGGCGGAAGCTTTCACTTTGGTCAATCACTAATTGTTAGGAGAACCCCTTTGCAATGAACAATCCCACAATATTCCCCTAGAAAGGAATTTGTGTTCAATTTTCCTGCAGCGCCACCCTAGGGGAAATTTAGTATTACACATTTCCTAATGAAGTCAATAAATTGTCTATGTAATGCAGACAAGACATGGTCTCCAGGACAAGATACAGTATGTTCTTTGTCGCTGTCATGATCAAGGGCACCCCGATGCTCCTCTACTAAATTCACATGAAATATCTGCCATTACTAATTAATTTTCTCTATATATTTATCTCACAGTTGTATCAAAAGCTAAGTTCCCCCCTCCTTTTGCATTAGTAGTACGTTTTCTCTTCCGATTCTAATTTTCGCCTTGTGAATTTCTCACCCAATGCTTTCATCAAACCCATTCAATGAACTTCTTGCATTAACATTTGGCGCCAGAGGTAGGCTTAATACATCAGCTACTTATAATGGAGGTTTAACATAAGTACAAGAAATGTGGTTTGTATTACGAGTAACTTTTTAATACATCGGTAATGGCTTCACAACTTGAAGAAAAGCCAGATATTATTGTAATGCACTGTTTATTGCCTCTGGCCTGCTGGGATCCTTTATATTTCATGCTTTAAAGGGGCACTAATGGCATTTTATGTATTATCTTTTGTCTAAACTTCAACTACTTTAATGACACTGGAACATATTTGTCAGATTGTGACAGCGCATACTGTAACACTAAGCCATCCTGAAGTATCTTATTATACAATTTCTTGCATAAATGACAACAATGGAATATTCACATGGAAAGGCACAGGAGCATTAAGAAATGTTATCTTTCCTATAGGAAGTATGTTTCCATTAAGAAAAGTGGGGAGCTTGGAATGAAAGCAGAAAAAGCCATAAATTATGTCAGTTCTTAGGCCTTGTTCACACATATCAGCTTTTTTGGCATTCTCTGCGTTTTTTAGCTGTTAAAAAAAAATGCACATGCGTCAACGCATGGTGCACTTAAGTGTAGCTGCGTTTTTTAACAACACATGTTTTTTTCCACCATTCCAAAAAAACACTGCATGCAGCGGTTTTTGGGTGCTGTAAAAAAACGCATGGGCTGTTTAAAAAACGCATGCGTTTTTTTAACATGGGGCCTTATCGGAAACGCATGCGTTAACGCATGGCACTTATATGCACCTACGTTAACGCATGCGTTAACGCATATGCGTTTTTAATGAAAAAGTGACTACGTCCAAAAACTTCTCAAAAATGTTCAGAACCACATGGGACACTATTTGGCACCCTTAGAAAAACTGATCAGTTTTTCTAAGAGCTAAAAAAACTCATTGGTATATGTGAACAAGGCCTTAGAAAGAAATACATTTTAGGGAAAAGTTGCCTATAAAGGAAAAGACCACCTAGGATATATCCAAGCTACAGGCAGTAATAGGTGTGTGTAAGAGGGTGGACTATGCCCATTTGCTCAAGACCACCAGCACCAATCGCAGTGTATCATATTAATGTGAACTGTGTAATGTGTCTTTGTATATGCTGTGATGTCTCAATGTATATGAGGCAGCAGTGTTCATGTATAGAGTATAAGGCTAGGGTCACATTTGGAAGGCTCATTGCGATTACCACATCCAGATCCGGATGTGGTAATCGCATGAGCCTTCAGACACATTTTAAGTTCACAATGTGTCTTTAAACCCGGATCCGGTAACTGGATTGCTTAGAATGTGCAATCCGATTGCCGGATGCTTTGTTCATCCCTGCTGCCGCATGGATGAACAAAGAGTTAATGTTAATATTAGATGTGGTCAACATGTCTCCAGGGAGTCCCCACCCTCCCTAGAGACATGCTGTCCACATAGTTCACCATGTTAAGGGTTAATATGTGCAATTAGAGTTTTGCTATTGTCGGCTTTTACGATTTTATGAATTAAACCCGGCGGCTCCCCGATTATGGAGCAGGTACAGTACGTAATGTGCATACTGTATTTCGCGCTATCCAGGGTCCTGAAAGCATTAACATTAGGTGTATGGCGGTGCGCTGCCCATAGACCTAATGTTAAAGATTTCAGGACCCTGGATAGCGGGAGATACAGTAGATACGCAGATTACGTACTGTATCTCCTCCACAGCGGGGAGCTGCCGGGTTTCATTCAGAAAATAGTAAATGCCGACTATAGCCCGCCATACTGTAATTTCACATATTAACCCTTAACATGGCGAACTATGTGGACAGCATGTCTCTAGGGAGGGTGGGCACTCTCTACAGACATCTTGACCACATCTATTATCAACATTAACCCTTTGTTCATCCCTGTGGCAACAGGGATGAACAAAGTGTCTGGCTATCGCAGGCATTCACATATGCCTTGCGGTAGCCGGATGGGCTCCCAACGGAGCCCATTATATGTCTCCTGCTGTGGTTCGCAAACCGCTGCGAAAACTGCAGCCTGCATGACTTTACCGCAGGCTGCAAATCCACAAGCGGTAAGCGGATTGCATGTAGGCATCTGGTTATAATAATGGGCTCCTATCCATTTGGCATGCTCAAAATCGGATCAGGATCAGCATTTGCTAACGCAAATGTGACCCTCGCCTAAGATAGCATGTATGGTAGCACGTAAGTTAGGTATAGAGTATAAAAGTTAGACAGCTTGTTTAGCTACTTATTGTAGGGCAATCAACAGTTAAGGGAGTGGCATCAGCCCACTGGGGGGAGCACCTCTTGACTTAAGTGGAAGACTCCATCTTAGTTCAGTAGTTGTAGCCTACAGTAGTGAGTAGTTTAGCGTATAGGACTATGAGTTGCAAGCTGAAAAGATACCTTAGGTCTCATAATAGTTTTTTGTGGCATCTGTCACCCTAGTATCAGTGGACAGAAGGAATATAGTGCCTGTGAATGTAGGCCCCGCAACGAGTGCGTCACAGGAAGGTATTGCATCCCTGACTGAAGATGTAATATCTTCCGTCCAGTGATGTAATGGTTAAATCCAGAGCTCCATACACCACATGCACCACTCAGAGGTAGAGGGCCAATCAGGTCCTGGTGGGAGGAGTGTAAGGTGTAGTGTGGGGAAGGAGAAGAATAGAAAGAGGAGGAAGAAGTCGGGTGGAGAGGAATGTAGGAGAAGGAGGAAAGGAGCAGGCGTCTGCACAGTCCCATGCAGCCCTGGAAAAGAAACTAAACCGGGAGGGCATCAACCAATGGTGACCCAGACCAGAAAGCGGGCAACAAAGCAACTAGCAACGGGTCCAAGACACCCACGCCCGAGTCCTACCGGACACCGGTTCCGAGGCAAACAGATGTTCACCTCAGTTCTGCAAAACCGGAGTGACGGAGCAGCTTTCTAGGAGCGCCTCACTACAGCCGCTAACCCAGCAGTCTTGCCAGCAGGGTACCTACCAACGGGCCTCTGGACCCCTTACAGCCTAGAGACGCGCACTAGCTGAGGTAAATCCAAATAGGAGAACCCAGTGCCCTGAACTGGCGTTCTAAGGCAGCAACGCCAACAAAACTAGGACAGTTAGTAAAAGAGGAACACCGTGGAGCTCTGGACAGAGACTGTTCATCACTGAGACCACCCGGTCCGTTACCTACTGACTGTATACCGTGTACTGCATCAACCATTACAGTAAAGACCCGTTACAGAGGAGCATTGTGTCAGTGCATTCTTCAGAACTGTATTAACCTGTACTTAAAAACAACCGAGCTGCCGTATTCCATCCAGCGAAGCTCCTGGCCCCGGGGACTACTGCTCATCCTGTTGGGAGCATCCCATCCAGCTGCCGCACATCCGCCGGAGGCCCAAGCAGCGCCGGTGCCATTACCAGACTCCCACAGGTGGTGTCACGACAATCAAGACTTATCCCTATCCTTTAACCCTTTTTATTTGACCACCGGACCCCACAGCCTCAGGCGCGGGACCGTGACACTGCTGCAGACCTGAAAACCCAGCAACGGTGAGTCATGAATGTCTCCAGAAGGGAGATGTACAGAGAACTAGCTCAGTCCCTCTGTTATGAGCTCCAGAACCGAACTCCTATAGGTTCAACTTTCAGTGAAATGACTTCAGTGGGGTCCTCGGGAGGAGGCTTAGTATAGACCTGAGTGAACAGATCAGCAGAGGAACAAGAATCTAGCTGATGGTCAGTGACCCTCCCCAGGGCCTGGGGTACCCAGTCCCAGGCGTTTGTTTCACGGGGGATATCACGGGCGGCCCGTGCCCAGGCCTATGGCCCTGGTGGTCGCTGAAAAAGGTGTTAAAAATAAAAATAAAAAGAGTATGTAACGCCACATATGGTTGCCAGTAATGATACCGGCACTGCGGGACAGACCTCCGGGGTGATGGTGGAGCAGCAAGTTGGTGATGCTACCCGTAGGTGGAGCGGGATTCCCGAGGCAGCTGTGGAAGAATTGGGATTTTACACAGGGAGGCAGCTCTCCACCTAGCCTTGTCTCTTGTGCTACAGGGGAAGGCCGCTTATCAAGTAGAGATGCTGGAAGACAGTTTATGATGAGGGTTAGGTCTGGGGCCGCAATAATTAACACACATACACTGAGGCTTTGTTTCCATACCTTTTACTGATGGTATTACAAGGTATCGTCCAGGTTACAGTCCAGGTAGTCAGATGTCAGTTCAGGATTTCCACACCCGATGAGTTGTGAGGCCTCCTTGTTGCTGTGTGTGTGTTCTCTAGTCCTGGCCTGTCTGAAACCTGACCCTTACCTCTCCTGTGTCCCTCACTTGTATAGCAGGCGATGAAAACCTTCTGCTGGGCACCGCTAACTCTTCTGCGGTCCCTGGCTCTGTTGGTTGCTCTGCTACAAGTGCTGCGCAGGAGACTGAAGTTTCCCTGGCCCTCCAGTCTTCTCTGCTGGGCTAAATGAACCCGTGCAGACTCGGACTCCGGTGTCTGGGTTGCTTCTGCTGCCTCTCTGGGGTGAACCGGTATGGTTCCTCTGCCCCCTCTCTGGCTTGCCTTGCCTCCGACCCTCACTCTTGGGTCCCTTACACTGGCTAAGCTTTCCTCTGGTACGGGCCTAGCACAGCTCCGTTCACCAGGTGTCTTCCTCAGTACTGCTCCGTACTGAACTGCCTAACTCCTCCCTCGGGCCTGAATTTATAGGGGACCTTGCCTGAAATCAGCAAGAGAGCTCCCACTTCAGGTCTAGTTACTCTGCTAATTAAAGATAATCTGTCACCGTCTCAGAGTAACATGATGTAGGAACAGAAACCCTGATTTTCTATTTATGTCCCTGCTTTTGCTATGTTTAAGAGTCCAGCGGGCCATCCTAATCAGTCATTGACAGACTGTGCCAGTATGACGGTGCAATACAGATAGACTATATTTCTAATCATAGAAGAAATATAGATTTTGATATACTATATAGAATATATGGTACACTAGACCTTTTCCAGCTACGTTTTTATCAGACTGCTCAGCTCCTCCACAAATGCCCCTGAAAGTCCATGGCAGGTTCCCTTTAAATGACTAGTCATGCAAACTGTATTAAGTTGTTTTATATATAGTGCAACTGTGGAGCAATATGTGATACATTGAGTGAAACAGAGAATGCCTACATCTCAGAGCCTGTGGAGGAGATATTGTCACAAATTATACAAAAATTATCCTTGTTATACCCATGATAGGCTGTGGTCACACATAGAAATCCGTTTTTGGAAGTGATTTTCATCACCAATCCGTTTTTTTCTGGGTGCTTTTTGAGCCTCCTGCACTCCTGAACGTTTTTGGACTTTTCATTAAAAAAACGCATGCGCGAACGCATGCGCAAATGCAAGTGCGCATTTGCATGCGTTCGCGCATGCGTTTCCCATAGGGCCCCATGTTAAAAAAACGCATGAAAACGCATGCGTTTTTTAAATGATGCCAAAAACGTTGCATGCAACGTTTTTGGCTAGGGTCACATTTCCGTTTTTGTAACTAAATCCTGATCCGGTTTTGAGCTTTAAAAAAGCTCAAAACCGGACCAGGAAACGCTCCTCATAGGAGCCTATGCAAAACACCGGATGGCTTCACAAGCCATCCGGTGGCCGGATCCGGCACTGCTGCCTGCGTTTAAAATCATGCAGGCAGCAGTTTTCGCAGCGTTTGCCGGGACCGCACTGCGGTCACCGGATGGCTCAGGATGTGTAATCCTGAGCCATCCGGTAACTGCAGAGTTTGCGGATCCCGGCTATTGGCGGGATCCGCAACCTTAATAAAGAGTTAAATTGTTGATCTCAATGACTGTTTAAGGTCTGTAGGGGGGCTCAGACCCCCCTACAGACCGGCCGACCACTTATACAGTGTTCTTGTACAATTTCACAATGGGCACGGGCTCTTCGGAGCAAAGTGCCCCCCCCCCCCGTATCACTATACAGGGGTGCATACACCCCTGTATTACAATGATGCATTAATGATGTGTAGTCCAAAAAGGATTTGATCACTCGCAATGTAAGTTTATACTTACAGCATGTAAGTTGTAGGCAGAGTCCAGCGAAATCCATAGGCGGGGCTGTGTGCAGCAGCCTCCGCCCGCTTCATGTTGATGGCCGCCCCCTCTGGCCGTAATCCACTGTTGTGAGGGCGGATACGTCGTTAAAGGGGCGTGGCTAACTATGTGCCGAGATTAGCCACGCCCCTTTAACGACGTATCCGCCCTCACAACAGTGGATTACGGCCAGAGGGGGCGGCCATCAACATGAAGCGGGTGGAGGCTGCTGCACACAGCCTCGCCTATGGATTTTGCTGGACTCTGCCTACAACTTACATGCTGTAAGTATATACTTACATTGCGAGTGATAAAATCCTTTTTGGACTACACATCATTAATGCATCATTGTAATACAGGGGTGTATGCACCCCTGTATAGTGATACGGGGGGGGGGGGCACTTTGCTCCGAAGAGCCCGTGCCTATTGTGAAATTGTACAAGAACACTGTATAAGTGGTCGGCCGGTCTGTAGGGGGGTCTAAGCCCCCCTACAGACCTTAAACAGTCATTGAGATCAACAATTTAACTCTTTATTAAGGTTGCGGATCCGCAAACTCTGCAGTTACCGGATGGCTCAGGATTACACATCCTGAGCCATCCGGTGACTGCAGTGCGGGATTCAGCACACAAAATGTGTGTGCCCACCATTGCGTTCACCGCATCCGGATCCGGATGCGGTGAATGCAATTTAGGTTTTCAATGTGACCCTACCCTTTGACTCAAAAACGGACAGGGCAATGTTTGGAGCTCCATAGAAAAACGGACAGGGTGTTTATTACATCCAATCCGTTTTCTGTCAGTTTTTGGACTTAGGCTGTGGTCACAGTTGCCATGCGTTTTTTTAAGTGATTTAACAAAACTCATGCTTTTTTTCATGTCAGCATGAGTTTTGTAAGGTGTGTGATGGCTCCCTGCGTTTTTGGGTGCGTTTTTGAATCTGCACCTAAAAATAGTGCTTGTAGTATTTTTTTGAGCGTTTTGAAAAACGCATGCGTTTTTGTAGAAAACGCATGCGTTTTTATAACATGGGTTCCTATGGGAAACGCATGCAAAAACGCATGTACAGTTAGTACCTTTTAGTGCCATTCAAAAACGCATGCGTTTCCCATAGGAGCCCATGTTAACAAAAACGCATGCGTTTCCGGAAACGCATGCGTTTTTGTTAACATGGGCTCCTATGGGAAACGCATGCGTTTTTGAATGGCACTAAAAGGTACTAACTGTACATGCGTTTTTGCATGCGTTTTCCATAGGAACCCATGTTATAAAAACGCATGCGTTTTCTACAAAAACGCATGCGTTTTCTACAGAAACGCATGCGTTTTTTGATATGCTCCAAAAACGCATGGGACAGTCACACATGCTTTTTGGCTATTAGGGCATGCGTTTTTTAACATGGGGGCCTATGGGTGCGTTTTTTACATGCGTTTTTGAAAACGCAGGTCTCCAAAAATGCATGTGAAAAATGGTACTGTGACCCCAGCCTTAGAAAAAAAAAATGAGAAAACTGAAGCCAAAAACGGACTGAGGGCTTATGTGGAACCCCAGCCATACCCTGCACTTTACAACTTATATTTCCAGTATGTTTTGCAACCTTACCGTACATATGGTGCCAACAGAGATAAATACATTTATTTGAGTGAACCTAAATTTTCCTTGAGTGTTAGAAAAGTTTGTATTCTTTTGAATAAGGATATTTTGCATTTTATAGATTCAGCAAAATGGTGGCCAGGGAACTTCCATTGTCAGGAAAGTTATTCTCGGGGAATTGAATATTCCTAAGGCTGGGGTTACACATAAGCCCTCAGTCAGTTTTTGGCTTCAGTTTTGTCATTTTTTTTTTCTAAGTCCAAAAACTGACAGAAAAACGCATTGGGTGTAATAAACACCTGTGCGTTTTTCTCTGGAGCTCAAAACATTGCCCTGTCCGTTTTTGAGCCCAAAACGCAGTAAACAGCGTTTTTGGCATCAGTTAAAAAACGCATGCGTTTTCATGCGTTTTTTTTTAACATGGGGCCCTATGGGAAACGCATGCGCGAACGCATGCAAACGCATGCACTTGCGTTTGCGCATGCGTTCGCGCATGCGTTTTTTTAATGAAAATTCCAAAAACGTACAGGAGTGCAGGAGACACAAAAAGCACCCTATAAAAAACGGATTGGTGATGAAAATGACTTCCAAAAACGGATTTCTATGTGTAACCCCAGCCATAGATGCTCATGAGGAGAACATCATTTTACCTCTATACAAGTCACTAGTGCGACCACACTTAGAATACTGTGTACAATTCTGGTCTCCGGTGTATAAGAAAGACATAGCTGAACTAGAGCGGGTCCAGAGAAGAGCGACAAAAGTTATTAGAGGACTAAGGGGTCTGCAATACCAAGACAGGTTATTAAACTTGGAATTATTTAGCTTGGAAAAACGAAGGCTTAGGGGTGATCTTATAATAATGTATAAATATATGAGGGGACAGCAGCGGCGGACTGGGGTGTCTGGGGCCCACCAGGAAAATTGACTCCAGGGGCCCACCCACCCGGGCCCACCCATTCTTCAGCTATATGCAAATACCTGTTATCCGTTATACCCATTATAGTGTAGCATTGACTGTAAAACCCAGGCGGCTCCTGCACATCACTGTGCGCTCACCATTACTGTGATGTACAATTACTGTAGTTTGCATTAAAGGGATTTTTTGGTGAAAACAAGTTCTCAGCGATGCACAGGTTAGGAAGGTGATCACTTATTTATTGGTGGAATCCGCACCATCAGAAGAATGTGGAGCTTTGAGTATTTGGTGAGTTTTGTACCTCAGTATTTGTAAGGCCGATTTCACACAATGTTGTGATAAGGTCCGGGGCTGCCCGATGTGAATCGGACAGCCCCGGACCCGATTTTGACATAATGCAGCCCTATGGTGCTGGACAGGGCCGGATGGCAGCTATTTGCCATCCGGGTTTGTCCCTGTCCAGCAGCATCAGGCTGCAAATGATTTTTGCCCTGGACACAAAAACGGAGCTTGCATCATTTTTGTGTCTGGGGCAAAAAATGTAAGCAAACCAGATTCCTCCACCAGATTCTCCCGGTTCCAGCACGATCCGGCACCCCCTAACATGATCCGGCACCCCCTAACATGAGAGTCTATGGGGCGCCGGATCGTGCCGACCTGACAGAGAGTCTGTCAGGTTCCCGGATGCCGGCTGCTGCAGTTCAGCATGAGCTCCACTCAACTTCAGCCCCAGGAGCTGTCCCCGGTGAAGAGGTTCAGCACCATTTCAGTAGGGGACAGCTCCTGAAGCTGTGCTCTGCAGAATCTGGCTACAAACAGGACCGGAGGGCATATTAACCCTCCGCTTCTATCTGTCCGGACCTGCCAGGCTGTGTCCGGTGCCTCCTGCAAAGCATCGGACACAGCCTGACAGGGGAAAATGCGTGGTGTGAAGCCGGCCTAAGACAAAACCAGGAGTAAAGCAATCAGAGCTAATATTTTATGCATTTCTCACTCACTTCTGGTTTTGTCTTATAAATACTGAAGTCATCAAATGCTCAACTTGCTTTCTCTGGCAAACCTCTGCATCTCTGCTGCTGTGTCACAGGACAAGGAGGAGTTAAACATCTAAGTATTTAATATCTATTGGAAATAAAATAGTTTCCACTTATTGATATCAGATAAAATAAATGACCGACCAAAATCCACTCTACCAAGACCAATATTATCAGATAGAAGTCAGAAATACCACCACACCGTGACCAGATCACATACTACCATGACATAATGCCCAAATAATGCCACATACCAGACAAATACCGCCACCCCATGACGAAAGCACATAATACCACCACATAGTGATAAAATACTACCACATACAAGGTATAAATACTGCCACACCATGAGACCACATATGACCACCACATAGTGACCGAATAATACTATATACAAGGGACAAATAACGTCATGTCATGACCAAAGCACATAATACCACCACAGTGACAAATAACACTAAATTAATAAAAATGTAAAAAAGCTCTGTATATTGGGTTAGAGTATAGGTAATACAGTTATTACCAGTGACATTATACACAGGAGTTCTATATATAGTTTCAGTGTACAGGTAATACAGTGATCACCGGTGACATTCTACACACGAGGTCTGTATATAGTGTACCTGACTCCACACTCCTGATCCCGGCAGCTTCTTCTTCTGTGGCTCCTGGTCTCCTGCTTGCGGGCACCAGGCAGCTTCTCCCTCTGCGGCTCCAAGTCTCCCGCTCACCCGCACCTGGCACCAGGCAGCTTCGTCCTCTGCAGCTCCCGGTCTCCAGCACCAGGTACCCGGAACCTTCTTCTTCTGCAGCTCCCAGTGTCCGGCACCAGGCAACGGGCAGCTTCTTCCTCTGTGGCTCCCGATCCCCGGCACCAGGCATCCGGCACCCAGCAGCTTTTTCCTCTGCGGCTCCCAGTCTCAGGCACCCGGCAGCACCAGGGGCCCGGCAGCAATAGCCACCCAGGGGCCCGGCAGCACCAGGCATCACTAGGCATCCAGGACCCGGTCGCACCAGGCACCACCAGGCACCCAGGGGCCCGGCATCACTAGGCATCCAGGACCCGGTTGCACCAGGCACCACCAGGCACCCAGGGGCCCGGCAGCACCAGGCACCCAGGGGCCCGGCAGCACCAGGCATCACCAGGGGCCTGGCAGCACCCACTCAGGGATCGCACACAGAGATCACAGGGGCCCACTCAGGGATCGCACACAGAGATCACAGGGGCCCACTCAGGGATCGCACACAGAGATCACAGGGGCCCACTCAGGGATCGCACACAGAGATCACAGGGGCCCACTCAGGGATCGCACACAGAGATCACAGGGGCCCACTCAGGGATCGCACACAGAGATCACAGGAGCCCACTCAGGGATCGCACACAGAGATCACAGGGGCCCACTCAGGGATCGCACACAGAGATCACAGGGGCCCACTCAGGGATCGCACACAGAGATCACAGGGGCCCACTCAGGGATCGCACACAGAGATCACAGGAGCCCACTCAGGGATCGGACACAGAGATCACAGGGGCCCACTCAGGGATCGGACACAGAGATCACAGGGGCCCACTCAGGGTTCGGACACAGAGATCACAGGGGCCCACTCAGGGATCGTACACAGAGATCACGGGGCCCCGTGAAGTTAGGATCTCGGGGCTCCCCAGTATGGTGCCCTCAGGGAGCTCCCACAGTGTTTGCTTTATACTAAGGCAGCCTGTGATGCCCTGTGGAAGCTCCCTGAGGGCACCATACTGGGGGCAGTAGTAGAAGCAGCATCACATCACACTACATGATGCTGCACTACAGGACTCCCAGCCAGCAGCAGGACAAATGGGAATGGGAAGGTGGAGCACTGCCTGGGACCCTTGGCTCCAGGATGGTGACTAAGGAGCTCATCTCTTCTGGCAGAAGAGATGGGCTCCTCAGTAACCACCAGAACCCCCTTTCCTGCTCATCTTCCCTGTGCTCATCATTCCTCCCTGCTCATGTTCCCCCCTGCTCATCCTCCCCCTGCTCATCATTCCCCCCTGCTCATCATTCCCCCCTGCTCATCATTCCCCCCTGCTCAACATTCCCCCTGCTCAACAATCCCCCCTGCTCATCATTGCCCCCTGCTCATCCCCCCCCCCACCTGGCTGCCTTCCATACTCACATGGGCTGCAGCCTGGCCTGGGGCGACCTCCGCAGCGCGATAAGCGCCGGCAAATGCTCAGGAAGGAAGCAGTCTCAGGGCGTGACGTCATCGCGCTGCGCAGAGGAATCAGAGCGGCACTGACAGCAGGCAAAGCAGGGAGATCGCTCTCCCTGCTCTGCCGCTGCAAAGAGGGACAATCACTAATCATATCGGCAGTGCGCCGATATGATTAGCAATATTACCGGGTGGGGGGCCTCACCTCTCCCCATACAGGGCCCAGGGGGGTAGGGGCGGGGCCAAGAAGTGTCGGGGCCCCCCGGGGATTCTCCCGATCCTCCGGCGGGCCAGTCCGACCCTGGGGGACAGTACAGAGACCTTTCTAATGATCTCTTTACTCTTAGGCCTGAGACTGGGACAAGGGGGCATCCTCTACGTCTGGAGGGAAGAAGGTTTGATCATAATCACAGACGCGGATTCTTTACTGTAAGAGCAGTGAGACTATGGAACTCTCTGCCACATGCTGTTGTAATGAGTGACTCACTACTAACACTTATGAAAGGCTTAGATGACTTTCTTGAAAAATATAATATTACAATTTATATATACTAGATTCTGTCATAGGACGTTGTCTGTTTTTTTATAATGTGTCGTGTTTGGCATTGCACCTGTACACATTACATGACGGAGTGTCGCAGTTTTTTCTTGTTTAGATTATGGGGTCACACCCTCTGCTGTACACCTTTCTCCCACTAGCCAAAAGTACTATTGATCTCGGTTAGCAGGTTCCTACTCACCCATTCAAAGTGAGGTTTTTTAATCCAGAGAGAGGCTGTGACTGAAAGTACAGATACAAAACTAGATTGGGAGCCAGTAAAAGAGACACGAGTCGACATGATTACTGGGACGTTATCGATATGGCCAAATTTATAAGCTAAGTGTCTCATTTTTTTCATATTTCCTTAGTTATAATAATGTTCTCTATTCAAAAGCATGTCTAAGTGTTTGAGTGCTGCTGTCTTTTTGTTACAATGTGTTGTGTTCAGCGTTGCACTTATATACTTTGCATGATGGAGTGGCGCAGTTTTTTTGGATCCAGAGAACTAGTCTTGTGAAGTCGGAATTTCTTTCCCAATATTGAGCTTAGTGTCTGTCCCATTGAGTTTTTTTTGCCTTTTTCTAGATCTACATGTTAGGTTAGGGCTTGAACTAGACAGACTTAAATTCTACCTTCAACCTTAAAACCTATGAAACATTAAAACCTCACAACTGTGAGCATAGCATGCAATGACTTCAGATGCCAAGTTAAAGATTGAAAAGACAGAAGGATTCATGAAATAGGAGAATGATTAGAATAGAGGATTGGAGGCTCAGAAGGTGGGCTGTGAAATGGCAGGATAGATGAACAGCACTCTACTTTTTTTTTTTTTTTTTTTTTTTTAACATCCAACATTTATTATGCTCTGAGGCCTCTCCAGAACATTAAAATAAAAAACTAGAGAACATGGAGTTTTAATACTGCCAATAATAAGTCACATACCAAGGGTTAAATAAGAAATGCTTACTCCCATATATTTGCAAAAATAGTGAAGATTTTTATTAAGGTGAACATATAAACACAGTCTCCTAGAGGAAGCTTGACACCAAACATGCGTTGGGGAATAAGGTCTTGAACACAGCACCATTTGCAGAGTACACCTTACATTGCACTTTAATATAGGGTAAGTTGCTCCCCCTGAGGTATTGTTATATAAATTTAGAGTGGGTAGAGGTAGTATACAGGGGCTGGCTGGCCCAGGGGGCAGGGGGGCAGATGCCCCCCAGGCCAGTGGTTAAGCAGCAGTTTTGGGGCTGCCTGACCATGTGTCATGTTGGTCTGGGAGGCAGCTCTGTCCCTGAAGCTCATTGCTGTGTGCTTACCCCTTGACCGAAATGTGCCAGCCAGCCCCTTGTAGTATACATATAGACTTTACCTTGTAAATCAGTAATAGACCAGCATCTGAAGTAATTGGTGGATAGGTGTACCCTCCCTTCATTACCCTCTATGTTATTACTTTTTGTACATTGCTGTGCACTTGATGTCTGCATCCTTCTCTTCCCATAGCATCTTACTATACCTTTGGTCAGTCTATACATTTATATCTATATGTGTAATACCAAGCTGTGATCATATTTTCACATTAAAGTGTTTATCCTGGATTTAGAGAAAAAAAAAGGTCGTAAGCACTAACAGTCGGTAGCTGCCACTTACCTGCCAATTGTGCCTGGCGTCATTCACCGCCAACACAAAGCTGTCTAAGGGTCCTTTCACATCATCGTTTTCACTGATCGCAACAGTTGCAGTGAAAAAAACGCAACTGCTGCGATTACCGCATAATGCCCACGATCGCGGCACACTTGCGGCAAGCCCCATACAATGTCTAGTGTGCGGCAAGTGCGGTTTTGGCACTTGCAGCAGGTGCGGTTGTGAAAAAAAACGCGGTATGCCATGGTTTTTTCGCGGCCGCACCTGCCGAAAGTGCCGAAACCGCACTTGCCGCCCCTGCCGCAAGCCCCATAGACATTGTATGGGGTTTGCCGCAAGTGAACCGCAAGTGCGACCGTTATGCGGTAATCGTGGCAGTTGCGGTTATTTCACCGCGACTGCAGCGATCAGCGTAAAACGCTGATGTGAAAGCAGCCTTAGACCCCTCCTGTCAGCGATTTTGCCACTTCCGCTGACATCATATCTACAGAGGGGTGGCTTATTGGTGTCATAGTAAAAATGTGCCCCAGTACTAACAAGCAGGTAGCTGCCACCTACGGCAGCGGCTTCTTTTTGGCTCTGTTCTGTGGAAGAGGTGGGACAGCCGACCTATTGCTTGTTGGTAGGTGGCAGCTACCTGCTTGTTAGTACTGGGGCACATTTTTTTTAATCTCACGTATATACCCTTTAATTAAAATCTACAATAATTTTGCAAATATGTTCTCTAGTTTTTTATTCTTAAAAATGTCCATTGAATGTTCTTGACATTTGTTTCTTACCCTCCAAAACATTGCAGGGAACATTCAATTCTTAGATAATAAATTTACTGTTTTGCTACAAATGGAATTTCCATGTAAAATCTTTGCGATTTGTTGAGTTTGAGTCGCTGTAGAATTGATCATCTCTAGGTGTCAATGGTTTTTAGTAAAATCTCTTCTGGAGTTCATGCATATACCATATATTTTTCTTTACATTTTTTTCTAGATAATTCATCTCGGGGGAAAGTTATATCCTGTAGTAACTGTTGAGTATAGTTTTACACAGTAAATAGAAGGACCAGGATATGTTCTGTCTCTGGACAATGCCTGAGTATTTCCTGTTTTCTGTTTTTGACAATTTATAGGAAGGGCAAGCTTGAAAAATAAATAATAAATACTGGAGGGAGTAAGGCTGGAGGGAACGCGCTCCTTCAGTCTCCATTTTTCCGACAACATGGAAACAAATAGTAATTTGTCCAACTATTCTCAAAATAGAAACTCACGACTGATCTAACTTCCTGAAGAAAACTCCCACGACGTCAACATTCCGCTAAAATGTCTGTTTTTGCTACTTTACAATTGCACAATACTCAGTATTCTGTAGAGTGTGTGTAAGATTTGCTTATTTTGTTCTCTTGTCCTTTCAGATTGTAATACTACAATGCCATATATTCAACGAAGGATAATTTCCTCTTTATATGTTAAGACTCTTTGGTCCTGGTTCTTCATTTGCAATTTCCTAAAGTTTTTATTTTTTGTCTTGAGACATTTGCTAATTTTTTTTGCGCCAAATTCTTCAAAATGTAGTAGACAATACTAAACTCGAACTGTATATTAATGATGCTAGCAAGATGGTTGACAAACACTAACTGGAAGTGTCACTCTGTCTCTGGTCTTGTCTTTACAGCTCGGCTCACTCTGGCCTACTCGGTCTTTTCCTCTCAGCCTACTCCGGCCTACTGGCTAACTATTCCCATTGTTCATCCTTTTGTTCTGGTCTGCCACCTGACCTACCTTCCCACCCACTTTCCTCTAAATCCCACCCCCCCTTGCCCACCTTGAGTCCCGGGCTCCGGGTTGGGTGTTGTGCTCCTGTGGATGTGTGTGCTGTGAGGGTGTTTGTTGCACAAACTATCTACCTTCTGCATGGCTACAGTTCCCTATGTGGCCACCCTGGTTGCAGGGGCGCCACACAAGCATCTGTGATTGGTTGCAGTACGTCTGTTGTTTCCTGTTCATCACACTGGCTGTGTATAGTGTAAAAATAAATAATAAAAAAAGAGATGTCGAGGGCCCCCTATTTGCTATCCAGCCGAGGTTATACCATCAGCTGGGGGCTGATATCAGGCTGGGAAGGGGCCAATTCCCATGGTTCTTCTCATACTGATACCATCAGCTCGCTGCTGTCTGGTGTATGTGCGCTGCATATCAGAAATAGAGGGGACCTTACATCTTAAATAAATAAATAAATTAATAATTGGAACCAAATTAAGTGGGGTTACACCCTATTTTCGATAACCAGCGCAGATAAAGAAGAGAGCAGAGAGCAGCAAGCTTGTATTACCAGGGTGGGATGGATAATGGTTACAGGCCTGTCCCAGCCAAAGAATATGATACCAAAAGCTCACGAGTAAAACAAGTACACAGCTTAATTAGAGATAGATTCCTGAAATCAGTGTCTCAGCCCCTACCTAAGAAGTCCTAAGATTACATAGCAAAAACCTGTTGACAGATTCCCTTTAAATAGGGTAGAGGTTATACATACAAATTACTGCTCCATTCACACAGGGGACTTTAAAATCCCTGCTGTTATTATCGTTTGTGGTCCCATTGGTCTAAAATCATCATTCTTTATTTATAACCTATCCAATGGGTAAGTGATAGCCATATTTAGTGTAAAATGCATTCAAATAGATCATAATTCTAGGACCAGCTAATATATAATTGATTATGGATATAAATATAAATTGATTATTTTGTGATCTTACAACATATACTGATCTGAAAAGCTCTGCTGCTGGTATAATCAGATGACCTTGATGCCTTGAGACTGCTTAGGCTGGGTTCACATTGCGGCGGCGTCCGGTCCGGGGCTGTCAGGGGTGACAGCCTGGACCGGAGTTTTGCTGCATAGAATACTGTCGGGCTGAACGGAGCTGGATCGCGCCGGGTGGCAATTATCTGCTATCTGGCTGCTATCTCGCCGGATGTATCCTGGAGCAGTGGGATTTTTCTGCCGAATCCAAAACGTTGCAACGTTTTTGGATTCGGCAGAAAAATCCCACTGCTCCAGGATACATCCGCGAGATAGCAGCCGGATAGCAGATAATTGCCACCCGGCGCGATCCAGCTCCGTTCAGCCCGACAGTATTCTATGCAGCAAAACTCCGGTCCAGGCTGTCACCCTGACAGCCCCGGACCGGACGCCGCCGCAATGTGAACCCAGCCTAAGCGAACCTTTTAAATTATATGTTGGTCATAGTCATATGATGCTATAATAGTGTTAAATATATTTCATATAACAAAAGCCGAAAGGAAAATTAATGCGGTCAGATTGGAGAATTAGGTTCAGCAAGGGAGTAGTGGTTAAATTAGTTTAAACAAACGTCTTTATTCTAAAATCTCAATGTATTTTGGCTGTGATTCATCGGGTTGCCGCCTAAATGCATTGTGACTTTAGAAAAAAAGGTTTGTTTAAACTAATTTAACCACTACTCCCTTGCTGCACCAATCACCCCAATCTGACCGCATTAATTTTCCTACATTTCGTCCATTACATCCATCTCTAAGGGGAAGGCGGCGGGAGCTATATGAGGCTCCAGCGTGAAGTCTACATTTGAGGACCTGGCACAGGACCTGCGGTGATGTCACTGGAATCAGGTGACCTCTAATCCCAGCAACCAGCTCAGAGGATTGCAGGCTGTGCACTGTACATTAGAAGTTGTCGCCGGGGTTGTGGAAGGGTGCACACCCTGATCTGGTTAGTTCACATCTAGCCATTAAATTTGCCACTGGACCACCGGGATTTACCCCAAAATGCCCTCTCTTCTCTTTTTATCTCTTAGGCTAGGGTCACATTAACGTTTATAGCGCTGCCCGGAGGGTCACGCTTAAAACATATTTTGGCAGCATAAACGTGATGCTGCTGTCATGGTAGCACCGCATTAACGCTGTCCATACTAACCTATGGAGGCTCCGCCCCTAACACGGCTCCCACGCCGGCATCTGATGCAAATTTCGCAGCATTGTAGAAAACGTCTTTTCTCGCGTTAGGAAATACCGCGAGATTTGCATCAGATGTTGGCGTGGGAGCTGCATTAGGGGCGGAGCCTCCATAGGTTAATATGGGCAGCTTTAAAGTGGCGCTATCATGACGATAGCACCGCGTTTATGCTTCCAAAATCTATGCTTTCAGCACAGTCCCCTGGGCAGCTCTGAAAATGTAAATGTGACCCTAGCCTTACCTAGGCTTTTTTTTTGTCCATAGATGTTTTCTTTTTTTGTTTTTTTGCAGACCAACCCCAGTCCTAAAGATATAAGTTCTTCATTTATTCTGCTACTTTGACGTACCCTCGTTGTTTCAATTGCTTTGTTTATTGTAGTATCTCTCAATAAATAAAAAAATGTAAAAAAATTGGGCTGATTTTTGTAGAAAAATGTTAAAAAGCCCAACTCTTACTATTGTAAAAACACTGACCTGTCTACGGCTTCCCACCAACCTACAGACTTAGCGATACTATTAGAAGAGAACATTTACTCTTGAGTTACTGTAAAGGATGTTCCGAGTCTCATAAACTGATGTGCAGCAAAAAGATGAAGTGCAGTCATTATTTCCTATAAATGTTAAAGGTCTCATTCTGTCTGTTCAAAATGAAAGCCTCATCACTCCGGCTCACTGTTGTGGAGAAGGTAGGGAGGTCACGCAATGGGCACTACCCTGAGGAAATCTAAGTATACTGAAAGTGTTCTTTCTTCTGACCTAGCTACATGGGTGGCTGAGTCTCTTGGCTACACGAGAAGTCTATAGTGAGGGAGAAATCACATTTTTACTGTGGCACAAATTCTTTTGCAGTTTTTTGGTTGTACAGGAAACCTTTGAAAATGTTCTAAATCGTCAAACACTGAAGATGGCTGCCTTTGATGGACGAACGCGATAAAATTTAGATCTTACTTTTATTGATCTCTGTAAGATGATCAAAAGACCAGCTAAAAACAGATAATCATTTAATTGCACCTACATATTTAATGGAAGAAATTAAGAGAAGGGCGATTAAAGGGTGAGTTTTGGTCCACATGTACAATATTAGCCTAATTTATATTTATGAGACACTTCAAATGCAGCCAAAAATACTTTTTTGCTTAATTTTTTAGTGCTAATTTTTAACTTTAAATCATTTGTCATAAAAAACTGCAGGCAAAATATAAATTCAGTTTTTTGTAGCACAGACAGTAAATGTATATACATTGTTGTCTAGGACAAAACTACATGATATTTTGATGTAGTGAGGAACAATAAAACTTCATTAGGGATGAGCGAGTATACTCGCCACTATTCGGTATTTGCCGAATAGTAGCGGTATTCGGGCTACTCGCTACTCTCTGAGTAATTATGAGTACTTATGAGTACTCGGGAGTAGCGAGTAGTCGTAATACTTTCGCAGTGTATCTATAGATACACTGCGAAAGTAGCCTAAAGGTTAATAAAAGTTGTTAAAAAATAATAAACTTACATACTCACCTTCCGACCACCAGAGAAGCCATCCGATACCTGATACCTGGAAAAGGACCTGTCTCTACCAGCCAATCAGATGGCCGGTAGCGATCTGGCCAATCAGATTGCGCCACGTCAAAACCACGTGATCGCTAGCGGCCACCTGATTGGCCAATTTGCAAGGTCCTAGATGTACTATCAGGACCTTGCAAACTGACCAATCAGGTGGCCGCTAGCGATGACGTAGTTGTTATGTGGCGCCATCTGATTGGCCAGATCGCTACCGGACATCTGATTGGCTGGTAGTGAAAGGTCCTTTTCCAGCAATCGGAGGGCTTCTCTGGCGGTCCCGGTGCAGGCGTCAGAAGGTGAGTATGTAAGTTTATCATTTTTTAACAACTTTTATTAACTTTTAGGCTACTTTCGCAGTGTATCTATAGATACACTGCGAAAATATTCGTACTCGCTATGCTCGCAACAAGTAGAGAGTAC